>QGSO01000146.1:3077191-3183187 GCA_011037825.1 Carya cathayensis
TTGTATCAGTAAAAGGGTGTGTACAACCCTTGTGCGTGTAGAAAGTGTTCTACACAGGGAATCGTTGAATCACCACGTGTAAGGTGATTGCAAGTGTAGAGGGTGTTCTACACGGATCCTTTGTAGCGGTGTTGTTCAAAGGTGTAATAGGTTTCTATCTCCACCTGAAGGAGATTGAATAGTGAATTCGGGGATCCTCAAGGGGTAGCTTGAGGCGAGGACGTAGGCAGTGGGGCCGAACCTCGTTAACATACTGAGTTTGCTTCTCTCTTACTCTTACTCTTTACATTTATTGTTATTTCATATTTTGTTTATATTTTATATTATATATTTGATTTATAATTGTTATTTTTTTTAAATACAACTCAATTCACCCCCCCTCTTGTGTTAGTCATCTGGGCAACAAATTTGAAATGAAAGATCTTGGCAAAACGAAATTTTGTCTCGGCCTGCAACTCGAGCATTTGCAAAATGAAATTCTCATTTATCAGTCAAATTATACAGAGAAGTCTTGAAGCACTTTTACATAGACAAAGTTCATCCACTGAGTACTCCAATGGTTGTTCGATCACTTGATGTGCAGAAAGATCCATTTCTTCCTTGTGAAAACGATGAAGAAATTCTTGGTCTTGAAATACCTTATCTCATTGCAATTGGAGCCCTGATGTATCTTGCAAATTGCACTCGGCCTGATATTGCATTTTCAGTTAATTTACTTACAAAATATAGTTCCGCACCAATTCGAAAACATTGGAATGACATTAAACATGTAATTCGATACCTCCAAGGTACGGTTGATATGAGATTATTTTATCAACATGGATCAAGTCTACAATTAGTTGGATATGCGGATGCAGGTTATCTTTTAGATTCACACAGAGGTAGATCTCAAACTGGATATGTATTTACTTATGGAAATTTTGCTATATCATGGAGATCTATCAAGCAAACACTATCTGCTACCTCTTCAAATCACTTAGAGATCATTGCAATTCATGAGGCAAGTCGAGAATGTATTTGGCTAAGATCAGTGATTCAACATATTCAAGAAAAGTGTAGTCTTCCAGTGATTAATGATAGTCCAACAATTTTATACGAAAATAATGCTGCTTGTATTACTCAAATTAGAGGAGGATATATTAAAGATGATAGAACCAAACATATTTCACATAAAATTCTTTTATACCTATGAACTTCAGGAGAAATGTGAAATTAATGTCAAGCAGATACGATCAAGTAATAATCTGGTCGATTTATTCACTAAAGCATTACCAACTGTAACGTTTAAGAAACTTGTGCAGAACATTGGAATGTGAAAACTTAAAGACTTATTATCATGCATTTTTCAAGGGGAGTAAATGTCTTGAAGACTTGTACTGATTGTACTCTTTTTCATTCATTAAGGTTTTATCCCACTGGGTTTTCCTTTGTAAGGTTTTAATGAGACAATCTTAAAGTACTTGGCAATACACATGAATGTTGTACTCTTTTCTTTCGCCATTGGTTTTTTCTCACTGGGTTTTTCCTTGGCAAGATCTTAACGATACATATTCTTTATGTATGGTCATCCAAATGGGGAGTATTATAAATATTTGTATAACCACACATTAGGGGTGAAAACTGACCTATCGGTGCGGTTTTTCGTCCAAAACTGAAACCGCACCGATGGGGGAAAATGGGACAAATCTCGACCGAAACCGGCTGGAGAATGGGGAGGAAACCGTCGTCCTCGATCTCGACGTAACTCCGGTCGGTTCGTCGGCGTCATCGGTTGCTGTGTGCGCCGTGAGAGAGAGTGAGAGAGAGAAAGCGAGGTGACTGAGATTTTTGAGAGAGAGAGAGAGAGAGAGACCGCGAGGTGAGATTAGAGAGAGAGAGAGAGAGAGAGGGAGGGAGCTGGCCTTGCGTGGCTGCGTGCGCCTTGAGAGAGAGAGAAAGCGACAGAGAGCGAGAGAGAGAGGAGGGGGACGGCGGCGTTTGAGACTGAGTAAAAAGAACAGATGGGGAAGAAGAGGAAGGGACGTGCGCTGTGTTAACCCTAGGGTTAAACGGCGCCATTCCTTTTATTATTTTTTTCAAATACTAAGTCCTAAAACGACGCCGTTTCACTTTAGTTTAAGTGAAACGGCGTCGTTTCATATATGTATAATTAAAAAAAAAAAGTAGATTTAAACCATCGGTCGGTTCAGTGGTCCGGCCCAGGTTCAAACCAGGACCGAACCGCTGGACATCTGTTTTTCATAAAATCTACCGTGCGCCGACCGGTTCTACTCCGGTTCCGGCCAGTTCCGATCTCCGGTGGCCGGTCTGAGTCGGTTCCGGTCGGTTTTTCGGTAATTTGTACAACCCTACCACACATATCCACTAATTAAGATCATTGAACTAAGATCAATCTTTAGCCACTAATTAAGACCATTGAACAATTAATTAAGACCTACCTTTAGTCATCAATGGTGACTTAAACTACACCTACCCCTTTTGTACTCCTATATATATGGGTATCATTCCCTTGTATATGCATCAAGTTTTGCATTGAATAACAAGTTTTTCTCTTGCAATATTCTCTCTCTCTCTCTTTGTCTTTCACTCTCTCTTTTAATTAGTTTCATAACATATACATCTTTTTGCGTTTAACTTCTTTTTCAGATTTGTTTTGGAAATTAATTAATGTGTATTATGTCAAAATTTTTTGGGCTCTCTTTCTACTGATCTTGATTATCCTAATTGCCTTGCATGAACAACCAATTAAGAGCGTTAGAAGCCAGGCCATTACTGGTAGTACTCGAAGATCATCATGATCACCAAGCTGGTAAGCAAATTAATTAAGAACAATCCTTTGGTCAAAAGTGGAAGACAAAAGTGGAAGAAGAAGAAGGAAAAAAAAAGAACTCTATCCTTATGCTTACAGGTTATATTTCGATGATCAGAGTCATATATAGAATTGATTGGTCATCTGTAAATTAAATAAGGGAATGAATAATATTATTGTGATAAATTTGTAGGGTATAACTCGAAGATGTTTGTGGAGACTTGGGATTGTGTGCAAGTGTTGTTATGGCCGGTTTAAAAGGTGACTGCAGAAGCACTGGGGACGCAGCAGCTTCTTGCCCCAATAAGCTTCTCCAATGGCTTCCATGGAAACTTCAGTGATTCAGCCTCGTTGGACAAAGTACGAGAGTTGGTTTGTACGTAATACTCCACTTGGATTTCTGGTTTTATGTGGAGCAGTATATACCATATGCTTGCATGGCTTCGAAAAATATATAAGATGTTTATCCATGATATATAGCTTGGAAATCATGAAAAGTAATACATGATAATAAAAATTAAAAGTTAGTGGGGAGTACGTGCATCGATATATCAAAATTTTATTTATAAGCTAGAGAATTTAGTCTTAAAATTTTATTATAAATTAAATTAATTTTTTCTATGTGCGCATGTCTGGCCTCCGATTGCATCTACTTTCCATGTATAAAGAGAGTAACAAAATAAACTGCAATGTCAAAGAAAGCTAATATATACTGTATACATTGTGGTCCAAGAACGTTTGTTGCGCCATGCGTATAACATGAACGAGAAAAGATAAATGCACAATGAAATTCTTTTTTATTTCTTTTTTTCGAATGTTATCAAGACTTATATGAATAAAAATCAGTAAATTATATATATATATATATATATATATATAATTCAAAAGCTTAAAAATATGAAAATAAAAATAAAGACTTGGCAGAAATTTGGTCAATTTTACGATGATTTTGCCGCCACAACTGCTTCAATTTCATGAGCCAACCCTACCTCTTGAAAACTTCTTCCCCGTATGCTACAGTGAACACTCTCTCTCAACCCAAGAAAGTCCCAAGTATGAACTCTTTTTAAACGTACTGATTTCTTGAATCAGCATCTCCGATCCATTGATCCATGGTTTGCAACCGTTTCTTGCATATCTCGATTGCTAAATATTGGAGGCCGAGAGGGACGAAGCCGACAATAAATAGTCAAATATCTGGGAGCCGAAGTAAATTACGGTCAAAGAACTCCACAACCTTTGGATGCTATTGGTATGTGAAACAATACAACAATAAAATTATTCTATCGGAAGAAAAATCCAATTATGTGTTTGTGTTTTCAATTTTCTTAATAAACTAGATATATGACATCATACGGTGGTACCACGTCAAGAGGCCAGGTCATGTAGTAGTAAGTTTCATATTACCAAAACATTATTTATATATTTATAATTCGGATCTAGAATGGAAATTTAATTGTTCAGGTTTGCTCATTAATCGAACTCTTTGATCATCGTCAAAAACTTCCATGCAATTAGATGTACACGTAAAGTACACATGACTGGAGAATGTTCTAAAATCAAAATTTTCTCCACATTCACTGGATATGTGATGACGACAGTGCTGCAAATTGGCTTAAGATTCCGGAGTAGAAGCGGAAGGACGAATAAGATTTCTTTTCGTACTTTGCCTTTGACTAATGGCTATCCAACGGACACAGCAACAACAGAGTGAGAATTCTTCCCTTCATGTAATATTGTACCCTCATGCATGTACGTGCGTAGCTGCACTAACTAGGGCTGTGCATAAAGGGCTTTGGGCTCAATTCGTCCGACTAACCGATCCGTCCAATCCAAACAAAAACGTCATTGGGTCAACATATAATAGCAGATTGTTTTCAGTCGAAACCGTTTCTCTTCTCCCCACTGCTCGCAGAAACCCTAGCCAGTGGCGTTCTTCGTCGCCATCTCCATCGATGTTCTCTGTCAGGATTCTCCATCACCTTTTTCCATAGACCTTCCGTTGCTGCTCCCCTGGCCCATATCTGCACACTCTTTGAACCTGGCGATGCTTCTCCATCTACCCAGTCTAATTGGACCATCACAGGTTTATGGTCTTTAGATTGAGATAAACCTCAATCTCGTTCATGAAAACCCCAGTCTCTTTTAGTTCTCCTAGTCTTTTCATGTACTCCATGGGTCTTGAGCAGCCTCTTTCAGTTCTATCATGGGTCTTGAGCAGCAAGTTGACGGACCTTGTAGATGTGGTGGACGGACCTTGTCGGCGGAGGTTGGGGTCTGAGTCCGCGTGAACGACCTTGAGGGCGTAGGATCATGGGTGCGTTTATTGTGGACGGACCCTGTAGACGGTGCCACCATTGCCATGGCCAAGGACTTGAAGCTTTTCAAGGTCGAAGACGGAGATGGCAGCAGAGGTGGGAGTATTGGTGAATCTAAGAGTTGAAAAATAAAAGGAAATCAAAGAGTTGAAAAATAAAAGTGAAAAAGTAGTGGTTCTACACAACACTACACCTAGAGGGGGGGTGAATAGGTATAATCCGATTTTTCTGGTCTTTTAAAAAAATTGTTAAATAACAATTAAACAAAAGAATAAATCACACAAATAATCAATCAGTACTGCTACGTACAACAAAAGTGTGTAACCATTGCGCACCCACTGCTGAGGTGGCGTTGTCATATATTTAATGTATTAAAAAAAAAAGCAGAAAAAGGAAATGGGGGGAAATGTAGATGAAAACCATTGTTTCAGGCTTTGTTCCTTCTCGTCGACGCAGTACTAGAACCAGCTCCAAATCTCCTCCAAATCTCTTCCTCTATTTTTTGGTCACTTTCTTCATTTCGTTCTCGTCTACGTCACCAGAACCAGCCCCAAATCTCTTCCTCTATTTTTTGGTCAGTTTCTTCATTTCATTCTCGTCGACGCAGAACCAGGCGACGGTAGACTCTGCATGCAACAGTTTCAGGTATCCAGCAATCCACATTATGTGTTGCCGCTGCAGTTTTTTTTTTCCTCCTTTTCAGCTCACTTCGATTTTTTGGTCAGTTTATTCATTTCGTTCTCATCAACGCAGAACCAAGCGACGGTATACTCTGCACGCAAAAAAATCTCAAGTATCCAACAATCCACATTATGTCTTGCCACTGCAGTTTTTTTATTTATTTTTCCTCCTTTTCAGCTCACTTAGATTTTTTGGTCAGTTTCTTCATTTCGTTCTTGTCTACGCACCAGTAATAATGCTGTTTATCATTTGACCAGTAATAATAAGCCGGGATGACAAATGAAATTTTAGAACCATGCATGCTTTGGCATAGATTGTCCTTGTTATGCGGCTTCAGTCCATGAAACAACTTTTTGGTCCGTTGAGGTTGTTTAATAATTTTGAGCACCACTTGTTATAATAGTAATTCACTCCCTAAGGACATCCAATGCTAGACTGCTAAAGGGAAATTAGTGAATGAAGCTAAAATTTTCAATGCAACTATGTTTAGCATCTGCTCTCTTTTCTTTTTCTAATCATTCAGTTTTACATGTTTCCCATTCTGTACTCGTTTCAATTTCAGTTTTACAGCAAAACTCATAAGTAAACTTCAACAATATGTAAGTAATGTTCTTATAAAAAATATATATGTTAGTAATCTTGTAAATTATTATTTAGCTCAACGAATTTGGTAGAATAAAAGTCTTGAACTTTTATGTGGGAAATAAAATTGTAGAAGGGGCTAAAATTTGAACAGGGGAAAAAATTATCTTTATAGATAAATTATGTGGTTTCTTTGGAAGTTGGAATCTGTAAAGGATGTCACTAATTTATCCTTGTCCCATTCCAGTTAGGGCTCTGCAAACATTCACTAATTTATTAAAGTCGTTTTCTTTCTTGATGTTATATATCATTTGAGTAATTTCAATTAATTGGAAGGGTTTTTTTTTTTGGTTCTCTTAAAAGTTCTGATTTGTTCTAAAATATTAGTAAATACCATGTAGATGGAGAAAGGGAAAAGGAAAGAGCATGCATCTCCTATAACGCCTCTTGCCACAAATCCGTCAATTAATCCATCAACTCAGGTATGTGGAGTATTCTCACCTTTTTCAGTTTTTTTGCTCATTATCATGACATGGTTGTTAACATCTTAGGTGATACCAAGACCATTTTATACATATTTTTCAACACCTCTTAGCACAAATGCATCTGTCAATCCAACAACTCAGGTACTTTGAATATTATTTCGACGGACACCATAGTTTCATTAATGTCTATATTTATTACTACATCTTTCGTTAATTTTCATTATTGATCTATATGTTAGGTTATACCAATATCCTTTTATCAAGATTTTTCAAGCTATATGCATGGGGGCCATGCACCAATGCCACATGCTTTGTTACCACCTTTCTTACCTTGTCCTAATGCCAACCCATCTTCATGGACTTATCAGGTGATGAATTAATTCTTTAAGTAGGGTGTGTATTTTTAAAAATGTTTATATCAATTTAAATATTAGTTTCTATTGATGTAAACTGTAGGAAAATCTGCTGTCGGAATTTCAGTCATCAGCTCCCCCCTCGGAGATCGGTATTCCATGTGCAAGCTCCAGCCATGTTGAAGAAATTCAAGAGCACACACCTGACTCGAGGGAGGTTGACACTTTGTCTACATCCTCTGATGAAGATAACAATGAGGCCGAGATAGAAAATACAGTGCATAATGAGGGGGCCGATATCATTGAGGAGCCGAAGGTGGGGATGGTCTTCAAATCTCAAGACCAGTTAGTTTCTTATTATAAAGGCTATGGGAAACAATGCGGTTTTGGGATAATGACTCAAAGAAGTCATAGGTTTGAGGATGGGAGCCTCAGATATATCACGCTTTGTTGTTCTCGTGGTGGGAAGGCACGGAACCGGACGACAAATGTTGCGAGGCCACGGCCGACGTCAAAGACTAACTGTAAGGCAAAGATAAATGCTACGTTCATGGATGGAGTGTTCAAGTTGTTGAGTGTTCACAATTCCCACAATCACGGCGTAAGTCCACAAAAGTCAAGATTCTTTCGCTGCAATAGAGAAGTGAGTGAGTCTGTTAAGCGAGTGTTAGATACAAATGATCAAGCTGGCATTAGACTAAACAAGAGTTTTGCTGCACTTGTGCAAGAAGCGGGTGGGTTTGAGAACTTGCCATTCAGTGAGAAAGATTGTCGAAATTATATTGATAAGGCACGCCACCTTCGACTTGGGAAAGGTGGCGCTGAAGCCCTTCGCCAGTATTTTGCTAGGATGCAATATAAAAATGATGGATTCTTTTCAGACATCGAACATGATGATGATGGGAGGTTGAAAAATGTCTTTTGGGCAGATGCACGGAGCAGGGTAGCTTACAAATATTTTGGTGATGTTGTGACATTCGACACAACATACCTAACAAATAGGTATGGAATGCCGTTTGCACCCTTTGTTGGTGTAAACCATCATGGTCAGTCAATCCTTTTGGGGGCAGGATTGATTTCTAACGAGGATACGGAAACATTTGCATGGCTGTTTCAGACTTGGCTAAACTGTATGGATGGGGAAGCTCCAAAGGCCATTATCACAGATCAAGATAGAGCTATGAAGAATGCGATTGCTCTTGTCTTTCCCAATACACGACACAGATATTGTTTGTGGCATATTCTAAAAAAGGTACCTGAGAAACTTGGTTCACATCATGCATACAAAAATGGGTTGAAAACTAATTTGCTGAAGTGTGTGTATGACTCTCAAACCATAGATGAGTTTGAAAATAGTTGGGATGTGTTAATTACTACATACAACTTGCAAGAAAATGCTTGGTTGCAGAGTTTATATGCTGAGCGTTCATTTTGGGTACCGGTATTCTTGAAAGAAATCTTCTGGGCTGGGATGAGTACAACCCAACGAAGTGAGAGCATGAATGCTTTTTTCGATGGCTACGTACATTCAAGGACAAACTTAAAAGAGTTTGTCGATCAATTTGATAATGCATTGCGAAAGAAGATTGAAAATGAAAATGGGGCGGATTTCCATTCATTCAACGTCATAATTCCCGTCGTCTCGATCTCTCCACTTGAAAAGATATTTCAGAACATATACACTAATGCTAAATTTAGAGAAGTTCAAAAAGAGATAATAGGGATGCTTGGTGTTCTTCCAACTCTACATCGAAAAGATGGTGTAATCGCAACTTATCATGTAGAAGATGAAGTTGTTGTTGATGATTTCATCAAAGAGGTGACCCAAACGGTGTACTTCAATGAGACTGAATGTGATGTGAAGTGTTCATGCGCACTGTTCGAAATGAGAGGGATATTGTGTAGACATGTATTGGCTATTATGAGAGTTAACAAAGTGAAAAAGGTACCACAAAAATACATATTAGATCGATGGAGAAAGGACATAAAAAGGACATACACTCTTATTCGAAGTTCTTATGACTCAATTGATGCGAGGCCAGAAGTGAGTAGATATTCACGTATCATGAAGGTATGCTACGAGGTTGCCACAAATGCCGCGTCATCTGATGAGAATGCCGAGGATATGATACATAAGTTACGTGCAATGAACATCGGCTACCTCTCTAACAAATCGCCCCTTCATACTTGTTCCAACGCAACAGTGACATGCATGAATACCACTATCGAGGGGAGTTCAAAAAGAGTATTGAGTCCTCTTCCAGTGAGAGGGAAAGGCAGACCGCCATTTCTCAGGAAGAAGTCAATTATTGAGAGGGTTAGACCGACGACGAAGAAGGCTACTCAGCAGGGAAAACGTAAACAGGTCAACTTAATGTTCCATATAGAAAATTTTAGTTTTATCTATATTGTGTAATTGTTTATTACACTTAACTTGTTTTTAATGATTTCTAGCCGCATGGAAGAGACACGTCCAGAAATTTATTTGGAGATACTGATTTTGGGACTCAAGAGAGTGTTCACATACAGGTATGATATGTTTTTAAAAGTTTATAGTCGCATTCTTTAAATTAATTTACCTTTTTTTTTTATCTATTGTTAGCAGCCACAAAATACTACAGAGGTGTTGGAATTTAGTGAAGATCAAGGAGGTTTTGCAAGGAGTGAGACAAGAGAAAGTGTAATTTTTTTAACTTGGTCACTCTATTTAAAGTTAATTATATAGTTACATGTTCTTGAGTTTTAAAGTGTTATATTAATGGTTCACAGGTATTTCTTGGAGAAGAGGGGTACTAAGTGTTGGTACGTAGTACGTACATGCAAGTTGATCCCAAAATTCATCAAGTGTTTAAGGCTGATTATGAGAGTTGATGTTCATGCGCAGGAGGAGTACTTCACTTTTAAAAATGCATGAATAGCCGAGATGGCCAACAAATGTTATATATTTGGCACTTTTGATGTATTATAAATGGGACTATTAGGTTGTATTATAAACTTTATATATTAGGTATGCCAAAGCTCCAATGACTGAACCAAAGCAAGAGGAGTACTTCACTTTTTGTCACTGCATGAATCCTACGAGATGGCCAACTAGGATGTGTTGGTTTGACACTTTGGATGTATTATAAATGGCTATATTAGGTTGTATTATTTGTATTATATATTAGGTAAGCCAACGTGACAATGACTGAACCAAAAAAAATGACTGCTGCTGTTGGATTTTTGTACAGGTATTCAAAGTCAGAAAGCATATATAAAGAAGGATTATTGTGTAGTGGTTTTTTAACTTTTGTGCGATGGTGATAATTATTCTCAAGAAAGTAGAACCCTTTACATGCATATTACTTCAGTGTTCGGCTTTGTACATGCAATTCCCTGTAAATGCATGATTAGATGAAACAAAAATGCTCGTGAGGCTTGGTCCATAAATGTATCATAATTGTTTCTCATAGCCAAAATAAGTCAGATCTCAACTTAATTAATTTTCATTGAATGCAAAAAAAAAAAAAAAAAAGCTCATAGTTGCAAACTTCTTCACTACATAGAGTACGATTGCTACATGCTCAGTGTTACAACATACTAAGGTCATGTTGATGACTACATACACATGGATCTAACTACATCAACCATATATCAAGCAGCCTTGATCAGTGAGTACAATAAAATTAAAATACAAATCACACAATAGATACGAAGAAGCATGCGTTCATGTCGAAGGTCTAATTGTTGCCTTTGAATATCCAATCGATCATTGTAAACTCTCAACTCCCTCTTCACAATCTCTTCCTCTCTTCTTCAAAGCTCTTGCTCATTTCTTATCCTAACAATTTCTAACTTCATACGTTCTATTTCTATTTCCTCACTGATATCTGCCCATTTGAAATAATTGCAATGTGGTAATCCCTGAAAGAAACCAAAAAATTAAATATAAAAGTAAACAAATCACATTTATGCAAAATAAACAAACTTTCCGATCAAACTTTATACCTGTTTATTATACTTTGGACACCCAAAAAATGATCGTCCCGGATTTGTGGGCGTATTTGAAGTTCTAAGTAAAGCAGGTTGGCCGCATGTGCATATTGGAGTGTTTGCCAAAGTACGATTAACACGAGAAGACGAAACTGATGACGTTGACATCCGATCAGCTAAAGATGCCAATATCAGTAGCAAGAAAAAATAAAATCAATCAGTAGAAAGAAAAAATAAAATCAATCAGTTCAAGAAAAAAAAAACAAATCAGTTCAAGATATAAAAAAATACAAATCAGTTCAAGGAAAAAAAAACAAATCAGTTCAAGAAAAAATAAAACAAATCAGTTCAAGAAAAAGCCTAACATATATGTTCAAGAAAAAATAAAACAAATCAAATCAGTTCAAGAAAAAATAACAGTGTACGCGTTTGGAGTCTTTCAAGACTACTTGATTGTTCTTCAAAAACTTAAATGAACTGCCTGGCTGCCGTGGGTAATAATTAAGCTGACAAAGAGCTAGAGACCCTGATGTGAATCAAATTTTATCAGAATATCTTAGCACGAGAAGCTTGGATGTATGTATATCAGATTATGGAAAGTACGTAGTATTTAAGTTTTCAAGAATATCTAGGTACTTGAAATTGCCATTGTTTATCAGAGTACTGTCATTTCCTGATTGCTATTCTGATATAATTATCCTATCTACAGATGAAACAACAGTCATAATATAAGGGGTTGAAAAATGTTAGCAAAAGAAATATTTCTTTGGATTGTTGAGAAACTGCATATGATATTATTTATAAATATATGCAGATCCAACATAGTTTTTTCAGCTTTTATTTTGATACTTTCATGGCTTGGGACATCACTGTGGAGGCATGGCATCAGAACCTTTTTAAAGCAAACAGAAGGAAGAATTCCCCATTAGGAAGAAAATCATCAAATCCAAACATGAATAGCTTTAACATCAGTTGCTAACAAAGCACCAGGCATATATGCATCCTGGACTCAAGCAGGGTTCTTAAAACCACTTAGTTTAGTATTCTCTTTTGGATAAATAACTGCTTTCTAGTAAAACTTAATGCTACTGAACTGAGAACTCATGACACTGGCTTAAACAAGTCAAACCCGATGCAAACTAGGGTCAGGTTGGGAACCTTGATGTTGATTGAAAGGCAAATGAATTAGAAATTAAAGGCGATTAATTCAGCAAGAAGAAGACAGGATAGCTGTATCCACTTGTATTCGACTTCATAACCAGTTTAAAATAAACTTGACAAGCATCACAGTCAATTTTTGTGGTTGATTCATAGTTTTTATTTTTTTCTTATTTTTTTTTTTGTGGGTAAAAGTTTATTCGTAATTTTTTTAGTTATTGAATTTATAGCCGAGATAGCAAAAGTTTTGAACAAGTTCGTATTCGAGAATGGAAAGGAAATGGAATAAACATCATTATCAATGGAGACAGAGAGCTAGAGAGAGGCAAAGGAAATGGATCAAAACCTGAAAACCTGAGAAGGGTGACAACACCGCAGGAGGTGTGACGCGGAGCTCGGCCTGCGCTCAACCGGATGGAGCTTCTGGAGGACGGATGTCACAGGGAATGGACGAAGTTAGGGTTTTCCACCAAGATTTGGGAGAATGGTGTGGAATGGATGAAGGAGAAGGTGAAGGGTGTGGGAAATGATTCAGTTCAAAAATCTAGGGAAAATGCATGAAGGAGAGGGGGAAGGAGAAAGGTGCGGGATGAGAAGGGGAAGGAGAAAGGTGCGGGAGGAGAAGGGGAAGTGGGGAAGGGGAAGGGGAAGGGGTCGGGCGAAATCTGGAGGGGAAGAAGGGAGGTGTGTTTTAGGGTATATATTATTAAACGCACCGTCTTATTAAAAATGATTTTGAAAAAATGAGATCCCGCGCTACACTTTTCCTTCTGCCTTAAAAATGCTTTAAACGCACCTTTACGCACCGTTTCATTAAAACCTTTAGTTGACTTGCTGACTGCCACATTGGATTGGTTACGCCGTGGGTGCGCAGCATTGGTTACCTCCAGAGTTTTTCATAATCAATACAAGATTTTGATCACGGAGTGGAAACTCATTTGAAGAACGTCTTCAAAATCTAAAACCACTCCGGGTGTAAGACACCACCTCAAATCCACTATAGAAATTTTAGTTTGTTACAACCAATTTAGAGACACTCACAAAACCTTTGTAGTAGCTAAACTTGGCTTGCAATACCACGAGCGACCCACTCGATCTCTACACGCATGTAGTGTCGGAACTCCGACCTTTCTATAGCTTCCCACGAGAACCTCTCGATCTCTGCATCAACAGTAGCTCCGGACTCTTCCGGCCGATGAACTCGTCCACTCCAATGGACTCATATGAAGATTGATGTTGAATGTGATGTGGTAGAGATGTGTTTATCTAAGAGAGAATCAACCAAGTGGGGGAGAGGTTGCTCTAAAAGATCTTGGAGGCCCTTAGGGTTTTTGCTCTGATTCTCTACACATAGAACAGAAGAGAAGCTGTTCTATTTATAGTTCCACTCAAAGGAGGCGCATGAAAACCCTAGGTTTTAAGTCATCTGGAACATTCGCTCGAGCGAAGTGTCGAGCGAAGGTCGAGTGCCACAATTTGTCTGATTTCGCTCGAGCGAAGTGTCGAGCGATGGTCGAGCGGAACAATCTGTCTGAGTTTGCTCGAGCTCAGTGTCGAGCGGTCAACTCTGCTTGAGTTCGCTCAAGCTCAGTGTCGAGCGAGTGTCGAGCGGTGTAATCTGCCAAAGTTCGCTCGAGCGCCATGTCGAGCAGGTGTCGAGCGGTCAACTCTGCCTGAGTTAGCTCGAGCGACATGTCGAGCGAGTGTCGAGCGGTAACATCTGTTTGACCAGTTATTAGCACATTTCAATCCTTTTCGCTTCAACACTTGTTACAACACTATTTTACACAGGTTTTCACAAGAAGATGCCAATCAACTTATTTTTCCCTCAACAATCTCCCCATTTGGCATTTCTGTGACAAAACCTCTAACCTATACATATGACCTAATCCTAGCACACCCATCCCTAGATTCATATTCTTGAACACGATGAAATATTTCTGCACACACTTAGCAAACGGTTAAACATATCGCACAAGGAATTGTTTGCAAATCACAAATTATAAATCATGAATAGACATGACAAGTACAGGCTTTAGAGACGAAATATTCCATTAAGCAATTAATAAAAAAAAAAAGTTCAAGAACAATTAGTCACACAGCAGCAGTAAACATAAGATATAAAACCAAAAGATAAAAACCAAAGGCTGGCTGCTGTTCCCAAAACAAATGTGTTGCTAACAACTAACGCAACACTCCCCTTGAGTTAGTATCATACTACTCCCCCTTTTTGTTACAAGCTGGCAAAGGGTCTCAATCATCAGCAGAATTGCCATCATCCTCATCATCTTCATTAAGTAGATCTTCAATGTCATTGAAGCGTTGGGTCACATGCTGTTGCAGGCTATCAAACCGGGCATCCAAAGTATCAAACCGAGCATGAACTGTAGCATCTAGAGTATCAAACTGGGCATCTAGGCGGGCTAAGTACTCAAGAACCTGCTGAAGGCTGGGCTCGGTCTAGCCGGGTGCTGAAAGGGATGGTGCCGAGTTAGACGGCTGAGAACTGGATGGCTGAGAGCTGGATGGCTGAGAGCTGGACGGCCGAGAGCTCGAAGGCTGAGAGGAGGGTGCGGGAGGATGCTCAACACGGAGAGGGTGTGGGGGTGGTGTGAGCACGACTAAGTTGCACCGTCCTACGACCAATAGGAGCCTTAAGTGGTATTCTAGGCTCTTGTGGAAGAAAGGCAACAGACTGGGAGAGAGCTACTCGGGTGATGAGACAGGCAAACGGCAAACCAGTCCGTTTCTTGGAGGACTGAAAAGCCTTAATAATGACCTGACACAGAAGACACCCTAGATCAATGGGGACATCATTGATCAAGGCATGTAGAAGAATGGCGCGGTCAAGACCCACGTCACTCTGATGACCCGTAGGATATAGATTGGTAAGAACAATCCTACTCAGAATGAGATTGTCAGGTGTAAAAAGAATAGTCTGGAGAGGGGTCTTCCCTTCCCAATGACTGGTCCCATCACATAGACAGCTAGCAATGGCTTGTAGAGTAGGAGGAGATGTCCGTGTATAGGGATACACTGGATAAGACACACGAGGGGCATTCAGCAAGTTTGCTATCATGCCCGGAGTTACCCGGAAGGAAATGTTCCGGAGACTAACCTCAAAGGAGTCATCAATAGAAAAAGCATGAATGTTGGAGTAAAACTCCCGAACCATCTCCACAGAAGGAGTGGGATGACCAGTGGTCAAGGCTTGCCACTGGCGAGACTAAAAAATGTGAGGAATAATGGTCTCAGTAAGCTCACCAAGGGAGACGTCACGCTCAACTATAGGTGTACGTTGAGAAAAATTCTGAGTGTACAGCTCCTGTGCCCGTGCATTATGGAAATGGGCGTGAGCGGGTGTAGGGGGGTTTTGGCGAGAACGAACATGTCGAGACATGGCTTTTGGCTATAAACAGAGTCAGTGACGTTAGACAAGGCTAAAGATGATGTGAAGACTTGATGAATGCATGTCTAATATGTCAAATGCATGATGATGATAAAACTCAAAGCTTGACCTTCATACCCATCCCAACTAACCATGTGGATGTTTCACCAACCATGCTAACCATGAGAAAGCAACAATGCCAATCATGCCTAACCATGTGAACACAACAATGCCAATCATGTCGACGCAACCATGCTAACACAACAAGCTCATAAAAGAGACACACAAACCATTTAAAAAGCAAAGCAAGACTCATGCCCTTTCTCAAATAAACCACCTTCAAACACAATGCATTTTCAAGTCAAACAACTTCCCAACACTAGGATATGCATGAAATAGGTATAGGAACAATGCTATGCCAATGAATGATGAAAAAGAGTAAACAAAAAATATTGAGGCATTTTATCAAACACTTGGAGTGCATTCAAATGAAAAATTCGGGCAACACCCCATGGGAGGTTCAAAAACCTCCTAAATACAACCAAATGAGCAACAAACTCCATAGGAGTTTCAATCAAGCCAAAACAAAGGAGATTTTTCAAGAAAAACACTCCAAATAAACCCAAACCGAAACCTTCATAAACACCAAGGAAAAACCAAAAAAAAATCCAAGAATCCGAAATAATAAGAAGGAAAAAGATTCTTACCGTGATTTCAAAGAGATTTCATGAAGAAGGCCAAAGAAAATCACTTCAAATTCAAGAGAAACGGTTTTAAACAAGCAAAGAGGAGAAAACGGTGAAAACGTGCGATCTGAAGCTCGAGCGGCGCAGGGAAAGTTTTTATACCAGTATGTCGCTCGAGCGGAGTCGAGCGGAGTGTCGAGTGAGACCTCCAAAATTTGCAATTTTGCCCAGTTTTGAAACACACACCACTCACATGACTCACATGACTTTGACAAACACTAGGGAAGTCAATTTTCAAACCAAGAATACATATCAAATGTAGAGAAGCATCATATTCTCACAAAACACCCAGGTAATAACAAAGTATCTTAAGTAATGTAGACATGTGTGTTTAAACCCGGTCCTTGCTCAATCAAGAAATTTCAACAGAAAAGCGTGAGTGGGGTTAGGCTGAACATGAAATCATAAATGCTTGGGAAGCTCTTTCAAGATACAAAAAGTCAAACCCAATGCTGCTAGGACCTGAATCCTTCTGTTTGAATACTTGTTTCAGTATGTTCAAGAAACAGAAAACTTATTCTGTTTTTCACCCTTTTTTTTTATTAACAACATCACCTTTTCTTTTCCTTTTGATATGCCATATTTTTGCACAAGAGAATCATGATGAGGTCATCTAGCCCGTGGTCAATTCTGTGTGCAAGTAG
Organism: Carya cathayensis; assembly: GCA_011037825.1. Taxonomy (NCBI): domain Eukaryota; kingdom Viridiplantae; phylum Streptophyta; class Magnoliopsida; order Fagales; family Juglandaceae; genus Carya; species Carya cathayensis. The sequence goes on from QGSO01000146.1 coordinate 3,094,328, forward strand.
AGCTTCCTACCACCTTTGATTGCCTTCCCAATAAACTCACAAGTGGCGAAATGTCAATTAACTAAGCCAGGAGTGAAGTGTGTGATGCTAGTCATAAATTACACAAGATACTCATGTTTCAAACCTTTGTAAACCATGAGTATATGATACCAATCTCAAAAGACGCATGCCCTTAGATTTTAGAATTAACAGCCCCACCATTATATAGCACAATCATGGAGTGCATGTATTGACAACAAACAAAGACAATGAAACTAGACAACTAACAACCACAAAATAAACACCAACAACAAAAAGAAAACAAAAATGCATGTTAGCATGTAATGCATGTTTCAATGCTCATGTCAAAGCACATACACCAATAGCCTTTCTAAGTAGTTCAAACCGAAGCCCATCCAAGAGTTTGGTAAAAAGGTCGGCTAGTTGATGTTCGATGGGAACATACTCAAGAGTCACAACTTGTGTTTCCACAAGCTCCCGAATAAGATGATGTCTAATGTCAATGTGCTTAGTCCTAGAATGTTGGACAGGATTTTTTGAAATGTTTATAGCACTAGTATTGTCACAAAAGACGCTCATCACACCTTGGTCAATGCCATAGTCACATAGCATTTGCTTCATCCACAACAATTGCGTGCAACAACTTCCTGCAGCAATATATTCAGCCTCAGCCGTGGACATGGAAATCGAGTTTATAATCAATACAAGATTTTGATCACGGAGTGGAAACTCATTTGAAAAACGTCTTCAAAATCTAAAACCACTCCGGGTGTAAGACACCACCTCAAATCCACTATAGAAATTTTAGTTTGTTACAACCAATTTAGAGACACTCACAAAACCTTTGTAGTAGCTAAACTTGGCTTGCAACACCACGAGCGACCTACTCGATCTCTACACGCATGTAGTGTCGGAATTCCGACCTTTCTATAGCTTCTCACGAGAACCTCTCGATCTCTGCATCAACAGCAGCTTCGGACTCTTCCGGCCGATGAACTCGTCCACTCCAATGGACTCATATGAAGATTGATGTTGAATGTGATGTGGTGGAGATGTGTTTATCTAAGAGAGAATCAACCAAGTGGGGGAGAGGTTGCTCTAAAAGATCTTGGAGGCCCTTAGGGTTTTTGCTCTGATTCTCCACACATAGAACAGAAGAGAAGCTGTTCTATTTATAGTTCCACTCAAAGGAGGCGCATGAAAACCCTAGGTTTTAAGTCATCTGGAACATTTGCTCAAGCGAAGTGTCGAGCGAAGGTCGAGCGCCACAATCTGTCTGATTTCGCTCGAGCGAAGTGTCGAGCAATGGTCGAGCGGAACAATCTGTCTGAGTTTGCTCGAGCTCAGTGTCGAGCTGTCAACTCTGCCTGAGTTCGCTCAAGCTCAGTGTCGAGCGGTGCAATCTGCCAAAATTCGCTCGAGCGCCATGTCGAGCGGGTGTCGAGCGGTCAACTCTGCTTGAGTTAGCTCGAGTGACATGTCGAGCGAGTGTCGAGCGGTGACATCTGTTTGACCAGTTATCAGCACATTTCAATCCTTTTCACTTCAACACTTGTTACAACACTATTTTACACAGGTTTTCACAAGAAGATGCCAATCAACTCATTTTTCCCTCAACAATCTTCCCCTTTGGCATTTCTGTGACAAAACCTCTAACCTATACATATGACCTAATCCTAGCACACCCATCCCTAGATTCATATTCTTGAACACGATGAAATATTTCTGCACACACTTAGCAAATGGTTAAACATATCGCACAAGGAATTGTTTGCAAATCACAAATTATAAATCATGAATAGACATGACAAGTACAGGCTTTAGAGACGAAATATTCCATTAAGCAATTAATAAAAAAAAAAAAAGTTCAAGAACAATTAGTCACACAGCAGCAGTAAACATAAGATATAAAACCAAAAGATAAAAACCAACGGCTGGCTGTTGTTCCCAAAACAAATGTGTTGCTAACAACTAACACAACACTCCCCTTGAGTTAGTACCATACTACTCCCCCTTTTTGTCACAAGCTGGCAAATGGTCTCAATCATCAGCAGGACTGCCATCATCCTCATCATCTTCATTAAGTAGATCTTCAATGTCATTGAAGCGTTGGGTCACATGCTGTTGCAGGCTATCAAACCGGGCATCCAAAGTATCAAACCGAGCATGAACTGTAGCATCTAGAGTATCAAACTGGGCATCTAGGCGGGCTAAGTACTCAAGAACCTGCTGAAGGCTGGGCTCAGTCGAGCCGGGTGCTGAAGGGGATGGTGCCGAGCTAGACGGCTGAGAACTGGATGGCTGAGAGCTGGATGGCTGAGAGCTGGACGGCCGAGAGCTCGAAGGCTGAGAGGAGGGTGCGGGAGGATGCTCAACACGGAGAGGGTGTGGGGTGGTGTGAGCACGACTAAATTGCACCGTCCTACGACCAATAGGAGCCTTAAGTGGTATTCTAGGCTCCTGTGGAAGAAAGGCAACAGACTGGAAGAGGGCTACTCGGGTGATGAGACAGGCAAACGGCAAACCAGTTCGTTTCTTGGAGGACTGAAAAGCCTTAATAATGACCCGACACAGACGACACCCTAGATCAATGGGGACATCATTGATCAAGGCATGTAGAAGAATGGCGCGGTCAAAACCCACGTCACTCTGATGACCCGTAGGATATAGATTGGTAAGAACAATCCTACTCAGAATGAGATTGTCAGGTGTAAAAAGAATAGTCTGGAGAGGGCTCTTCCCTTCCCAATGACTGGTCCCACCACATAGACAGCTAGCAATGGCTTGTAGAGTAGGAGGAGATGTCCGTGTATAGGGACACACTGGATAAGACACACGAGGGGCATTTAGCAAGTTTGCTATCATGCCCGGAGTCACCTGGAAGGAAATGTTCCGAAGACTAACCTCAAAGGAGTCATCAATAGAAAAAACATGAATGTTGGAGTAAAACTCCCGAACCATCTCCACAGAAGGAGTGGGATGACCAGTGGTCAAGGCCTGCCACTGGTGAGACTAAAAAATGTGAGGAATAATGGTCTCAGTAAGCTCACCAAGGGAGACGTCACGCTCAACTATAGGTGTACGTTGAGAAAAATTCTGAGTGTACAGCTCCTGTGCCCGTGCATTATGGAAATGGGCGTGAGCGGGTGTAGGGGGGTTTTGGCGAGAACGAACATGTCGAGACATGGCTTTTGGCTATAAACAGAGTCAGTGACGTTAGACAAGGCTAAAGATGATGTGAAGACTTGATGAATGCATGTCTAATATGTCAAATGCATGATGATGATAAAACTCAAAGCTTGACCTTCATACCCATCCCAACTAACCATGTGGATGTTTCACCAACCATGCTAACCATGAGAAAGCAACAATGCCAATCATGCCTAACCATGTGAACACAACAATGCCAATCATGTCGACGCAACCATGCTAACACAACAAGCTCATAAAAGAGACACACAAACCATTTAAAAAGCAAAGCAAGACTCATGCCCTTTCTCAAATAAACCACCTTCAAACACAATGCATTTTCAAGTCAAACAACTTCCCAACACTAGGATATGCATGAAATAGGTATAGGAACAATGCTATGCCAATGAATGATGAAAAAGAGTAAACAAAAAATATTGAGGCATTTTATCAAACACTTGGAGTGCATTCAAATGAAAAATTCGGGCAACACCCCATGGGAGGTTCAAAAACCTCCTAAATACAACCAAATGAGCAACAAACTCCATAGGAGTTTCAATCAAGCCAAAACAAAGGAGATTTTTCAAGAAAAACACTCCAAATAAACCCAAACCGAAACCTTCATAAACACCAAGGAAAAACCAAAAAAAAATCCAAGAATCCGAAATAATAAGAAGGAAAAAGATTCTTACCGTGATTTCAAAGAGATTTCATGAAGAAGGCCAAAGAAAATCACTTCAAATTCAAGAGAAACGGTTTTAAACAAGCAAAGAGGAGAAAACGGTGAAAACGTGCGATCTGAAGCTCGAGCGGCGCAGGGAAAGTTTTTATACCAGTATGTCGCTCGAGCGGAGTCGAGCGGAGTGTCGAGTGAGACCTCCAAAATTTGCAATTTTGCCCAGTTTTGAAACACACACCACTCACATGACTCACATGACTTTGACAAACACTAGGGAAGTCAATTTTCAAACCAAGAATACATATCAAATGTAGAGAAGCATCATATTCTCACAAAACACCCAGGTAATAACAAAGTATCTTAAGTAATGTAGACATGTGTGTTTAAACCCGGTCCTTGCTCAATCAAGAAATTTCAACAGAAAAGCGTGAGTGGGGTTAGGCTGAACATGAAATCATAAATGCTTGGGAAGCTCTTTCAAGATACAAAAAGTCAAACCCAATGCTGCTAGGACCTGAATCCTTCTGTTTGAATACTTGTTTCAGTATGTTCAAGAAACAGAAAACTTATTCTGTTTTTCACCCTTTTTTTTTTATTAACAACATCACCTTTTCTTTTCCTTTTGATATGCCATATTTTTGCACAAGAGAATCATGATGAGGTCATCTAGCCCGTGGTCAATTCTGTGTGCAAGTAGAGCTTCCTACCACCTTTGATTGCCTCCCCAATAAACTCACAAGTGACGAAATGTCAATTAACTAAGCCAGGAGTGAAGTGTGTGATGCTAGTTATAAATTACACAAGATACTCATGTTCCAAGCCTTTGTAAACCATGCGTATATGATACCAATCTCAAAAGACGCATGCCCTTAGATTTTAGAATTAACAGCCCCACCATTATATAGTGCAATCATGGAGTGCATGTATTGACAACAAACAAAGACAATGAAACTAGACAACTAACAACCACAAAATAAACACCAACAACAAAAAGAAAACAAAAATGCATGTTAGCATGTAATGCATGTTTCAGTGCTCATGTCAAAGCACATACACCAATAGCCTTTCTAAGTAATTCAAACCGAAGCCCATCCAAGGGTTTGGTAAAAAGGTCGGCTAGTTGATGTTCGATGGGAACATACTCAAGAGTCACAACTTGTGTTTCCACAAGCTCCCGAATAAGATGATGTCTAATGTCAATGTGCTTAGTCCTAAAATGTTGGACATGATTTTTTGAAATGTTTATAGCACTAGTATTGTCACAAAAGACGCTCATCACACCTTGGTCAATGCCATAGTCACATAGCATTTGTTTCATCCACAACAATTGCGTGCAACAACTTCCTGCAGCAATATATTCAGCCTCAGCCGTGGACATGGAAATCGAGTTTATGTTCTTACTCATCTAGGCTACCAGGTTCGTCCCAACATAGAAACACCCACCAGAGGTGCTTTTCCTATCATCTGCATTACCTGCCCAATCAGCATCAGAATACCCTACAAGTTCTGAATTAGAGTCTCGAGAATACCAAATCCCATAGTTAACTGTCTCATTTACATAACGAAGTATGCGTTTGACAGCTATCAAATGTGATTCTTTTGGATTGGCCTAAAATCTTGCGCAAACCCCAACACTAAAGGCAATGTCTGGTCTACTTGCAGTGAGATACAACAAACTCCCAATCATGCTCCTATACAATGATTGCTCAACATTCTTGCCTGACAGATCAACGCTAAGCTTAACACTAGTGCTCATGGGAGTTCTGGCATGGCTTGTGCCATCTAATCCAAATTTTTTGATAAGATCCTTTGCATATTTGGATTGGGAGATGAACAACCCATCATTCAACTGTTTTACCTGGAGTCCCAAGAAAAAAGTTAGTTCACCTACCATGCTCATCTCAAATTCATTTTCATTTCATTAGCAAACTCAAGAGCCAAAGTGTCAATGGAAGATCCAAATACAATGTCATCCACATAGATTTGGGCAACTGTTATGTCTTCTCCAGCTTTTCTGATGAACAGTGTCCTGTCAACATTTCCTTTCAGAAACTTGCAGTTTTCCAGATAAGAAGTCAATCTTTCATACCAAGCTCTGGGAGCCTGTTTCAGACCATAAAGTGCTTTCTTCAACCTGTAGACATGATTAGGATATTTTGGATCCTTGAAACCCTTTGGTTGTTTAACGTAAACTTCTTCTTGGAGAATTCCATTAAGAAAGGCACTCTTGACATCCATTTGATAGAGCTTAAAACACATGTGGCAAGCAATGCTCAACAATATTCGAATTGATTCAAGTCTGGTAATCGGAGCGAAGGTCTCAGCAAAATCTATACCTTCCATTTGGGCATACCCTTGAGCAACTAATCTTGCTTTATTTCACACGATTATTCCATTCTCATCTGACTTATTCTTGAAGATCCATTTTGTGCCTACCACATTGTGACTTTCTAGTCTTGGCACCAAGTACCACACATTGTTTCTCACAAATTGATTTATTTCATCATGCATTGCATCCAACCAATTCTCATCATTCAAGGCTTCTTCGACCCTTTTTGGTTCAATTTGTGAGATGTAGCTGGAGTGAGCCAGTTGATTTATCACTTTCCTTCTTAGTCTCATCCCTTCGTCTATGTTTTCAATAATGTTTTCTTGGGGATGATTCAACTTTACTCTTGAAGAAGGCTCTTTTTGACTACTCACCTTTTCATTTGAAAAGGACTCTAAGTTTTCTTTTAGACCATCAAAATCTTTTCTTTCAGTTTCACTTGTTGAGTGAGATGGCTCATCCTTATTCAATTTTTCTCCAGGAGCATCATTCACTATCACATTTATGGACTCTATTATAGTTCCAGTGCACGGATTGTAACATCTATAGGCACAACTATTCCTAAAATATCCAAAAAAGATCCCTTCATCACTTTTAGGGTCAAACTTAGCCAAGTTTTCCCTATCTCTCAGAATGTAGCATTTGCTTCCGAACACCCTGAAGTACTTCACATTTGGTCTCTTTCCTTTCCACAGTTCATATGGTGTTTTGGAAGTGCTTGGTCTTGGATAGACTCTGTTTACAATATGACATGCTGTGTTTACTGCTTCTCCCCAAAAGTGGGTAGGAATAGTCTTACTATGTAACATGACTCGAGCCATTTCTTGAATAACTCTATTCTTTCTTTTGACCACTCCATTTTGTTGTGGGGTGATAGGGGCAGAAAATTCTTGACTGATGCCCTCTTCATCACAAAAACTCTCAAGATTTGAATTGTCAAACTCTCTTCCATGATCACACCTAATTCTGACTATCCCCTTTCCTTGTTCATTCTGAAGTTTCTTGCACAAGGTTCTAATCACATTAGGAGCTTCAGCTTTTTCTCTCAGAAACTCTACCCATGAATATCTGGTAAAGTCATCCACCATTACCAAAATGTATTTCTTTCCTCCCAGGCTTTCAGTTCTAGAAGGTCCCATAAGGTCAATGTGCAATAACTCCAATGGTTGTTCGATTAGGATAGCCGTTGTTTTCTTGTGAGCTGTTCTAACTTGTTTTCCCAATTGACATGACCCACACACAGGAGTCTCCACTTTACCCAACTCAGGCATTCCTACCACCATCTCTTTCCTGGCAATTTTGGACAGATTTTTATAGTTCACATGTCCAAGTCTTTGGTGCCACAAGTCTGTAGCATCACTCTTAGCACTATTGCAACTATACTGAAGACTAGGACTGATGCCATAACAATTTTCAGACGTCCTGGTTCCCTGCATCATACTGTTTTCATCCTTATCTGAAACAATGCATATTTCTTTTGAGAAACGAACTTCAGCACCATTATCACACATTTGACTTATACTGAGGAGATTTGCTTTTAATCCATCAACAAACAGCACTTCCCTCAAGATGAGTAGTCTAGGTATTTCAATTTCACCATTTCCAATTATATCAGCTTTTCCACCATCTCCAAAAGTTACTGTTCCACACTTGTACTCCTCAACAGCTTTGAATAGGCTTCTATCACCTGACATGTGACGTGAACATCCACTATCAAGATACCACACATAGGTGTCTCTAGCCTTTAGAGCAATGTGTGCCACATGACATGTGTTTCTTTCTCCAGTTCTGACCCACATCTTTCTAACTTTTGGAGAACCACCCTTTTTGGTAGTCGACAGTTGGTCTAGCTTGACATTTAGCATCTCATTCTGCCAAGTTAAGGCCATGACTTGACTCCAAAGATTCAGATGCCCTCTTTTTGGCTGTCTATCTCCATTTTTCATGGGATTCTTCTTAAGCTCATAGCAATTTGGTCGGATGTGACCAGCCCTACCACAATTATGACACACCCGGTTTTCTTTGCTGTCTCTTGGTCTCCTGAACGATGAGGTATCCTTATACTTGATGAATCTTTTCAACTTAAAACACTCCGTTACAACATGACCTGTTTTACCACAGTGGTGACAAATAGGACTTCTAGCTCTTGGTTTCACGTGAGATACAACACTCATTTGGATATTTGAGGATTTCTTGCCATTGTCAGATGGGTGAGTCTTCCCATTGGCGATTGATTCACGAACAAACACAGTTTTCTTCTCCTTTTTATAGGAGACCTTTGAGCTGGTTGCAACCTCAGATTTTACTGGATCATATCCTAGTCCACTCTTGTCACTAGGGAGCTTTCCAAAGCTTAGGATTTCATCCAACTTTTGTTTCCCATTAGAGAAAGATTTCAGTTTTTCCTTCAGTAAAGTTATCTCACTTTCTTGAGTTTTTAACTCATCTTCCAGAAGCACATTCTTCATTTTAAACTGATCAGCTAGAACAATAGCTTCAGTTAATTTGCCTTGAAGCTCTTCATTTTCTTGTTTAATGAGGTCTATCTCTTAAATGTGAACTTTGTTGAGTTTCCTCAATTTGACACATTCCTTGTATAGTTTCTCATATACTTCTTACAACTCATCTTCATACTCAGATTCATTTCCAGACATGTTCTCATCATCCGACACATTTTCACTGTGTTGACTTTTGCTATCTACCGAGACAGTGAATGCCATGTAATTCAGATTTCTTTTTGGGGAAGAGTTCCCTGAGGAATCACTTGACTCCGACTCGTTCTCACTTAGGGATGCTATTTTTGCTCTTTCTTTTGCCTTTTTGTAGTTTGCACATTCCAGCCGAATGTATCCAAAACCATGGCATTCATGACACTGCACACTAGACTGACCCTTGTCTCTATTTGTTTTAGTGTGCTTCTCAGAGTTTCTATCCTTGTTCCCTGAACTTGAGCCTCTGTTGTATTTTTCAAACCTTTTCTTTTCAAAACTTTGATTCTTCTTATTTCTAGCCACAAACATTTTTCTGAATTTCTTAGCATAGAATGCTATTTCTTTGTCACTCATAGCCAAATCATCGGATGACTCATTTGACTCATCTCTAACAGTATTGAGAGCTATGGACTTGTGCTTCTTGTCTACTGGAAGAGTATGTTCATATGTTTGGAGGGAGCCCACCAACTCTTCAATTCTCATAACATCCACATCCTTGCTTTCTTCAATAACTGTGACATTAGGACGAAATCTCTCAGGAAGAGATCTGAGAACTTTTCTCACAACTCTATTATCAGGGATTCTATCCCCTAGATTAAAGCGAGAGTTGACGATATCATTTAGCTTAGTATAGAAAGCATCAAATGTTTCATCATCCTTCATTCTTAATTCTTCAAAACTAGTGGTCAACATTTGAAGCTTAGAATTCTTTACAGCCTCGGTACCTTCATGAGTGATCTCAAGAATATCCCAAACTTCTTTGCAATTTTGACACATTGATATCCTTTTGAACTCTTCCTGGGACACAGCCATGAAGATCACATTCAGCCCTTTGCTATTCCAACCACACTCACTTATTTCATCCCTAGAATAGTTTTCCACACTTTTGAGAGTTTGAACTCCATCAACAATAACCTTTGGTTCTGTCCAACCATTTGTTATGGAAAACCACACTCGTTCATCCACAGATTTTAAGAATGCTCTCATTCGAACTTTCCAATAAGCGTAGTTGTTTCCATCAAAATATGGTGGAGATGTGAGTGATTGAGACCTATCCATTTTAAACCACTACAGCAGGATCACACTCAGGAACTGAATCCTAGCGGAGTGAACCCGCTCTGATACCAATTGAAAAAGCAGTGGTTCTACACAACACTNATTTCATCCAACTTTTGTTTCCCATTGAAGAAAGATTTCAGTTTTTCCTTCAGTAAAGTTATCTCACTTTCTTGAGTTTTTAACTCATCTTTCAGAAGCACCTTCTTCATTTTAAACTGATCAGCTAGAACAATGGCTTCAGTTAATTTGCCTTGAAGCTCTTCATTTTCTTGTTTAATGAGGTCTATCTCTTGAATGTGAACTTTGTTGAGTTTCCTCAATTTGACACATTCCTTGTATAGTTTCTCATATACTTCTTGCAACTCATCTTCATACTCAGATTCATTTCCAGACATGTTCTCATCATCTGACACATTTTCACTGTGTTGACTTTTGCTATCTACCGAGACAGTGAATGCCATGTAATTCAGATTTCTTTTTGGGGAAGAGTTCCCTGAGGAATCACTTGACTCCGACTCGCTCTCCCTTAGGGATGCCATTTTTGCTCTTTCTTTTGCCTTTTTGTAGTTTGCACATTCCAGCCGAATGTATCCAAAACCATGGCATTCATGACACTGCACACTAGACTGACCTTTGTCTCTATTTGTTCTAGTGTGCTTCTCAGAGTTTCTATCCTTGTTCCCTGAACTTGAGCCTCTGTTGTATTTTTCAAACCTTTTCTTTTCAAAACTCTGATTCTTCTTATTTCTAGCCACAAACATTTTCCTGAATTTCTTAGCATAGAATGCTATTTCTTTGTCACTCATAGCCAAATCATCGGATGACTCATCTGACTCCTCTCTAACAGTATTGAGAGCTATGGACTTGTGCTTCTTGTCTACTGGAAGAGTATGTTCATATGTTTGGAGGGAGCTCACCAACTCTTCAATTCTCATAACATCCACATCCTTACTTTCTTCAATAGCTGTGACCTTAGGACGAAATCTCTCAGGAAGAGATCTGAGAACTTTTCTCACAACTCTATTCTCAGGGATTCTATCCCCTAGATTAAAGCGAGAGTTGACGATATCATTTAGCTTAGCATAGAAAGCATCAAATGTTTCATCATCCTTCATTCTTAATTCTTCAAAACTAGTAGTCAACATTTGAAGTTTAGAGTTCTTTACAGCCTCGGTACCTTCATGAGTGATCTCAAGAATATCCCAAGCTTCTTTGCAATTTTGACACATTGATATCCGTTTGAACTCTTCCTGGGACACAGCCATGAAGATCACATTCAGCCCTTTGCTATTCCAACCACACTCACTTATTTCATCACTAGAATAGTTTTCCACACTTTTGAGAGTTTGAACTCCATCAACAATAACCTTTGGTTCTGTCCAACCATTTGTTATGGAAAACCACACTCGTTCATCCACAGATTTTAAGAATGCTCTCATTCGAACTTTCCAATAAGCGTAGTTGTTTCCATCAAAATATGGTGGAGATGTGAGTGATTGAGACCTATCCATTTTAAACCACTACAGCAAGATCACACTCAAGAACTGAATCCTAGCAGAGTGAACCCGCTCTGATACCAATTGAAAAAGCAGTGGTTCTACACAACACTATACCTAGAGGGGGGTGAATAGGTGTAATCTGATTTTTCTGGTCTTTTAAAAAAATTGTTAAACAACAATTAAACAAAAGAATAAATCACACAAATAATCAACACAAGATTTTGATCACGGAGTGGAAACTCATTTGAAGAACGTCTTCAAAATCTAAAACCATTCTGGGTGTAAGACACCACCTCAAATCCACTATAGAAATTTTAGTTTGTTACAACCAATTTAGAGACACTCACAAGACCTTTGTAGTAGCTAAACTTGTCTTGCAACACCACGAGCGACCCACTTGATCTCTACACGCATGTAGTGTTGGAACTTCGACCTTTCTATAGCTTCCCACGAGAACCTCTTGATCTCTACATCAACAGCAGTTTCAGACTCTTTCGGCTGATGAACTCGTCCACTCCAATGGACTCATATGAAGATTGATGTTGAATGTGATGTGGTGGAGATGTGTTTATCCAAGAGAGAATCAACCAAGTGGGGGAGAGGTTGCTCTAAAAGATCTTGGAGGCCCTTAGGGTTTTTGGTCTGATTCTCCACACATAGAACAGAAGAGAAGTTGTTCTATTTATAGTTCCACTCAAAGGAGGCGCATGAAAACCCTAGGTTTTAATCATCTGGAACATTCGCTCGAGCGAAGTGTCGAGCGCCACAATCTGTCTGATTTCGCTCGAGCGAAGTGTCGAGCGATGGTCGAGCGGAATAATCTGCCTGAGTTCGCTCGAGCTCAGTGTCGAGCAGTCAACTCTGCCTGAGTTCGCTCGAGCTCAGTGTCGAGTGGTGCAATCTGCCAAAGTTCGCTCGAGTGCCATGTCGAGCGGTCAACTCTGCCTGAGTTAGCTCGAGCGACATGTCGAGCGAGTGTCGAGCGGTGACATCTGTTTGACCAGTTATCAGCACATTTCAATCATTTTCGCTTCAACACTTGTTACAACACTATTTTACACAGGTTTTCACAAGAAAATGCTAATCAACTCATTTTTCCCTCAACAAAAAGGAAATAAAAGAGTTGAGAGTTTCATTAATGTTCTTCGCAGGGTTAGGAATGAACATCTCGATAATATTTGAAGAATTTTATGTAGTGTTTTGAAAAATCTTGATACGCTTTTGTTTGTTTAAAGAAGAAGACAGAGTGCATGATCGGGTTATATGGGTTCATCCTGGTTTTATTCTAATCGGGGCGGTTTGGATCAGGTTGGTTTCTTGAATGTGATGGGTCGGATCGGGTCGGGCACAGACCCGGTTGTGACTTGTCAGGTTGCAGGCCTAGCACTAACTAATTAAGTAACTATACCATGTATCCACCCACGTGAGCCACTGTAGCGTTCACAAGCTCCTGTTCAACCAATCCATAAACAGAACACATCCTTCTCCATTGTGAAAACACCAATGTGAGCCTCACCTAACCTTTCTTGTGTCCAATCCACCACAGTGTTTTGCAACCACCACCAACAACTTTGGAAGATGTCGATCGGGCCATCCCCGATTTCGCCTTCTCAACAGGAGAGATGGTTCTAGAATGAGTTACTTTAAATTACTTTTAGTTCTTCGATTTTTACAAGTAGATACATATGTTAGTACAATTACAAAGATTGCCATTGAAAAGAAAGAAAACTGAAAACCGTCTTCCATGTACTTATCTTGTAAAGGTTTTAAACTTTTTATTGTATTGACCAAAATGACCGACCCTGCCCTTTTTAGATGGGCTAAACTCTCATGGACTTTTGCTGTGATTGGGCTTATCCTATTATCAACTTGAGTTTTAATGGGCTTGAATTATAAGTTGAACCATGTTTTAAATTGGGCTTGCATCTCTTACTTTAGTTGTTTTGCATGTTTTAGTTGGGCTTATTTTATAACCACATGGGCTTTTGTTTTATTGAAAATTTATTAGTCCATAAAGATTATTTTACAGCAAATATTTACAGATTTTAATTATGTTATTAAGTATTAATTTTACAACAAAACTTAGTAGTGAATAACAAGAGTCTAATTTTTTTTTTAGCACATTAAGTCTCGTTAGATATATTTTATGAAAATAATTTCTAGTATTATTTAATAGATTTAAATAAGATATAATTTCCTACTAAGTTGTAATATGATATTAGTCTTAAATTATTATTATGTTATATGAATAGTTTTTCCAGGATTTGAATTTTAAATATGATTAAGTCAATTATCAAAAAGATTTTTCGTTGTTATTTTGTCAGCTTCGATAAAATTAACTTATTATAGTTATAACTAGAAAATAAAGAAGTATGTTCAGCATAATTAAATGACATTATTATTTATTAGATTTCTTGTAAATATTATTCATAAGAAAATTTAGCCATTTTATGATTTGAGATTTCACGACTTGTTTTAATGGATTTGTATAAGGATTAAATACTTTACTTAATTATAATTTGGAAGTGAGAATATGTTATTAGTATTTAAATAATTTAAAATATCAGTATTAATATAATGGCGATCCTTCATCAGGCTTGGATGCTTCCGTTATGCATGCGTCTTTTTCCTCATTTATGAGTTCTTTTACGTAACATTTTCGTCCCAATACCTGTTCGTCACAAGTTTCGACAGTATCTGTCTCTATTGAAAGCTTCAACTTTTAGTAGTACGTAGGTGGTGACGATGGCTTTCAGGTTATTCAGTCGGTCCCCCGATTATTGTATTGTATGGAACGGGTGTTGACCGCTAAGATCTTTGTCATGACGATGCGGGCCCATTCCTATCTCAACAGTACCTAATAATGTTGCTCAGTACGGTTTACAAGATGGCCATGCATGTATAAATAATTTTTCAATTTTAGCCTGAGTACGGATTTAAAATAAGACAGAATTAGTTTGTACACCTTTGCCAACATTTTTGTCCAACTCATCGTTCCAACGTTTTAATTATGCAAACACATGCACATGCTGGGTATCTCTTGCTAATTGTTGCCGACAGCAACGTCAGTTCAACTTAAATATGCTTAATTTGTATAATGTCTAATATTTCAATCTTAATTCTGTTCATTTAATTAGATGGTTTGTATAATGGAATTTGCGCTCTCTAGATCAGACTTTCTCTCTCCAGATTTCTAAAGGGTTGATATCTTCTTGAATTTCTCATCAACCACCATATTTTATCCATTATATGGAAAGTTACGTGAGTTCATAAAAAATTATAAAATTATTAAATATAATAGATTTAATCCTCAAACGATTTATATTTTATGTTTTATTTATATATATGGAAGGTAGGGAATGCTAATTGTTTTTTCTTCCAATACTTTCTCATATGTCAACAATTAGAGAAATGCTACATTGTTTTTTATCTTAAATTTTGAGGACAACATTAATCCCTCGTCAGTAGATAAATAGAGATAACTCCTTAGTTCATAATTAACCACACACGTTGCATGCATTGTTTTAAAAAAAAATTATATATATTATTCTCACATATTATGCATTATATATATTTTTTAAAAAAATTATTTTTTTATTTTATTTTTCTTAAACTAATTTAATTATTCTACTCATCATTCATATATCACATGTTTGATAAGAAATAATTTAAAAAAAAAATATGGTGGGTAATACGTAGAAATTATGAGTATAAAACTCTTTCAAGAAAAGATTCTCATCCTTGCACACCCACTACTCTCTTGTTGATCACTCTGTTGATTTGTTTTGCTCTTTTGGTTAGTCCCACATAGATGAAAAAAGAGAAGGAGCAAACTCTCAGGGCTTATAAATAAGAGACTTAGCCTCTTAGTTTAATTGCACCAGTCAAATGCTTAGTTAGTAACTTTTGACTCAGTTTAATTCTTCTATTGTCCATTTTTATAAAATGGGAAGATGTGTGAGTTAAAGTTTTACTAATGGGGAAAACTTTGTGGGTATGTTTGGGGTGAGGAGAAAAATTGTATGATTGTAATAATTTTTCATATAGTGGATTTTCTTCTCTGGGTCTAGTGATTTTTCTCATATTTTGGAGTTTCCACGTAAATTTCTTATGTTGTTATTATTTCTCTATTTTTCTTGTTATTTCTGCAAAAGGTAGATCCTAGGGGGGTAAATTTGGGAGGTCCAAATTTCCAACAATTGATATCAGAGCCACAAGGTTCTTTTTGTGGGGTGGAATTTTGGTGTGGTAGTGTAGATACGTACAGTCTAAGGAGGTTTTATCTAGGAGATTGAAAATTTTAAGTGTATCTATTGTGACCCTCCAATCTTTCCTGGAAACTTACTTAGTGAGGTACTATTCATTTCTACAGTAAAATTATCAAATCAATGTCAGGAAATAAGGTTTCAAATTCTATCAGATTTTAGGTGGAGAAATTGGTTTACACAAGGCGTTGAAGGGCAGATCAACCCCTGAAGTCAGCAGTGATATTAGCGACTGGTGAAATGGCTAGTACAAAGAGTGGATTCAGCAAGTGGCTCCAAGTCAGTAAATGAAAATACTGGTATTGATGCTAACGTTGTGTCTCTCTTCATGGAAAAATGGACATGTACGTCCTCATGGCATGCTGTTAATTCCCAAAGTTGTCATGATAGAGGATGTGTTAATGTTAGCGGGTCTACAAGTTTGCACACAGACATTGGTTTGACAATGATGCAGGGTGTGTGGTGGAAATTCATGTTGATGGCTGATGAACTTCCAGGAAAGCCAAACGTGGAAGTTACACCATAATTTTCAGTAAGGTTGTTTTCGACATGGCCGAAGTGAAATGCTTGGAATTGGTTTATTCTAAGTAAGTATGCTTTTATAGTAAAACATGATAGCAGAAGTTATGAAAATATTCATTAAGGTGGAGTTTGGCTATGGTACCAATCAAAGTCGCAAGGTAGAGATTGTTGACTTATTTTGCTCATTTGCCACATGGGTGGAAAATGAGAAGGAGCAAGCTCTCAAGGCTTATAAATAAGAGGCTTAACCTCTTAGTTTAAGTGCACCAGTCAAATGCTTAGTTAGTAACTTTTGACTCTAATTAATTTCCTCTATTGTCTATTTTTATAAAATGGGAAGATGTGTGAGTTAAAGTTTCGCTAGTGGGAAAAAATTTGTGGGTGTGTTTGGGGTGAGGAGAAAAATTGTGTGATTGTAATAATTTTTCACATAGTAGATTTTCTTCTTTGGGTCTAGTGGTTTTTCTCCTGTTTTAGAGTTTTCACGTAAATTTCTTGTATTGTTATTATTTCTCTATTTTTCTTATTATTCCTACAAATGTTAGATCTTAGAAGAGTGAATTTGAGAGATTTAAATTCCCAACACATTCCTCCTAGTCCTATCCCACCACCTTCGCTTTAAGATGTTTAAAAAAAAAAAACAGACGATTCCTCTCCGCGTACTCCCACTCTCTTGTAATCGGCAATATATTAATAAGTTAAACAAATTTTTGAAAAATGCATTTCTTTCCATGAAACACAAAAATAAATGATTAAAAAGGGCACTGTGATGTGTGGGCCAGTAAGCAAGTTAATGAAAGGCATAAATGACAATCAGTACCTACATGTCATTACACTCTATTATTTGATGTAGCTGTTACGAAAACAGGTAATTAATACAGCAGCTGTGATATATAGGTCAGAAGATGGTTCTCCAGTGTTTGTAATTAAGAAGCGCATTGAAAGTCAAAATCCAAACAAGGGGAAGCTACTGCAATGTATATTGGAGTAGAAGAAACATAGGAAAATCAAGTCAAATAACTTGTTATTGCAGGGGATTCACTTGTAGTAATGCAAGCAGTGAAAGATCCTGAAAAATGCTCAGACTGGATCATATAGCCCAAAATAGGAGACATTAGAAATACTCTGCAACTCTTTGAGAGGTGGAAAACTAGAAAAATATATTGAGATCTGAATTGATGCATGCATTTTATTGTGCAGTGAGCAGCGTCCAAAAATTTAAATAGATGCTTACCCCTCAACCTCATTCCACCATACCTTTTAGACTTTTTCAGTGGAAAGGACCCTCCCCTTTAATCTGTAATATGTAATTTGCATTAATAGTTGCTTTATGTTAAAAAAAAAGGGTTTGGTAATTTGATGTTTGATGAACATTAATTGGAGATCATCCATAATTTAAATATGGTGCTAATTTTACATAATAGCCATACATATTTCTTTTTCTCTTTAAAGTAAGGATTGGTACTCCAATTATTTATAGCTTTTGTTATAGGGCCCTAATGAATTAGTGTCACTTCGATAAACTTGTGATCAATGGAAGCTGATATCCGTGGCATTATGCAAACCCTGTGATTGAAGACCACTCAACAACCAGATCATATACATATTGGTCGTATTATTGAAACGGATTAAGAAATATCCTACTAACCTCGCTAAAGGTAATTACTTTTTCCATTAATCTTGCTTTCCTCAAACAGAAACAAAAGATTGATTACAAAAAAACAAAAGAAAAAGATTGATTTGCAGTGGAAAGCCTTTCACTCATATAAATTGTTTGCAACTTTGCAAACACGTGCAAAAGAAGCCATAATCTGATTCGACATTACCTTTCTTTTCAGTATATTTATCTTCACACATTAATCGTGTTTTTTCTTTAATCTAATTTTACGAATTCTGTTTATCTCTAAGATGCTAGAAATATGCTCAATCTCATACCCTCATACCTCATGATAGATAGTGATAGGGCCTGTTTGTGGTTGCGGTAGAAGTCTTAAAAGTACAATCAACTCTAAATACACCCCTAGCATTTCATTAAGCTAGGTTTGCTAATTCAAGGAGCAAAGGCAGGAGATCCAAAAGGTATATAAAAGTGAAAAAAGAAAGTGAAGATTCAAGAACTCACCATAGGTACGATGCCCAAATGCCTCAACTTGGTCATATTGCAGAGTCTGGACATTCTACCAGACATTACAGCAAAATTATTATTCAGAAATATCATATTACTAAAAGTACATTTAACAAAATAATAGGCAATGCCAGAAATCATCTTTCAGAAGAATCTATTTCGGCTTTTATCATCCTATGAGATAAATACCAATGCCTGAAATCAAACTTTGAAAACAATCGACATCATTTTCAAAAAAATGCCACCCACAATACTAGTGATAAGCTAATGCTTTTTGATGTTACAATTTGGGATTCCATTCTACCATCAATGCAATTCAGCTCAAATTTAAGACATGCAAGACATAATTGGTGTTAAGAGTGTCACTCCCAAAATAAAGGCACAGAAAAATTGGAATCATTTAGATTCAACGTATATCTTGATGATATGTTCATTTACTTTTTCTGATCAGAAAGTAACATGCCTCCTCATTCATGATGCAACCATGAGAATTGAGACACAAAGTGACAAGTCTCCTTTAAACGAAAGAATATTGATGCACCATTCATCCACAATTTGAATTGGGATAGACCACCATATGGGAAAGCCTTGCTTAGCCCCACAAGTGCAGACTGAGAGGACGATGGTTTGCAGGTTCTATACATGCAACTTATATTATTGAAACTAAAGTGGAACCATATGCCTTACGGAACTGAACTATCACGTGAAGCTCATGAATCTTGGCAGCTAATAGAGCAAACCAAACACATCACAAGATGATGATGGCTTATTCATAATTCATCTTCCCAATGGACCATGTCTAGTACCCCATCATCCGCATCCATTACCTTACAATTCTCATCCATTTTGTGTATAAATAGGACAATTCTAAGGATACATTCCCTATTAAATATGCCCGAGTTAATTCATAGCAAATCCCCCTCAATGGCTTGTAAAACAACTACTAGTACTCTTTCTTGGCTTCTCCTCTTCAGCCTCGCTTTCACACTGCATGTTCGTCAGTCAGCTTCTCAGAATGACCGAAAGGTACTAGATCGTATACGCATGTCTGCTTGTTCGTCACACACGTACATATTAATATATAGCCGACCTTCTAATTACCAACTTAATTATAAAATGATCTTATTATAAACTGCCTTTTATTTATCAATTCTCGTGTGGGAAAATTTAAGTGAGTTCATTTTCTTCCTGTGAAATTGTGCATGAAGGTATATATTGTGTATATGGGCGAGAGGCAGGGGGACGAGGACACCACCTCATCTCTTCACACAAGCATGCTGCAAGAAGTCATTGGCAGGTTTTAAATTAAAGCGGCGTGAATTACATATAGATTGTGATTGAAATGTGCCCAGATCACCTAGTTTAATTTGAACTAAACTTATAATAATGCATGGCCTGGCAGTTCTGCTGGACCGGAATCTCTGCTCTACAGCTACAAGAGGAGTTTCAGTGGATTTGCAGCGAAGCTAACCGAGCAAGAAGCTCAACAAGTGGCTGGTCGGTGTACCATTAATATATTATTAATCTTTCCTCTCCCCATCCCCCAAAATAAATAATTAAATAAAATCGATCCATGCATGTACTCCATATCACGATGTTCTTATACGTACAATATTGAATATATATGCAGGAATGGATGGTGTAGTGTCCGTGTTTCCCAGCGAAAATAAAAAGCTGCATACGACGAGGTCATGGGACTTCCTTGGCTTTCCGCAGCAAGTTAAAAGAAGAAGAACTATTGAAAGCAACATCGTTGTAGGGGTGTTAGACTCTGGAATTTGGCCCGAGTCGGATAGCTTTGATGACAAAGGATTTGGTCCACCACCTAGCAAATGGAAGGGGGCCTGTCAAACCTCAGCCAACTTCACTTGCAACAAGTACTACTATATATATCATGACCTGGCTTTACAATCGCATTTTTTTTGCTTGGGATTAAGATTAACATGATGTAGATCTCTTATCTAAACTCGGAAAGAAAAGGATATAATATTTAAGCGTCAATAACACATATTAATGCCATCGTGACTTGTCACACTACTTGTACATGCAGTAAAATCATTGGAGCACAATACTACAGGTACAATCGATTATTTGGGAAAGAAGATAAGAGATCCCCGAGAGATGTATCAGGGCATGGGACACATACTGCATCAACAGCTGCTGGAAACTTAGTTAGCGAGGCAAGCCTGCTGGGGTATGGGTTGGGAACAGCACGAGGAGGGGTTCCATCGGCACGCATTGCTGTGTACAAAGTATGTTGGGGTACTTTGAAAGCGTCGAGTTGTTTTGATCATGACATACTTGCAGCATTCGATGATGCCATCGCTGATGGCGTCGACATTATCTCCGCTTCTCTCGGTCCCATTTTGACGACCCAATTTCCATCGGTTCCTTTCATGCTATGAGAAATGGAATATTGACATCAACTTCTGCCGGTAACGAGGGTCCAAATTCAGGAACAGTAACCAGCGTTTCCCCCTGGTCTCTCTCTGTGGCTTCAAGCACTATAGATCGAATGTTCCTCACTGAGGTCAAATTGGGTAACAACAAGATCTATCAGGTAATTTAATTATTAACCAAAACTCCAGCTAGACAGCCCCCTTGAATATCCTGATCTTGATCTGCTATATAATATATATGCAAGAAATTAAAACTACAAACTAATTTTGAGAATTTTCTCTTATCATGATGTAGGGATTCTCAATTAATATATTTGACCTAAAGAATAAAATGTATTCAATAATTTATGGTGGAGATGCACCAAACACCACATCAGGCTTCAACGGGCCGGTCCTCCTCCGGGTATGATCTATAATTATTATTTATTTATTTATTTGATGTACATACAGAAACCATTTGCGTGTCCTTGCAAGAATGAAAAATCTATCAAATTACTAGCAGTACTAATGGCTAGAAGGACGCTCCCCCAGTCCCGTGCGTTTATTTAAAAAAAATATCCTACTGCAAATTATATATATTTTTCTTTTAAATATTTTAAATATTTTTTAAAAAATACTAATATATTCATAGCTCATTTTTTAATTATTAAATAAAAAAAATACATGAACAGACTATCATATTTTTCATTGCAAAAATGCAGGAATTGCATGCCATATTCGCTTGCTCGTAACTTGGTGAAGGGTAAAATTGTACTGTGCGACGTCCCTAGTCTAGAGTCATTTAGAGCTGGCGCAGTTGGTAGTGTGATGGGAGGCCGACCCCGACACAGTTTTGCTCACGACTTTCCCTTCCCTGCATCTTCGCTTTACTCCAAGGATGCTAAAAACATTGGCGCATACGTAAGATCCACAAGGTATATCTGCTTATTTACAAAATTATGAACAAGTACTTTCGTACGTAAAACATTATCAATTGATTCAAGTGATCGAACATATATACACAATTTACAGGAACCCAACTGCGACTATCCTCAAGAGCAATGAGCGTAAAGATACATCGTCCCCATACATATGCTTCCGCTCATCAAGGGGTCCAAACAAAATTTCACCCACCATTCTCAAGGTAATTTAAATTAATAATCACTTAAGAAAAATAACTTGCATAGTTTTACGGTGTATAAATCTTGTACAGTTTTTTCTAAAAAATTAGAACCTACCTAAGATATTCCACGCTAGAAATTAGCTAGCTCACATTTTCATAGTAATCTTATATTTTATTTCAAATGGACTACTTGGAGCTTACACACCCCGATAATGTTTGACATTGGCCCTTATTTATTATAAGTTACTCATTAAATGATTTGATCAAATACATTTTTTTTTTCTTAAAATAAAAAACTCTGGTGTACGTAGCCGGATTTGGCTGCTCCTGGAGTCCACATTCTAGCAGCATGGCCTCCAATCGCCCCAATTTCCCCATTTGAAGGGGATAAAAGAGTACAGTACTCATACAACATGCAAACGGGGACATCAATGGCTTGCCCACATGCAACAGGGGCAGCTGCCTACATCAAATCCTTCCACCCTACTTGGTCACCTGCAGCTATTATGTCTGCTCTTATCACTACTGGTAATATCGATACCAATCATGTTCTAATTAATAATGTTGTTTCCAAAATCTCGATGATGATTCAATGTATATAATATAAGTACATAACCATACATGACAAACTCACTCGCCATTTTGTGTATTGCTTGCTGCATGTAGCTACACCCATGAGCACTGAGAAGGAGCCCGATGCTGAATTTGCATATGGTGCAGGCAATATAAATCCTATCAAGGCTCCATATCCTGGTTTGATATATGATATTAATCCACTCGACTACATCAAATTTTTATGTCGCGAAGGATATACCACCAAGTTAGTGCAGATAATTACTGGAGACATTAACGATCGCTGTTCTAAAGTCTCTAATAAAACAGTTTTCGATTTAAACTATCCAACTTTTGCTCTGCCCACGTCCCCCTCCAAATTTATCCATCATGTTTTCTATCGAACGGTCACCAATGTTGGATCGCCAACATCATCGTATAAAGCTGTTGTGACCGCTCCGCATGGACTTAAAATCAAAGTCAAGCCAAGCGTGTTGTTATTCAAAATGTTCGGACAGAAGCAATCTTTTGAGCTCACGATCAAAGGAAGAATAGAAAAACGCATAGCCTCAGCTTCTATAATATGGTCTGACGGTAAGTTCCAAGTGAGGAGCCCCATTATTGTGTTTGTTCCATGATGATATTAATCCACTTATGACACAATATCATGTATTACGTATTAAGTTTAAGCGATATCAACTACATGTGGAGGAAGATGCACGGAAGAATATGATGAAGGTCGGGTAGTAATGTGCGTAGCATGGTAAAATATAGTTGGAATTTAAGCCTTCATGACTGCCATACAATTTTGAAGTGCATTGTACGTAGTGTGCTAAATAAATCTCCATCTTTCTAATATATTAATCCAATGCTAGCTAGCTAGCTGTATCCTACTTTATTGTTAGTTAATTATTAGTCAGCGGTGGAACCAGCAACTTCATTGACCAAAGTACTCTTATTTGCCCGCCACTACATGTTCCAATTATATGTTTCTGATCATGAATATATCACTACAATAGTTTGTATCTTTTGAAACGAAAATTTGTCCCAAAAAGACACTATTTTGTCCCAAATGAATTTTTAAGACGAAAAAAAGCTTCACAAATTTGTTCCAATATCACTTTCTTGAAAGACTTTTTGGAACGTCCTAAAAAATTATTTTTTGGGATAAAATTGGAGGAAACAGTTCAAATACGTTCGACCGGGGGGTTTTTTTTTGAGATAATTCTATTTCATCCCAGATAATTGATCAAATGATAAAATTTACCCGTTCAAACGGAGTCAAGGTTCAAACAGGTAGATTTATTTTTTCGATGGAATAAATTTGGTTCGAATGAATGTACGTTCCAACATCATACATTGTTTGAATGTTAATAGTTGAAAGTTCAAACGTATGTAATTGACAGTTTGAACATCAATATTGTGTGCAAAGGTTTACAATTCAAATTCATTCAAACACTTAACGTATTCTTCGAACAGTTATGTAACGTTCAAATGTGTTGATTACACCATTCAAATGGTTGGCAATTATTTGCTATTCGAACATTTTTTTTTTTGCATTCGAACAATATAATATTTTTTTCAACCCATTTATAGAAAATAGAAATCACATAATTAATAAGTTAAAATACATTATTACACATGTTCATCAAATATAAAAGTAGTCTCATAAATGTAAACAAACTAAATAAAACAACAGTTATCATAATACAAAAGCTGACAGTCGACCCAAATATTCAATTAGAACGACATTCATCAGCTTTTTAGCATGAAATATGATTTTCGTCCCTAAAAAACATATTTTAGGAAGATTTTTATTTCATCCAAAAAACAAAATTTTGTTATATCACAAAATAATTGTTAAATATTATATAAACAAAATCAACTTTCAACTAATTTATTAAGTCCCACAAACTGAATGACTGTATATATATGACATTTTATCATCATAGTGCTGAGTCCCAAGGATCTTGTACACGGTCTAGCTAGAGGATGATCCCAACAATTTGTCTATTGATGACATGTTTCGGACACCGATCATTGGGCTTAATCACTTGGAACAGAAAGAAGATGAGGGCTCGAAGTTGATGAAATATCTCTGATGCCTAATTTAGTTTGTTGATCCTTAGAGGAAATTTTGTATCTCCCAGAACGTAAGAAAAACATTCTAACATAAAGTTCAGCTTTTATACCCCTTATCGAGGTGGTCCTCTGTATCCTGTGTTAGAGGTGCCCATCTTCCGTACAAGGTATCATGTTGTCGCTTTTAATGCGGCGTGACGCTTCCGTATTGTGTCCCTTGTAGCAGGTTGGTTAGTGCGACTACCTTATATCCATTCTATGAGGAATCGGGAGTATTGTCGTATTCTCTGTCCACATTTCGCACCTGGTCTTTAAATGCAGTTTGGCCTTGCTACTACATGCATGTGTAAGGTCATGTTAGAGTAGTTGGCATCCCATCATTTCACGTCAATCGTCTTCCCGCGCTGGCCTTGGGTTTCCTTCGTTTTATCCTGACTCATGGTTTGACTACGTTTTGGTTGCTAGTATGGGTGTAAGCCAATCGGTCCAGATTGGACTGAACTTTAGACTGGTCAATCTCGGTCCCATAAATTGTGGACAGAGACCATTCGGTCCAGTCTTGGGGTCTATAAAGTTTGGACACGATTGGACCGAACTCCTATATATATTTTTAAAATATTTTTAATTATTTAATATATTATTTTTATTTAGTAATTATATAAGTTAATGACGTAATTTTCATCTAACTTATTATCATTGACCATATAAAATATTTTTTTAATGAGTTAGTTACATAATCTATATTTATAATTCACTTAATATGTTTTTAAATAAAATTTATGAATGAGACATCATTCATAATTGAGATTGAATTTAATACTAAGACGATGACTGTTAGGATTGTCTGAGTATAATTACATAAAGTTTGAAAAGATTTTGCATGAAAAATTATTGGTAAATGATACTTTAAAAATAAATGTGACATGCTCAGTATTTTACAGTGTCCTAAAATTGATTAGGCCATTAAAGAAATTCGGTATATGCATTTTAAGGTTGAA
Organism: Carya cathayensis; assembly: GCA_011037825.1. Taxonomy (NCBI): domain Eukaryota; kingdom Viridiplantae; phylum Streptophyta; class Magnoliopsida; order Fagales; family Juglandaceae; genus Carya; species Carya cathayensis. Next base: position 3,119,839 of record QGSO01000146.1, read on the forward strand.
TATCAGTTTTTCAGTCGGCACATTTGGTTGTTGCCAAAGTAACCTAGGGATGTTTGACCCAAAAGTTGTGAAAAGAGTACAATCAATGTTATTTCCAAGAAATTAAAGACTATATTATTGTCTTAAGAAGAACTGATACTCTTAAGGTAACTGGATATTTAAACCTATTTTCTGGGATTACTCTATGATGAAAAATACAGTTATGGTTATGTATTTTACTATCTAGTAGAGTTATTTATGGAAAAGTATGAGGCAAATCTCTTATTGCTTCATACACAATAGGGATTGAGCTTGTGGTATGCTTTGAGGGCACAATGTATAATATCTGACTGAGAAAATTTATCTTAGGATGTGGGATTGTCGACTTATAGCCAAGCCACTAAGAATGTATGGCAATAATTTTTCAGAGCATTTTTCTCTAAATGATGAGTATTTAATGAAATTTTAAATACTTAAGTGTTAAGAAGAAAGTACAGAAACAAATATGTCCATATCAATAATGTGTTAATGATTATAATTTAAAGAACATGTTGAAAAGATAGATTCTATGTTATACTTATAATGTGAACATGTTATAGAGATCATTGATATGCCGAGTATTTTATTACTGGCATTGAAAGATATTTATTATAGTTGTTTATGTTTTCTTATCTTTCCACTTTATATGTACATTAAATGGTGTGGATGGATGACGACAAGATAATGTCTACAATATACATGAATTGAAACCCAAGGCATCAAGGTATTAGTCTTAATTATCCCAATTAAAGATCGTGTTAAATTAGTTACTGATGTTGTGGTACATCGAAGGGAATTTGTTCGTTATATAACAGAGGACCGCCATGACTTGCATTAGTAGTTGATTAGACCAGTAGCTTTGGGAATTCGATAGCTTTGCTTGCTTTTTACGTTGGTACCCTTACTTGCACGTATGCACTGATGGCTACATTCTCCTAGGCTAAAGTTCCTCAAGATGTGAAAGATCACATAAAAAATCGTTACCTGGTAATAAGCTACTTTGTATAACATGTTAATTTAAATAACTTTTATATTTATACTAATTGTTTATAATTTTTTGAAGAACGAGTTTGAACTAAAATTAGGCCGGCGAGAGGATCGACTAACGATTGAGGAACTGATGTTGAATGCATTTTGGAGGTACAAAAGTCGATTCCATGCACACTATCTGAAGTTTAGTACTACGATAGAGGCGTTTCAAAGTCCATTCCAAGCAATACCACCAAACGAATGGGAGAAAGTTTGTGATATGTTTGAAAATCTTATTTATCAAGTAATTTCGGTATTATCTTTTTCTAATAATATATGATAGATGTATTAAACATATAGTTATAATACTTTTTTTAGCAATGGAGTATGGTGAATAAAGAAAATAGATCAAATTTAACGATACACCATCATGCGGGTTCTCGATCTTTTCATCACTTGTAAAAAAAATGGTAAGTTATCCTAGTTCCCATTAAATATTAATATATACACTTTTCTGATTTAAGTTCTGATATAGATTTTTATTTTGCAGCAAGAAGAAAGTCCTACTGATTATGATCTGACCCAATTGTATCATAAAGCGTATAAAAATCATGATGATGTTTGGATCAATCCTGAGTCAGAGACAAATTATGCAAGTTTAAATTTTTTTTAATTCCATTGTTTAAAGATATTTTTATTACCTATACTAACTTTAATATTTTTTTTGTGAGACAATATGATATCTCTTAAGGAAACTGCTGCGGATCTATCTGATGAATCATCTGTCAACAATGTTCAAATCCTTTCTCAAGTTCTTGGATCACGTTCTGGATATTTGAGGAGCTTAGGACATTACGTGAAGTCATCCTCAACATCATCATCCTCTTCTAAAATCAAATCGAATGACGAGAAGACTAAATAATTAGAGAAATCTACACTTGAGATAGAACTATTAAGGTCGAAGGAAAAAGAGTTACTGACCCTATTAGATCAAGCAGCAGATTTAGAGACGAGATTAGAAGAGAGGCTACAATTAAATAACCAAAAAATGTTTTAATAATTTCAGTCAATGATGTCCCAAAACTCTATGCCACCACCACCACCACAATTATAATTCATTTAATTTTTTTTAATTGCCTTTATTTATGATGTTCATAAATATTTGAATAATTGATGTATATATGATCACAATTTGTGTAATATTAGTATGTTCTTTTTAATTAAATTTTAATCTATTTGACCAATACCGTTTGAATGATAAATAACCCGTTCGAATGGTGAATTACCATTTATGCATCTATTCGAACAAAAATAGACTCATTCGAACAAAAACAACCCATTCGAACGGTATAGGAGAAATACATTCCGTACGTTTGTTTGAACAATAAAATATTTATTCGAATAACTTTATTTTTCAAAATCCCGTTTGAACATAAGATTTTTGAAAAATTATGTCTGTTTGAACAGGAATAATTTATCTTTGAACAAAAGTCACTTGAAAAATGTGTTGGTTTGAACGAACATGATCAAATATGGTTATTAATTCGAATAACCATTTCATATTGTTCGAACAAAAATGTCGGTTCGAACAGAAATTTTTTCATTCGAACTTGATTCTGAGACGACATTTTTTTGTCTAAAAATAACCCCCCGTTTGAACGGTTTCAACTGGTTCCACTCAATTTCGTCCCTAAAAGTACTTTTTGGAGATGAAAAGTCTCTAAGAGCTTGTTTGGAGTTGCGGTGGAAAGTTTAAAAAGTGGTTTAAAATGGTTTAAAGTACTTAAATGATAAAATTTACCTGTTTGGTAATTTTATATTAAAGTACTTTTAGATTAAAAAAAGTTAAAAAAGTATGTTTCAACAAAAGCATCAAAGTGATGCTTTTTCTCAGAAGCACTTTGTAAAAAGTAGGTCCTATTTTTCCGTGACATGTATATTATGAAAAAATCCTCACTATTTTACCACAACGACAACTTTGCCCATTCCCTCCCCCCCCCCTCTCTCTCGGACTCCGAAGACCTTCACGCCTTCAACTTTCAGATGGAGCTGAAAATTTTCAGATGGCAGTTTGTCTTCAACCTTTTTTTATTTTTTTTATTTTTATAACACCGAATCTCAGAGAGCTAATAAATTTGAAATTTGCAGACAATAACATGACTGAAGAGATTCTCAAAGAGATAGGAAATCTCGTAAACCTTAGCTTGAGCGTGATTATATTGCTCTTTCACTTATACATGGTTGAAGTTATTTTCATTCAATTATAATTACTGAAAAATCTATTAAACTATTTTCGTTGTTATTTTATTATAATATTTTATTTATATAAAAAATATACCCTTTTGTGTCATTGCTACATCAAAAAGTACTTTTTAAATTCGTTTCCAAACAAATCTAATATATTTGAAAGTGCTTTAGACATACGGATCCTAAACAGTAAATAGCTTTTTAATAGTAGAGCTTATTACGTTAAGCTCTAAGTTATAAGTCTTAAGCTAAAAGCAATATTTTCTATCACAACTCCAAACATGCACTAAATATTTTCTGAGACGGTTTTTCAGAGAAAAACATTTTTCATCTCCAAAAACTTCTTGGGACAAAATTTGGGTTTTTTGAGACAATTTTTTATCTCCAAAAACCAATTTTCTTGTAGTGTATATATATAAAAGATTCAACCAAATCTATGAACTCTTAAATTAGATATAATTGTTGGATGGTAGGAAATGCTACTTGTTTTTTCTTTCAATATTTTCTCATATTTCAACAATTAGAGAAATGCTACTCTTTTATCTTAAATTTAAAGACAACATTAACCCTTCGTTGTCAGTAGATAAATAGAGATCACTCCTTAGTTCATAACGACACACGTTACACGCATTGTTTTAACAATTAATTAAAATAATGAGAGGAACATGATAAATAAGCGGGTCGTACAATTAGTGAAGCACTTGACCTTTTTCCCTAGCTAGTAATTACTTGGTTTGTATCAGAAAGATTATTCTTCCTATCCCACCACCTTCACTTCAAGAAAAAGATGATTCCTGATCTCCTCGCACACCGACTCTCTTGTAACTGACAATATATTAAAAATTGACATAATCAATCACATTAGTAAAGTATGTAAAAAATGTTAAAAAGTGATTGCATATATAATTTTTGATATATTAATAAGTAAAACTATTTTCTAAAAATGTGTTTCTTTCCATGAAACACAAAAATAAATGATTAAAAAGGTTTGGTAATTTGATGTTTGATGAACATTAATTCAAGATAATCCATAATTTAAATATGACAATTAATTAAAATAATGAGAGGGACATGATGATTAATAAGCGGGTCGTACAATTAGTGAAGCACTTGATCACCTTTTCCCCTGGCTAGTAACTTGGTTTGTATGAGAAAGATTATTCCTCCTATCCCACCACCTTCACTTCAAGAAAAAGATGATTCCTATCCTCGCACACCCACTCTCTTGTAACTGACAATATCTTAAAAAGAAATTGATCACATAATTAATCACATTAATAGAGTGTGTAAAAAATACTTAAAAGTGATTGCACATATAATTTTTGATATATTAGTAAGTAAAACAATTTTCTGAAAAATGTGTTTCTTTCCATGAAACACAAAAACAAATGATTAAAAAGGTTTGGTAATTTGATGTTTGATGAACATTAATTCAAGATAATCGATCCATAATTTAAATATGGTGCTAATTTTACATAACCATATTTCTTTTCTTTTCTTTTCTTTTTTTTTTGTACAAAAAAAAGAAAGGAGTGGTACTCCAATAATTTGTAGCTTTCGTTGTTATAGGGCCCTAATGAATTAACCACTTGGATAAACTTGTGATCAATGGGTGTCGATATCCGTGGCATTATGCAAACCCTGTGATTGAAGACCGTTCAACAACCAGGTCATGATATGCATGGTTGTATTATTGAAACGGATTAAGAAATATCCTCCTTATAACCTCGCTAAATGTAATTACTTTTTGGATTAATCTTGCTTTCCTCAAAAAGCAACAAAAGACTGATTACAAAAAAACAAAAGAAAAAGATTGATTTACAGTGGAAAGTCTTTCACGCATATAAATTGTTTGCAACTTTGCAAACACTAGCAAAAGAAGCCATAATCTGATTCGACGTTACCTTTCATGCATATAGTGTATTTATCTTCGCACACTAATCATTTTTTTCTATAATCTAATTTTATGAATTCTATTTACTTATGTATTAATTTCTCATACAATAATTTAGATTTTTTCATTTAAAAAAAAATCCTCATAATTTCGAATTTTGAAGTTATTTAAGTTCCACTTGAAACCAAATATTTACTAATAAGGCAAGAATGAATATAAATATATGATTTGAAAGAAAATAACTGATATTATTCTAAATGATTTTTAAGAAAGCAATTGATATACCACATCAATTTAAAGCTTATATTTCAAATCAAATTATTTCACGTAGATGATATGTAGTGGAAAAGCCTTTAAATGCATTTTTCTTTAAATTAATTGGATGGTAAGACATACATTATTCTAATTGAGTAATGCTAGGCACAAGTTTTAAATAGAAAAAGTTTCTTACAACTCATTTATAAAAAAGAGGTCAGATCCTACTAGAAAAGAATAAATGTTTTTATAATTTTTTAAGGTGGGGATCAACTTGTTTACGAAGATTTACACTACACTTATCTATATCTATTTGATGTTTAATTCTACGAATCATTTCTCTTTTTAACTTTCCAATTTAGTTGACATTTTCAGAGGGACGAGTTATATATATAATAAAATTTTCATACGAAAAGGTTGAACGCCACACATGCACTGATCAGAAGGGAAGGGAAAGGACAAGATGGGGAATATTTTTAGAGAATTAATAAATTATCGTGGAATAACTTTAGTTTAATTTCGTTTTAACTTTTTCAATATATATTTTGATATAAAAAATAAACTTTTTCTTAAAAAGAACAGGAAAAAAATCAGCACTAGTAATGAGTGAAGATATGATTATCATGTGTATAAATATAGAACACGGGCGACGCCAAGTTAATTCATAGCAAATCCCCTTCAATGGCTTGTAAAACAACTACTAGTACTCTTTCTTGCAGGCTTCTCCTCTTCAGCCTCGCTTTCACACTGCATGTTCATCACTCAGCTTCTCAGAATGACCGAAAGGTACTAGATCATATATGCATGTCTACTTGTTCGTCACACAGTACATACATATATAGCCGACCTTCTAATTACCAACTTAATTATAAACTGCCTTTTATTTTTCAATTCTCGTGTGGGAAAATTTAAGAGAGTTCATTAATTTCTTCCTGTGAAATTGTGCGTGAAGGTATATATTGTGTACATGGGCGAGAGGCAGGGAGACGAGGACACCACCTCATCTCTTCACACAAGCATGCTGCAAGAAGTCATTGGCAGGTTTTAAATTCAAGCGGCGTGAATTACATATAGATTGTGATTGAAATGTGCCCAGATAGCCTGGTTTAATTTGAACTTGATATATAATACATGGCCTGGCAGTACTGCTGGACCGGAATCTCTACTCTACAGCTATAAGAGGAGTTTCAGTGGATTTGCAGCGAAGCTAACCAAGCAAGAAGCTCAACAAGTGGCTGGTCGGTGTACCGTTAATATATTATTAATCTTTCCTCTCCCCATCCCCCAAAATAAATAAATAAAATCGATCCATGCATGTACTCCATCTTCTATATCTGTTACTAAAATATCACGACGTTCTACGCGTACAATATTGAATATATATGCAGGAATGGATAGTGTAGTGTCCGTGTTTCCCAGCAAAAACAAAAAGCTGCATACGACGAGGTCATGGGACTTCCTTGGTTTTCCGCAGCAAGTTAAAAGAAGAAGAACTATTGAAAGCAACATCATTGTAGGGATGATGGACTCTGGAATTTGGCCCGAGTCGGATAGCTTTGATGACAAAGGATTTGGTCCACCACCTAGCAAATGGAAGGGGGCCTGTCAAACCTCAGCCAACTTCACTTGCAACAAGTACTACTATATATATCATATGGCTTTACAATCACATTTTTTTGCTTGGGATTAAGATTAACATGATGTAGATCTCTTATCTAAACTCGGAAAGAAAAGGTTATAATTCAGCGTCAATAACATATATTAATGCCATCGTGACTTGTCACACTACTTGTACATGCAGTAAAATCATTGGAGCAAAATACTACAGGCGCGAACGATTATTTGGAAAAGAAGATATTAGATCCCCGAGAGATGTAGCAGGGCACGGGACACATACAGCATCAACAGCTGCCGGAAACTTAGTTAGCGAGGCAAGCCTGCTGGGGTATGGGTTGGGAACAGCACGAGGAGGGGTTCCATCGGCACGCATTGCTGTGTACAAAGTATGTTGGGGTGTGGAAGCGTCGAGGTGTTCTAGTCATGACATACTTGCAGCATTCGATGATGCCATTGCTGATGGTGTTGACATTATCTCCGCTTCTCTCGGTGGACACACTCCTGATCTGTCCTATTTTGAAGACCCAATCGCTATCGGTTCCTTTCATGCAATGAGAAATGGAATATTGACATCAACTTCTGCTGGTAACAGTGGTCCAGATCCAGCAACAGTAACCAACGTTTCCCCCTGGTCTCTCTCTGTGGCTTCAAGCACTATAGATCGAACGTTCCTCACTAAGGTCAAATTGGGTAACAACAAGATCTATCAGGTAATTTAATTATTAACCAAAACTCCAGATAGTCAGCCTCCTTGAATATCTTCTCGATCTGCTATAAAATATATATGCAAGAAATTAAAACTACCAACTAATTTTGAGAATTTTCTCTTCTTATCATGATGTAGGGATTCTCAATTAATATATTTGACCTAAAGAATGAAATGTATCCAATAATTTATGGTGGAGATGCTCCAAACGCTACAGCAGGCTTCAACGGGTCCTTCTCCGGGTATCTATAATTATTATCTACTTATTTTTTTGACGTACGTACAGAAACCATTTGCGTGTCTTTGCAAGAATGAAAAATCTATCTAATTACTAGGCTACTAGCAATACTAATGGCTAAAAGGACGCTCCCGCTGCCCCGTCCAGCGTTTATTTAAAAAAATGTCTTACTGCAAATTTTATATATATATATTTAAATATTTTTTTAACATATTTAAATATGTCAATATACTAATAGTCAATTTCTTAATCATTAAATAAAAAAACATACTATCATATTTTTGGTTGAAAAAATGCAGGAATTGCATCCTATATTCGCTTGCTCGTAACTTGGTGAAGGGTAAAATTGTACTGTGTGACGTCTTTGGTGAAGGGTCATTTATAGCTGGTGCAGTTGGTAGCGTGATGGGAGGCCGAGCCCGACACAGTTCTGCAGAAGAGTTTCCCTTGCCTGCATCTGAGCTTGACTCCAAGGATGCTAAAAACATTCGTGCATACGTAAGATCCACAAGGTATATCTGCTTAATTACAAAATTATGAACAAGTTTCGTACGTAAAACGTTATCAATTGATTCAAGTGATCGAACATATATATATATACACACAATTTACAGGAACCCAACTGCGACTATCCTCAAGAGCAATGAGCGTAAAGATACATCGTCCCCATACATATGCTTTAGCTCATCAAGGGGTCCAAACCAAGTTTCACCCACCATTCTCAAGGTAATTTAAATTAATAATGACTTAAGAAAAATAACAGCTTTTATAGTTTTACCGTGCATAAATCTTGTACCGTCTTTTCTAAAAAATTAGAACATACCTAAGATATTCCACGCTAGAATGCTCACATCTTCATTGTAATCATTTTTTTCCAATGGACTACTAGGAGCTTACGCACCATAATATTTGACATTGGCCCTTATTTATAATTTCTCATTAATGGAAAAGTGGACTTGAGAGAAACGATTCTATTGTATTTTTCTTGTGTGTTTCTGCAGTACACAGTAATCTATTTATACACAAAAGAGTACCGAATATTCTTATAACAGAAAGATATTCATGGGACACATATAGAAATTCTAGATTATTCCTTATAGATCATTTGTTGTGCTGTCCATTTGCTGAGGTGCCTTCTTCATTTTCTGATGGTGTAGTGATGTTGTTTATAGCCCCCTGCGAGCCCAGCAGTCCTGGAAGGACTGTGAGGCTCGACCTTAGTGTGCCAAAACGAGTTGTGGTCAGAGGCTTTGTGAATACATCTGCTATCTGATCCTTGCTTTATAGAAATGAAACTTGAAGAGTTTTATTGTGAATTCTGTCCCGAACAAAGTGATAATCAATGTCAACATACTTTGTGCGAGAGTGCATGACAGGATTTACTGATAAGTATGTAGCCCCCAAGTTATCACAGTAAAGAATCAGAGGCTTAGAGAGAAAGACACCCAACTCAGATAGCAATGTTTGAACCCAAATGAGTTCACAGGTGGCATTAGCTAAGGCTTTGTATTCAGCCTCTGTGCTGGACCGTGCGATGGTGGACTACTTCTTTGAACTCCAGGAAATGAGATTAGCACCATAAAACACACAATAACCGTCAGTAGATTTTCTATCATCGAGAGACCCGGCCCAATCGGCATCCGAGAAGGCAGCTAAAATAGGAGAAGTAGAAGACGAAATAACCAGGCCATAATGCAGAGTGTGTTTTAGGTACCGTAAGATTCTCTTCACTGCCTGCCAGTGAGAGATGCATGGAGCATGCATATACTAACATACACGATTGACTGAGAATGCCAAATCAGGTCGGGTGAAGAGTAGATACTGTAAACTCCCTTCCACACTTCTGTACAGTGTGGGATCTTCCATGGAGGTAGAATCAAAAGCAGATAACTTTGTGGAAGGGGACATTGGAGTGGTCACAGGTTTACAGTTGGTCATGTTGGTCTTCTTGAGAAGATCCAATATATATATTTTTTGAGACAAAATTAAGTCATTGGGGTTTCAATGACACTCAATACCAAGAAAATAGTGAAGTTCACCGAAGTCCTTCAAAGGAAATTCAACACTTAACAATTGAATAAGTTGTGCTATGGCTTGGGGATCAGATCCAGTAAGAACAACATCATCAACATATACCAAGAAATAAATGACTGTAGAGTGATGCCGATAGACAAAGAAGGACGTATCAGACTTAGAAATCACGAATCCTAGTTCAACCAATTTGCAACTCAGGCGACCATACCATGCACGAGGGGCCTGTTTGAGGCCGTATAATGCGTGATTCAGTTACAAACATAATTTGGAAACTAGGGATGGACAAAACCCATAGGCTGAGACATAAACACAGTTTCATCCAATGTGCCATGCAAGAATACATTGTGTACATCCAACTGATGAATGGACCATTTAGCAAACTGAGCAATAGAAAGGACCAACCTGATTGTTGTCGGCTTGACAACAGGACTAAAAGTCTCTGAATAGTCCAAGCCCTCGAGTTGGCTGTACCCTTTGGCAACAAGACGTTCTTTCCGATGCTCAACAAAGCCATTGGCGAGGTACTTGGTTTTGAATATCCAATGACACCCCACTAAATTCTGAGCGGAAGAGGGTGGAACAAGTGACCAAGTGTTGTTAGAAAGGAGAGCGTCGAACTCTACCTGCACAGCTTTTCTCCATTTAGGAAACTTGGAAGCTTCAGTAACAGAGGAGGGGTCATCAGGAGTGACAGTGGAGGTAACATGGGCATGAGGCTTCGGCCAAGCAATGGTGCCATTTGTTCAGACTTTGGGAAAATGAAGATTTGTTTTTGAACGAGTGGTCATGGGATGGACATTGGAGGGTGGAAGAGATGAAGGTAATGGCAACAATGGAAGAGGCGAGGGTGCCGTAGACAGAGGAGAAGGAGACCCGAGTGAACCATGGTCATGAGGCTTCGGCCAAGTAAGGGTGCCATCTGTTCAGACTTTGGGAAAATGAAGATTTGTTTTGGAACAGGTGGTCATGGGATGGACATGGGAAGGTGGAAGAGATGGAGGTAATAGCAACAATGGAGAAGGCGAGGGTGCCCTAGACAAAGGAGAAGATGACCCGAGTGAACCTCTCAGTGAGTGGGGCTGTATAGGAGACTCGATGATGGGCTCAGGAGTGGGTTCCGAATGGGAAATGGGCTCTAAAGCAGAGGATGATGGATTGACATAAGAGGTTTGCAAGGAAGGGTCAGGTAGAGTAAGTGGAGCGGAAGAAAGTTGGATGGGCTATGGTTGATTTATGGGCCTGGAAGGGGAAAGAGTGGGAAGAGACGTGTGTGTAGCAGTTGATGGGCTGGAGACAGATTGCTTAAATGGAAACACTCCATCAAATAATACATCATGTGATACATACATCCTAGAACTAGGAAGATGGTAATAAAGATACCCATGATGATTTGGGCTATATCCAAGAAAGACACACGGTAGAGAACAATAAAACATCTTATGCTTGTTGTATGGCCTAAGATTTGGCCAACAAAGACAACCGAAAGTCTTTAGGAAGGTATAGTTCGGGCTTTTATTCCATATTAATTCAAATGGAGATTTATTTTTTAAGATTGGAGTAGGTAGACGATTGATTAAGTAGACTGCAGTGACAAATGCATCAAACTAGTATTTTTGAGGAGAATGGGAATGAGCTAGTAAAGAGAGTCTGGTCTCAATAATGTGTCGGTATTTGCGTTCAACCGACCCATTTTGAGAATGTGCGTAAGGACAAGACAAGCGATGGGAAATGCCAAAAGACTGTAAAATAGTATTGAGAGAGCGAAATTCACCACCCCAGTCTGATTGTAAGGCACGAATTTTAGTATTAAGAAGATTTTCAACAAGACGTTTAAAAGATAAAAAGATATTGACTACATCGGATTTACATTTTAAGGGGAAAATCCAAGTAAATCGACTATAGTCATCAACAAACGATACATAATATCGGAAACCTCCTTTAGACAAAATGGGAGTTGATCCTCATACATCAGCAAACAAAAGTTGGAGAGGGGCGGTGGTCCAAGATGGAGAGGAAGCATATGGAATTTGATGGAGTTTGGCTTGACAGCAGGAGGAACACAGCCCATCGTGAGTAAAGGATTTCACAGGAAGTGACAACTGTGAGATTATTTTGTGTACTAGCTGCATAGATGGATGCCCCAAACGAGCATGCCATTGAAACGGAGTAACTTTGGACCCGTGGTAAGCTTGAGGAGATGACTATGTAGAAGGGAAGACGTACAGGCCGGCCTTGATCAGTATGACCTTTGATGAGTGTTCTCTTGGAGCGGGAATCCTTCACATAAAAACAGGACGAGTGAAACTCAAAAAAGCCACAATTATCTTTACAAAACTTTCTAACCGAAATTAAGTTTTTGGAAATAGAAGGCACGTGATAGAGATGAGAGAGTAGAAGTTTGCCAGATGATGAAGCAACGTGAGAGGTGCCAACATGATGAATAGGTAGTGAGTTTCCATCGCCAACCCGCACTTGGTCATCGCCCTTGTACTTAGAAGGATTCAAGGAGAGGTTAGAAAAATTATGTGTGAAATGGTGTGTGGCGGATGAATCCAGATACCAGTTACTATCAACAGTGGAAAAAGTGTCAGAGGGACATGAAGGTGCGGCAGTGTAGTGAGCAGAAAGTGTGGGAGGAGAAGGGGATTGATAGCTATGGTCAAACTTGTGATAACATTGAATGTCAGTGTGACCATGGTGGTGACAAACCTGACATGGTGGACGATTGGGTGAAAAATGTGAGTGCGCGAACCGACCTGCATTGCGGCCACGCCCACGTCCCCTGTAACCTCCTCTGCCTCTTGAAGGACCTCTTCCTCGGTTACTGTTATTGAAAGTGTTTGCGGTAGTAGTGTTGGCAAAAAATTCTGGTGATGCAGTGAGGGTGGTCTGATGGTGGGATATTTGTGATTCATGGTTAAGTAAATAGCTATACACTTGGGAGGGAGTGAGAGGTTCTACTCGAGTTGTGATGGAGGTAACAACCGAATCAAAATTGGTGCCCAATCCAGCCAACAAATAAGCAATGAAATCAGAGGATGTTAATATTTTTCCATCAGCTGCAAGAGTATCCCGAATGAGTTTTGCCTTTTGGTAGTAATTGGCAATGGTATCGGAACCTTTTTTGAGTGTGGAAAGCTGATATTGGAGTTGCATGACTCGGGCTTGGGATTGTGAGGCAAACAGATCCTCTAAAATCAACCAGATTTCACGTGATGTTGAGGCTTCGATGACATGGGCTATGATATTTTCGGAAAGGGAAGAAATGAGGATGGCCATTATAGCTTGATCTTGCTGTTTCCAGAGGAGATAATCAAAATTTTCTTGCACAGGACTTTCATCAAGCAGTTTGGGTGCCTTGATGGACCCATCAACATATCCATAAATATTTTGACTGTTGAGGTCAAGCATAAGTTGAGCCTTCCACAACAAATAATTATCATGGTTTAATTTGACCGTAAGAAAATGGGAGGAAGGAGGGAGGGAAAATTTCTGAGATTCGGCCATAGATGAATTTTGGACGTGAGTCCTTTAACCAGCTCTTGATACCATAATGGAAAACAGAGAGTAGCAGAGTAATATATGAATAAAAGTGGACCTGAGAGAAACGATTCTATTGTATTTTTCTTGTGTGTTTCTGCAGTATACAGTATTCTATTTATACACAAAAGAGTACCGAATATTCTTATAACAGAAAGATCGTCGTGGGACACGTATACACATATAGAAATTCCAGATTATTCCTTATGGATCATTTGCTGTGCTGTCTATTTGGTGAGGAGCCTTCTTCATTTTCTGATGGTGTAGTGATATTGTTTATACTCATCAAATGATTTGATCAAACCTTTTTTTTTTTAAATAAAAAAACTCTGTTGTACGTAGCCGGATTTGGCTGCTCCTGGAGTCCACATTCTAGCAGCATGGTCTCCAATCGCCCCATTTTCCTCATATGAAGGGGATGTTAAAAGAGTACAATACTCATACAACATGAAAACGGGGACATCAATGGCTTGCCCACATGCAACAGGAGCAGCTGCCTACGTCAAATCCTTCCACCCTACTTGGTCACCTGCAGCTATCATGTCTGCTCTTATCACTACTGGTAATATCGATATCAATCATGTTCTAATTAATATTGTTGTTCCCAAAATCACGATGATGATTCAATGTGCATAATATTAGTACATAACCATGCATGACAAACTTGCTCCCCATTTTCTATTGCTTGCTGTGTGCAGCTACACCCATGAGCGCTGAGAAGGATCCCGATGCTGAATTTGCATATGGTGCAGGCAATATAAATCCTATCAAGGCTCCATATCCTGGTTTGATATATGATATTAATCCACTCGACTACATCAAATTTTTATGTCGTGAAGGATATACCACCGAGTTATTACAGATAATTACAGGGGACGTTAACGATCACTGTTCTAAAGTCTCTAATGGAACGGTTTTCGACTTAAACTATCCTACTTTTGCTTTGCCCACGTCCCCTTCCAAATTTATCCATCATGTTTTCTATCGAACGGTCACCAATGTTGGATCGCCAACATCATCGTATAAAGCTGTTGTGACCTCTCCGCATGGACTTAAAATCAAAGTCAAGCCAAGCGTGTTGTCATTCCAAAAGTTCGGACAAAAGCTATCTTTTGAGCTCACGATTAAAGGAAGAACAGAAAAACGCATAGCCTCAGCTTCTGTAATATGGTCTGACAGTAAGTTCCAAGTGAGGAGCCCCATTATTGTGTTTGTTCCATGATGATATTAATCTATGTAGGATATAATATCATGTATTACGTATTAAGTTTAAGCGATATCAGCTGCATGTGGAGGAATATATATGTATGAAAGAATGTGATGAAGGCCAGGTAGTGATGTGCGTAGTACGGTAAAATATAGTTGAACTTTAAGCCTTCGTGACTATCATGCTGTTGTGAAGTGCATTGTACGTAGTGTGCTAAATAAATCTCCATCTTTCTCGTATAATCCAATGCTAGCTAGCTAGTTGTATCCTACTTTACTTTTAGTTAATTAATTGTCAGCGGTGGAACCAGCGACGTCCTTGACCAAAGTACTCTTATTTGCGTGCCGCTACATGTTCCAATTCTATGATTCTGATCATGAATATATATATATATATATATATATAAATATATCACAAAATAACTATTAAATATTACATAAACAAAATAATCTTTCAACTAATTTATTAAGTCCCACAAATTGAATGACAGTATATATATGGCGTGCCATGTCATCATCATAATGTTGAGCCCCAAGGATCTTGTACGCGGTCTAACTGGAGGATGAGCCCAGCAAACTGTCTATTGTTTACGTGTTTTGCACACCAATTACTGGACTTGATCATTTACAACAAAAAGAAAATGAGGGTTTAGAATTGATGAAACATCTTCATTGTCTAAGTCAATTTGTTAATCGTTAGAGGGAATTTCGTGTCTCCCAAAACGTAAGAAAAATATTCTAACCTAGAGTTCGGCTTTTATACCTCCTGCCAAGGTGGTCTTCTATATCCCGTATCAGAGGTGCTCATCTTCCGTAATGGGTATCATATTGTCGTTTTTAATGCGGCATGGCTCTTCCGAATTGTATCGGCAAGTTGGTTAGTGCGGCTTTCTTCTACGCATTCTATCAGGAATAGGGGTCCTTGTCATACTCTCTGTCCACGTTACGCATCTGGTCTTTAAATGTGGTTTGGTCCGTCAATTAATTAAGCAGGATAGGGTCCTACTCGATCATGTCAGCTTTGTCCCCACAATAGCCAGTAATTAAGTTACACCGCATGCAAACATGAGAAGCCACTTTAAAAATGAATATATCTAGAAAATGCATGCATGCATACGTCTTTTGATTATGCATCAGAGTCAGATGAAGCCCACGCACCTTCTGGAAATGTTCACACTTCTTAAAGAAAGATCCCGAAAATTCAAGTTATTCTCACTTGGGATATATAATATTCTTAATATTTTTAATGTTATAATTTCTTATAAAATCCTTAAAGGATATTTATATATATAGGAGTACAAAAGAGGCTATAGCCGGCGTATTTGACGGTTAGATAAAGGTGGTCATACAATACAATTTGGTTTATAACACTACCCCTTTAGATGATACATATAAAGAATATGCCTCGTTAAAACCTTGTCAAAAAAACCCATAGAAAAAAACCAATGACGAAAGGAAAAAGAGTACAATATTCATGTATATCGCCAAGTGCTTTAAGATTGCCTCATTAAAACCTTGCAAAGGAAAACCCAGTGGGATAAAACCTTAGCGAAGGAAAAAGAGTACAATCAGCACAAGTCTTCAAGACTTTACTCCCCCTGAAAAGTGCATGATAATAGGCTTTCAAGTTTCTGCATTCCAATTTCTGCACAATCTTCAATTTCACATTTTTTCTCATGAATTGCAATGATCTCTCTGTGAAAATGCAATATCAGATCGAGTGCAATTTTCAAGATAAATCAGGGCTATAATTGCACTGAGATAAGGTACTTCAGGATTAAAAATTTCTTCATCGTTTTCACAAGGACGAAATGGGTCTTTCTGCACATCAAATGATTGAACAACCATTGGAGTACTCAGGGGATGAGCTTTATCCATGTAAAAGTTCTTCAAGATCGTTTTAAATTAAATTCACTACTCTTCAGAGTTGTGCTCTTCTGGAGTTCTTGTAAATAACATAGTTAGTGGAGAAGTATCAATATTAACCCAACCTCCATATTCAACAAAAACGGTGGCCACGTTTTTAGACCGGACAAGCACCGCAGAATTTTACAGCTCTTCTGTAGCTGTAGGCGCCGCAAGGCTATGATGCTACATCTCTTGTTCTTGTAGAGAGATGCTTCAGAGGGACCTGTGAAGCAATAGAGATGTTTTGTCCTTCCTTTCATAATTTTCTCTATAAAAGAAATATTCAGCTCATCTTCATTCGCATCCTATCTTCTTTACTTTTCTGTAATTAGTCTCATTCTTACTCTGCAATCTCTCTCTGCATTCTTACTCTACATGGCCCAGCAATCTTCTTGTAACCAATATATGAGGTATTCTACACCTTCTTCACCAGTTGTTTCTGCTTCTACTGTAGGTGCTATAGTGCAATACAATAATGATCTGACTAATAAGTCAGATGTTGAAGCTATCTACGAGCTTGTGAGTCTCGGTACCCATTACTCATCAACTATTGTCGCATTTTCTCACGACTACAATCCAAACCTTATGATGTTGACAAACTCAATGAGAAAATTTCTATCCTTCAGCGACTTCTTCTGGAATCTAACATGAAGATAGAAGCAATAAAGCAAGAGAATAGGAAATTAAAATCCTTGCTTAAGTCTTCTTTTCGATTGCCTACTCCTTTAGATAGAGATGCCACGTAAATTTTTAAAGAGCAGGATCGTTTAAAGAATGAGGCGAAGAGCCTCAAATTTCTGTAATTTTGTTTCGAGATAATAAAATAATATCTCACAAATATTCATATTGTGTTTCTATCTTCTGGTAGATGTTCTGTGTGTTCCATTTTATTTATCTCCCCCTTAAAGCCGAAAGGGTTTCTGATTTATATTTCAAATATGTGCAGTTCTTCTGATCTCTTCAGGAGTTTCAACAAGATTTAAATCATCAACCGCAATAATAACAAATCCGGAATCTCTTAATAAAAACACATGGGTATATTGGATTATTTTCAAATCCTTCTTTCAATAAATATTCGCTAAGGCGTTTATACCACATGCGTCCGGATTGTTTTAACCCATATAAAGATCTTTGAAGTTTAATAGAATACATATTTCTGGATGTACTCAGATTAGAAGCTTCAGGCATTTTATATCCTTCAGGGATTTTCATATATATTTCTGGATGTACTCAGATTAGAAGTTTCAGGCATTTTATATCCTTCAGGGATTTTCATATATATGTCATGATCCAATGATCCATATAAATATGCAGTGACCACATCCATTAACTGCATATCCAATCTTTTTGTAACTACCAAACTAATCAAAAATCTGAATGTGATTGCATCCATAACAGGAGAGTATGTTTCCTCATAATCAATCCCTGGTTTCTGCAGTTTTCATGAGCTCTTCTGGAGGCTCAATGACATTTAAATTATCTATATAAACTGCAATAAAAGATAATATAAATACTGAAAATATATGGAAAATAGCTTGTTCCACATGCGTTTAGATTGTATTAGATCATATAAGGATTTTTGAGACTTGATAGAATAAGTATTTCAGGACTATATGCTTCATGCATTTCATATCTAGTGATCCATATAAATATGCAGTTAATCATGCATACCCAAACTCTTGGTAATTATCAAGTTAATACAAATCTCAATATAATATCATTAACTTCAAAAACATATCAATATTATTTTTGCGGGAAATATACTCGTGATTTATTTATCACATTTTCATTTCCTTTATACAAATACCCACTGATATTCAACAAGCATCACATCTTAAGTGTTTGGATTACAAGTCCATATGTATCACATTTTACTAGTGATATCAATTCTGCAGGAATTGTTTCTTTCTATTTTGGCCAATATTTTTACGTCGATATTCTTCAACGGTTCTTGGTTCACTTTCTTATATAAAAATATGTTGTCAACAACGGTTTTATTTCTATCAATAATTTCTCATTTACTCATGAAATGTATCGAGATCTCGTTATTTTCAGGTACCTGTCCCTCTTCAAAGGAAGTCATTTCATGAATATTCTCTTCAGGAAGTACTCTTCAGGAGTATTATACTCTTCAAGAGTTTTCATTATGAAAAAATTTTGTATAGAAAGTTTGGATGGATCTTATTGCTTGTTTTGTGGGTACGGCCTCTTCAAGAGCACCAATTTCTTTTCTTTGTACTTTTCTCTTTCGGGATGTTTTATCATTTGTATCGATAGGTCTCATACGCTTTCAGACATGTCATATGTTCTTTAGACTGCTAAATTTCTTAATTGTCCTATGGGGACTTCAATCCTCACTGAAATTTTAGCAGCTAGAATATGAGAGATTTTATCTTATTGCATCCATAAATTAATTATCATATGAACTTCCAGTTCACCTATGATAATCAAGATAACGTCGAATTATTTCATTTTATTTGCTTCTAGCAAATTTTTCTTTCCGCTCATGGTGGGAAGACTTTGTAGTAAAAGAATCTTCTGGTTCTTTTATGGACGTTCATATGAAAATTATTCGACTTATCGTAATTGATTTCGGATGATTAAGATAATCATGAAAAGCATACAAATATTTTTAATCATATCATTTTTTATGTACCATAATATTTGATTCAATAGTTATATAATATCATCTCAAAGAGAAAGCTGATAATTTTTCCAATACGAGCTTATGGCCCGAAATCATAGAAATACTATAAAGTTATTCATCACCACGTCCAATCTCTTGGTTTCTTTGAAAACAATGCATCATTCTATTCTGAAAATGATATAAATCCAATACCATTCATTTCAGGGAATGATATGGAACTAGTAGGACGTGACTAATGATTTCTTAGCAAAATCTCATTATTTTGTTTAGCCACTAGAAGACCAGATATAAATTCGGAATATATTGTGAACTTTTACACTCGATATTGCTACTTCAGGAGCACATTCGAGGCGTTCATTTTAAACATATATTCTTTAGTAGCTTTTCTCTACACAATTTCAATTATGCAACTTCAGGTGCATTAATCATAATGAGCTTTTGGTACACGTATTACTCATTTAAACGATCTCAAAGAATCAATGGATCTTTTATTATGAGATACTCAATAAAATTATTGGTTTAGAGCGATCCTTCAAGGATGCTCAATTTATATTTCAAGATGAATTTTATCATCAATAATTCATAATAAGTATAAAAAAAAATAAAACTTGTATATAAACTATGTGAATAAATATAGAATTTAATCAAGTAATAATAATGAATATAATATTTAATACTCACCTTGGGGATTGCAAGTAATATATTGAAAGACTTACTTGAAGTAGAAGACCACTAACTTCAGAATCAATAGAACCTCATGCGGCATCTGATCTTGGTCACTACTAACCAAAAATGAGTGAGCACCAAGATGTTCTAAGGCTTCCTGCTTCTTCTTAGGTGAGGTACTTATCCTGAGTGAGCACCATTTCTTTGCAGTAATTTTCAAGGTTGTTGGAGCAGTTATTATAAGAATCACATGCTCCAATTATGCAACCCACGCCGACCTTGTCTCCAACTTTGAATTTTTTTTATTACAAGAATCACATGCTCCAATTATGCAGCCCATGCCGACCTTCTCTCCAACTTTGAATTTTTTATTACAAGAAATCCTTAAAAGATATCCATATATATAAGAGTACAAAGGAGGCTATAGCCGTCATATTTGACGGCTAAATAAAGGTGGTCATACAATACAATTTGGTTTATAACACTTAATAATTTGATAATTATTAAATATGATATCAATTAGAAATTAAATACACAAGAGTAGCCGAAGTAGTCTCTCCATGCATGCATCTTCCTTTCATCTATCCGGAAAATAGTTTTGAGTGCAAAGCTCTTTCTTTGGAAATTGCCCACCCCTTTCTAGAAACTTAATAGAGACGGAAAACGCGTGGCTCAACTACCATTTCAATTTGTTCTAGAAGCCCTCCCAAAACATTCAAATATAACGACCCATAATATTGCACACCGGCTCCGGCCTGTAGGATCCAGGATGTACTTCAAGATTTAAAATTCTATGGGAAGTTTTCTCATCCCTTTATAGCTCTTTCAAAACACTTATATACCTGCTTTTGCGTTTAAGTACTTCTTTTTCAGATTTATTCATGTGGAAATTAATGGGTATTATGTCAAAGTTTTTTGGGCCCTCTTTCTGGCTGATCTTGATGATCCTTGCCTTGCATGAACAACCAAGAGTGTTAGAAGCCAGGCCATTACTGGTAGTACTCGAAGATCATCATGATCACCAAGGTAAGCAAATTAATTAAGAACAATCCTTAGGTGAAAAGTGGAAGAACAAGGGGAAAAAAAAAAGAACTCTATCCTTATGCTTAGGGGTTATATTTCGATAAACAGATCGAGTCATATATAGAATTGATTGGCCATTTGTAAAGGAAAAATCTAGTTGCAAGCACAATTGTACACTAATATGTGCACCCACTACAAGAAATAAATTTTTTCCCTGCGAACATAAGTTGCCGGAAATAGTTTAATTTTCACCGCAAATACTTATTTCTAGCTAAAAATAGCTGCCTGAATGTTGCCACAAATTTTGAGCCAAGATAGATTTTTCTCCGCTACTGTAGCAATTGACAGAAGTATTTTCCTATTTTCGATGACTAATGTCGCCGCAAAAAGTATAAAAATGGCCATAAATAATCTTGTGACAGCCATCTATCTTTTTTTTACGATTTTTTTTTCAATTTTTTTTATTATTATTTTTAAAAAAATTATATTGGTTTTTACCCACTAGTGTCAAATGAGCTTCTTTTCCTTCTTCATAGCAAAAAAAAGATGTATCTTTTTCTCACAAGCACTCGAGAATTAATTAAAATCTTATAAATTTCATTCCCAACAAGTAAAATTTTTCTTGGTCAACAATAAATTTTTCAATAAAACAAACTCTAAACTCTTGTTAATTTCTGAAATTTATAAAATCTATAAACAAGAAGCATTGCTGTTAAAGTTTGCTATTGTCATTAAGAAAAGCAAAAGGCCCATAGGCATTGCACGACTATGACCACAAACTCCAGTCAAATATGTTTTACACAAATGAGTTAGTATCCTTTAGTTGCTAGATCACTCTAGTATTATGTAAAAGACAACCAACACAAAACAATAACATGATATGCCTATCTTTAACACTAAAATAGGGTTCCATCAACTCAAGTTTGGCAGCAATTCGAGCTACACAGCCATCTACAATATGATTGAGATATACCATTGGGGTATTTCCAATCAACTGCACAAGACAAATAATAACATTAGCAAGATTGAATTTGAGAAAAAGTGGAGTGAAAGAAAAAATAGTTCTATGAAAAGGTAATACTTTAGTAACATCCTTTTTTAGTACACACTTGTCCTCCATGTTGTCTTTTCAATGAAACTGCAAACTAATTAAAGATAGATGTAAAAGAGTCAGAAAAACTTTCAAGATACAAAGTTACAGTCTTAAAAAAATTACTGAGATGTCAAAGGCATATTTTTATAAAATCAAGACAAACTAAAATAGACACAGCACAAAACATAATCATAGCAAAGAAATTTTAACCAGCCAACATATACTCTTCAGAAATCTTCATCTAGTCCTAGAAACAGTCCAGTTATGTGCAGATTCTTTACACATATTGTTTAAAGCTCCACTCAAAGAGCACAAATTAAAAATAAAAAAGGTTCACAAAACAGAAAAAAGGAAATACTAGCTGTTAGGGGTGGGCAGCGGGGGCCTGCCCCTGTCCGCCCCGCCTCCGCATGGGCGGACGGGGTACCCCACACCGCACATGCCGGGGCGGGGTCCCTCACCCCACATGAAAGACACTAAGCGGGGCAGGGGGTGGGCAGGGCTCAACCCCGCCCCGCTTTTCCCCGCCCCGCACTTTATATTTATACTATTAAATATATATTTATAAATATATATTTATATTTTTCAAACTGTATATATATAAAACTATATTACAATTTGTTAGACTTATTCACAAGAGTCACAAGAGAGTGAGACTTGTGAACAAGATTGCATATGTAAGTCCCACATTGCTCAAGTAAGACTCTTATATGGCCTTTGAGTCCTATTTAAAGGTGACCCAGGGTGATCATGCCATATGCAATCTTGTTCACAAGTCTCACTCTCTTGTGACTCTTGTGAACAAGTCTAAAAAATTTAAAAATTAATAACATAATTTTTATGTTATTAGTTTTTAAATTATTATTATATATATAAATTTTAATTTACAATGTAATTATATAATAATTTTATTTTTTTAGACCCAAAAAAATTTTTTAAGTCCAATGGAACATAATGTTCTTGAAGTGGGCGGGGGGCGGGGCAGATGAGGTGTTCACCCCGCCCCCCCAGCACCGGATGGGGTACCCCGTCCCGTCCATGCGAGGGGTGAGGAGCGGGGGCAAAAAAAGCCCCCCCGCATGGGCGGGGGCGGGG
Source organism: Carya cathayensis (assembly GCA_011037825.1). Classification (NCBI taxonomy): domain Eukaryota; kingdom Viridiplantae; phylum Streptophyta; class Magnoliopsida; order Fagales; family Juglandaceae; genus Carya; species Carya cathayensis. Next base: position 3,142,995 of record QGSO01000146.1, read on the forward strand.
GGCGGATGGGGGGTGGCCACACCCCTGGGGGGGCGGGTAGCACCCCTACTAGCTGTTATAAAATTCAAAAAATGACGGTCAAGTGTACCTCTTTTTCTATACATCATTCTCAACTTTTAGATGCAAGAAGTCCATAAAGAGTATCATTATAAAAGTGCATCAATGTGCTGTAATTCATGGGTATTCAGACCAACTATAAGTACAAGCAAAAAGAAGATCTCGTTAACAACTTTTGATAAAATCTAAAGAGAATGTGTAAATTACTTCATTTTGCAGATGTCCTCAAATGGCAAACAGTAGCACAATCACCTAATTCCCCTGAAAAAACCAAATTTTCAAAACCTTTAGTTAAATTCTCAACACTAAACACCAGTGGTATTGATTATAACCGGGTATCTACAGAAATATGAGAAAGGAGAAATAAAATTTAAGCATTAATGAGTGGAAGTGACACGAGAAAGAGAAATGATCTAATCATTTACAAAAAAGGGAAATCACAACCAGAAACGCCAGAAGAAGCAATGCATATAAGAAATCTCATGATATTCACCTTCCAAGTAGCCCATCAACACAAAACCCTAAAGTAAGGAATAGGATCACATAGAAGCAAAAATGAATATTCTCACTTTACGGAAAATGATTCTTATCATAAATCTTGTTATTATATCTTAATCCAACACACCATTCCTTAAAGTACTCGGTCAACATTCAAAGGCAAAGAGGATTCTTAAAAAAAAAAACAAAAACAAAAGTAGATACAAACACGAGCACATCTAAGATTGCAAAAAATTGAAAAAAATCTTTCTTCAAAAACAATAGCGAGTCAACGAAAGCTAAGCATGAATTTTACAAAACTCAAACACAATTAATTAAGCCGTGAAATTCAACAAATACCAAATTCACAGGCTAAAACCCAGTAACCTATCAATTAAAAAGAATAGAAAGAAATCCGTGGAGCCATAGATCAACCACAAGTGTTGCCCTTGCCTTAACGAGTAAAGAACTACTTGATCGTCCCCGTTCTATATGGCTTAAAGTAAGAGTGTTCCCAAAATTATCTAATAGACATGGTTAATATGTACTTTTACTAATACATTCAAAACTTGGGAGGAGATTAACAGTTAATAAGCACAAACTGCACAACTGCATAAGCTAAAAATTTGTCATAAAAGTTGTATCAACACCAGTATGGATATTCAAGATATCCTTCTTCCATCATAACTATTGTGGATGGCTTCTAGTCAACATCTTGTTACTCTATAAAAATGCTTCCCTTAATTTATGAGCTTATAGCTTTAAAAATTCGTACTTTTTCATAAAATAAAAAATGCTAAACTATTTTGAGTCAGTCATATTCTCTAAATGCCATATTTATTCCATACATATGCTAACTGCAAGTACACAAAACAATTGAAAAGACAGACATAATGGAGATGAAATCATTAGAAAGAAGTTCATACCACTTCACCATTACATATGATATAAAGTTGATCTATTATGTTTCTCGGTTCTATAATCACTTCTCCTGGGTGGAAAAACTCCTCATGGACTCTGCTTGCCTGATACACCATGGAATGAATGAGTCAACCTCACTGGAAGAAGCTAAGCTTCTAATGTTACAAGTTTTGTTTTTTATGATTGAAATTTATGACGAATGATATCATAATGATATTCGAGAAAAAAAAATAATGTAAAAAAAGAACACAAAATGGGTCATATGATGAAACTATGTAAACATACAATTGGATACAAAACACTGAACAACACAGTTAACATGCTCTCAAGCAACATTAAAATTAAACAACCATCTAACCTAAATATATTTTAAAATAAGCTAACCCTTGGAGAAGTTCTTTCATGTTCCATTGGAGATATAAGCTAACCAGGCTTCAGAAAAACCAGTAATTTCTTGTATTTTCTACAGAACTCAAATCCACCAATGGAGCTGGGAGACATCGAACTTTTCCAATTATTTATGGCCGTTTCTACAAAATTTTGAAGCCCACAAATAGAGGAATGCTGAAAGTATTTAGTCTAGGTATGTCAATATACAACAAGGAGAAAATCACGACAAAAGTAACTATTTCTATAGAAAAGTTCATAGACAGTTTAGTCTTGTGTCCTGCATCTACCCTTGGATTACAAAAACAAAATTGTAATCGAACGAAAATCGGACTACTCAAAAACAAAGAAAAAGAATAAACATCTAAGAAAAAAACTACACAAATCGAAAAGTTGTAAGCTTACATATAGAGAGAGAGTGAGAGTAACCTTGGCGAATTTGAGCGAGAGTTAGAGAGAGAGAGAGAGAGAGAGAGAGCATGATTCATAAAGTTTGAGAAACTGACCGGCATCTAGGGGTGAAAACGGTCCGGTCCGGTCGAGTTTGGTCCGGTCCGATTCGGTCCATCATTTTTTCGGTCTATCATTTTTTCTGGACCGGACCGGACCAAACATCTAGTCGGCCCGTTCGGTCCGGTCCGTATTCGGTCCAGTCCCATTCGGTCGGTCCATTCGGTCCGATCCAATTATTCTTTTTTATTCTTTTTTTCTAAATAAATCAATTAAACATTTTATTTAAATTACTAAATTAAAATTAAGTAAATTATTAATGTAGATTATGTAACTAACTCATTAAAAAGAAATTTTATATGGTCAATGATACATATTATAAATTATATATATATACATAATGGGGAATTGGTATTAGGTTAGTTAATTTATAATTTACCAATTGTTTTATATTTACTTACAATTTAGGTATTTTACAAAACATTTATCTAATAACTTTAATTAGATATAGATGTAGATGTTAGTAATTAGTTAATGGTGAATTGGTTATAATTAATTGATAATATACACTACTTAATTAATAGAATATTATTTTGTAATTACATATTTAAAATTTTATATTATAAATGGGAATAGGTTAGATGAAAATTACATAATTAATTATATAAAATAATATATATATAAAATAAAAATATATATTTTTAATTCGGTCGGTCCGGTCCACTTTGGTCCGTGGAATCATGGACCGTGGACCGGACCAAACTAGTTCGGTCCAAGGAATCATGGACCGAACCCTAACCCTATATTTTTCGGTCCGGTCCGGACCGGACCAAATCGATCGGTCCGGTCGGTTTTTCCGGTCCGGACCGACCGTCTTACAGCCCTGCGGCATCGACGAGAAGATGGCTACGAGACAACGGCATCGGTGGCAACGATCGAAAATCCTGTGAGAATGTATAATCCCTAAAGAGTAAGAGAGAGAGAGAGAGGGAGGGAGAGAGAGGGAGGGGGGAGAGGGACGAAAAGGACGAAAATGAAACTAAGAAGGGGATTTAAAAGTGTTAATACAGTGACTAGAAGTCGCGGTAATAAGTGTTTTACAGCGGCCAGCAAAGTTATGGCAAACCTTTGTTGCTGTAATAAGTTATTACAACGACCTAGACAAAAGGATCGGAAGTATTTTTGGCAAGACTATTTCCGGCGACCAAATCTAGCGGGAAAAAGTCTTGAATTCCTGCTTTTTTCCCAGTTAGCCACAAGATCTTGACTGAAATGAAAATGTTAGCTGCTTCTGGCTATATGAGTCTTGTAGGAAATAAAAAAGAGCCCAATCTATTAATTTTTTTTGTAGTGACCAATCTAATGTGATTGGTCAAAAAGTAGATTTTATTGAAAACAGTGCTAATTTAAATTTTAAATATGAAGGAATCAATATTAGTACGCAAATTAGTACGCAACTTTATTTGTATATAGCAAAACTCATCTGTAAAATAAGGGATTGAATAATATTATTGTGATAAATTTGTAGGGTATAACTCGGAAGATGTTTGTGGAGACTCTCGGGATCGTGTGCAAGCTGTGTTGTGATGGTATAAAAGGTGACTGCAGAAGCACGTGGGACACAGCAGCTTCTTGCCCCAGTAAGCTGCTCCAATGCGCGCCTTCCGTGGAAACTTCAGTGATTCAGCGACAAAGTTGGTTTGTACGCAATACCCCACTTGGATTTCTGGTTTTATGTGGAGCAGTGTATACCATATGCTTGCATGGCTTCGAAAAATAAGATGTATATAAATTATACATTATACTATGTGTACACATAGTGTTAAATCAATTTTTTTTTTTTGGTGTATTTTAATTTTTAAAAATATATGAAAAAAGGAAACAAGCACAATACTAAAGAAAATAAACAAACACAAATGCTACAAAAAATAAAAATAAAAATAAAACCAATCTATACAAATAACTACTCATTGTCGATATACCCTATCATTTTCCTATACATACGTATACACCAAGTTCCACGGGATTAGATTCTTTCGCATTTGAAACTACAAAGTCAAAATATCAAATTAAATTGAGAATCAATTCTTATTCTATTATTTCAATTGAAAACACAACTCCCCCCCCCCTCCTTTTCTTCCCAAATTGACCTAATTAATTCTGCCGAGTTTTTATATTTTATATTTTCATATTTTTAAGATTTTGAATTTTTTATATATAATATACTGATTTTTATACATATAAGTCATAATAACATTCGAAAAAAAAGAATTAAAATATATTTCATTGTGCATTTATCTTTTCTCGTTCATGTTGATATATATGGCCGGGCGCAAACGTTCTTGGAAGCACCATGTATACAGTATATATTAGCTTTCTTTGACGTTACGATTTATTTTGTTACTGTCATTTTACATGGAAAGTTCGTGCAATCCGAGGCCAGCCACGTCCAAACAGAAAAAATTAATTTTAATTTATAATAAAAGTTTAAGATTAAATTCTCTAACTTATAAATAAAATTTTGATATATTGATGCACGTACTTTCCACTAGGCCTGTGCATGAAGGGCTTGGCCCGATCAACCCGTTAGGCCCGACATGGTCTTACCCGCCTAAAATCATGTTCAGCGGGTCAAACCCATTACCGGGTTTATTACCCATAACATCGGTCGAAACCGATCACCCGCAGAAGAACAAAAACACCTCCCAACCCACTAAATCTCAGGCAGGCGCGAGGACCAGAACTCAGCATTGTTTGCATGAGTGGCACAGGCAAGCGCGAGGACCAGAGCTCGACCATTTCTGGCCATGGCAGCGGTAGCGACGGCGAGCTCAGCAACCAACTAAGAGGAGGAAGCTCCACGCCTATTTTTCTCTCACTTAACCGAATGATACACAAACCCTAACCATCGTATCATCGTCAAAATCCCAGGTGGGTTTGGTTCAAACTTCTCTGTAATTCGAGCTAGTACTGAAATTTTCTGCTCAAACTTCGTTGTAATTCGAGTGATTACTGATTTTTCCTACTCAAATTGCTGTGCAACTCAAGAGCGGGGTTATTTTGATTTTCGTAAGAGTTTGATTTTTTATTTTATTTATGAGGATTTGAGCATTTGGATACTGTTGAGTTGAGCTCAGACTAGTCTTCAAATAGCTGAAATTGTTCGAGAGCTTTCATAGAAGCGTTACAAAACGAATTAGAAGAAAAAAGCTTTCACTGAAATTGTTCGAGAGCTTTCACAGACCATATTGTTTCTTGAAGCATCTTATTTCTTTTGAAAAAAGTTTCATTTTAGATCTTCTCTTGATTAATTTGTTCTTATTGCTCAGTCCTCCCTATTTCTCATTCTCGCTGATCTCTTCTCTGTTTTTTTTTTCCAGGAATATATTATTGCATTATTAGCTTTTTTTGAGTTTGATTAAGATGCATACCCATCTTCCTCTCCCTACAGCTACGATGCAAAAAGTCTTTTTGCCCTCCAATGGACATGGTAGAACAAACGAGGAGAAAGCGAACGGGTGAACGGGTTCGACCCGACCTAAATTTCACGGATCGGATCGAATCACTTTTGTTTTTGTTTTCCATGCGGGTCGGGTCGGATCGAACCAAAATTTGAACCGGACGGTTCGGTGTGTAGCCCTACTTTCCACTGACTTATAAGTATAATTTTTATTATCATGTCTTACTTTTCATTTCCAAGCTATATATAATGTATAAACATCTTATTTTTCGAAGCCATGCAAGCATATGCATGGTATATACTACTCCACATAAAACCAGAAATCCAAGTGGGGTATTGCGTACAAACCAACTCTCGTACTTTGTCCAACGAGGCTGAATCACTGAAGTTTCCATGGAAGGCGCGCATTGGAGCAGCTTAGTACTGGAGCAAGAAGCTGCTGTGTCCCACGTGCTTTTGCAGTCACCTTTTATACCATCACAACACAGCTTGCACACGATCCCGAGAGTCTCCACAAACATCTTCCGAGTTATACCCTACAAATTTATCACAATAATATTATTCAATCCCTTATTTTACAAATGAGTTTTGCTATATACAAGTAAAGTTGCGTACTAATACTAATTCTTTCATATTTAAAATTTAAATTAGCATTGTTTTCAATAAAATCTATTTTTTGACCAATCACATTAGATTGGTTACTACAAAAAAAAATTAATAGATTGGGCTCTTTTTTATTTCCTTCAAGACACTCTTTGTTTGTTTACACAAAATCAAAAAATTCGTCTCATCTCATCTCAACTTATTATTACAACTTTTTCAAATCCTCATACAAAATATAATAAACAATTTCACTTTTTCAAATCCCAATACAAAATTAATATTACAAAATTATATTATAACAATATTTTATTCATTACTATTTAAAACATCTTATCTCATCTGTGTAACCAAACAGGGCAGTAAGTAGCTAACATTTTCATTTCAGTCAAAATCTTGTGGCTAACTGGGAAAAAAGCCGGAATTCAAGACTTTTTCCTGCTAGATTTGGTTGCCGGAAATAGTCCTGCCTAAAATACCTCCAATCCTTATGTCTAGGTCATTGTAATAACTTATTACAGCGACAAAGGTTTGTCATAACTTTGCTGGCCGCTGTAAAACACTTATTACCGCGACTTCTAGTCGTTGTATTAACACTTTTAAATCCCCTTCTTAGTTTCATTTTCGTCCATCTCCCCCCTCCCTCTCTCTCCCTCTCTCTCTCTCTCTCTCTCTCTCTTACTCTCTAGGGATTTTACATTCTCACAGGATTTTCGATTGTTGCCACCGATGCCGTCGTCTCGCAGCCATCTTCTCGTCGACGCTGGTCAGTTTCTCAAACTTTATGAAACATGCTCTCTCTCTCTCTCTCTCTCTCTCTCTCTCTCTCTAACTCTCGCTCAAATTCGTCAAGGTTACTCTCTCTCTATATGTGAGCTTACAACTTTTCGATTTGTGTAGATTTTTGCTTAGATGTTTATTCTTTTTCTTTGTTTTTGAGTAGTCCGATTTTCATTCGATTACAATTTTTTTTTTTGTAATCCAAGGGTAGATGCAGGACACGAGACTAAACTGTCTGTGAACTTTTCTATAGAAATAGTTACTTTTGTTGTGATTTTCTCCTTGTTGTATACTGACATACCTAGACTAAATACTTTCAGCATTCCTCTGTTTGTGGGCTTCAAAATTTTGTAGAAATGGCCATAAATAACTAAAAAAGTTCGATGTCTCCCAGCTCCATTGGTGGATTTGAGTTCTGTAGAAAATACAAGAAATTACTGGTTTTTCTGAAGCCTGGTTAGCTTATATCTCCAATGGAACATGAAAGAACTTCTCCAAGGGTTAGCTTATTTTAAAATATATTTAGGTTAGATGGTTGTTTAATTTTAATGTTGCTTGAGAGCATGTTAACTGTGTTGTTCAGTGTTTTGTATCCAATTGTATGTTTACATAGTTTCATCATATGACCCATTTTGTGTTCTTTTTTTACATTATTTTTTTTTCTCGAATATCATTATGATATCATTCGTCATAAATTTCAATCATAAAAAACAAAACTTGTAACATTAGAAGCTTAGCTTCTTCCAGTGAGGTTGACTCATTCATTCCATGGTGTATCAGGCAAGCAGAGTCCATGAGGAGTTTTTCCACCCGTGAAATTTAGGTCGGGTCGAACCCGTTCACCCGTTCGCTTTCTCCTCGTTTGTTCTACCATGTCCATTGGAGGGCAAAAAGACTTTTTGCATCGTAGCTGTAGGGAGAGGAAGATGGGTCTGCATCTTAATCAAACTCAAAAAAAGCTAATAATGCAATAATATATTCCTGGAAAAAAAAAACAGAGAAGAGATCAGCGAGAATGAGAAAGAGGGAGGACTGAGCAATAAGAACAAATTAATCAAGAGAAGATCTAAAATGAAACTTTTTTCAAAAGAAATAAGATGCTTCAAGAAACAATATGGTCTGTGAAAGCTCTCGAACAATTTCAGTGAAAGCTTTTTTCTTCTAATTCGTTCTGTAAAGCTTCTGTGAAAGCTCTCAACAATTTCAGCTATTTGAAGACTAGTCTGAGCTCAACTCAACAGTATCCAAATGCTCAAATCCTCAGAAATAAAATAAAAAATCAAACCCTTACGAAGATCAAAATAACCCCGCTCTTGAGTTGCACAGCAATTTGAGCAGGAAAAATCAGTAATCACTCGAATTACAGCGAAGTTTGAGCAGGAAATTTCAGTACTAGCTCGAATTACAGAGAAGTTTGAACCAAACCCACCTGGGATTTTGACGATGATACGATGGTTAGGGTTTGTGTATCATTCGGTTAAGTGAGAGAAAAATAGGCGTGGAGCTTCCTCCTCTTAGTTGGTTGCTGAGCTCGCCGTCGCTACCGCTGCCATGGCCAGAAATGGTCGAGCTCTGGTCCTCGCGCTTGCCTGTGCCACTCATGCAAACAATGCTGAGTTCTGGTCCTCGCGCCTGCCTGAGATTTAGTGGGTTGGGAGGTGTTTTTGTTCTTCTGCGGGTGATCGGTTTCGACCGATGTTATGGGTAATAAACCCGGTAATGGGTTTGACCCGCTGAACATGATTTTAGGCGGGTAAGACCATGTCGGGCCTAACGGGTTGATCGGGCCAAGCCCTTCATGCACAGGCCTAGTGGAAAGTACGTGCATCAATATATCAAAATTTTATTTATAAGTTAGAGAATTTAATCTTAAACTTTTATTATAAATTAAAATTAATTTTTTCTGTTTGGACGTGGCTGGCCTCGGATTGCACGAACTTTCCATGTAAAATGACAGTAACAAAATAAATCGTAACGTCAAAGAAAGCTAATATATACTGTATACATGGTGCTTCCAAGAACGTTTGCGCCCGGCCATATATATCAACATGAACGAGAAAAGATAAATGCACAATGAAATATATTTTAATTCTTTTTTTTCGAATGTTATTATGACTTATATGTATAAAAATCAGTATATTATATATAAAAAATTCAAAATCTTAAAAATATGAAAATATAAAATATAAAAACTCGGCAGAAATTAGGTCAATTTGGGAAGAAAATTGGGAGGGGGGGGGGGGTGTGGGTTGTGTTTTCAATTGAAATAATAGAATAAGAATTGATTCTCAATTTAATTTGATATTTTGACTTTGTAGTTTCAAATGCGAAAGAATCTAATCCCGTGGAACTTGGTGTATACGTATGTATAGGAAAATGATAGGGTATATCGACAATGAGTAGTTATTTGTATAGATTGGTTTTATTTTTATTTTTATTTTTTGTAGCATTTGTGTTTGTTTATTTTCTTTAGTATTGTGCTTGTTTATTTTTTTCATATATTTTTAAAAATTAAAATACACAAAAAAAAAATGATTTAACACTATGTGTACATGCAAAGTCATATTGTCGGTACACTTTCTTGGGGGCTAGCTGTAGCACCGTCCATACATATATAATACAGAATCCGTCGATTATTCCTGATCCTATCCCACCACCTTCACTTTAAAAGACGTTTTGATCAAGAAAAAGATGATTCCTCTCCTCGCACGCCCACTGTCTTATCGATCATTCCTCCTATCCCACCACCTTCACTCTAAGATGTTTTCAAGAAAAAAGATGATTCCTATCCCACTATCTTCACTCTAAGATGTTTTCAAGAAAAAGATGATTCCTCTCCCCGTACGTACACCCACTCTCTTGTAACCGACAATATATTAGTGAGTAAATTATAACGATTTTCCGAAAAATGGGTTTCTTTCCATGAAACACAAAAATAAATGATTAAAAAGGTTTGGTAATTTGATGTTTGATGAACATTAATTAACTCGAGCTAATCCATAATTTAAATATGGTGCTAATTTTACATAATAGCCATTTTTTAAAAAAATAAATAAATTTGTCGCTTTTGTTGTTATAGGGCCCTAATGAATTAATGTCACTTTAATAAACTTGTGATCAATGGCTGTTGATAGCCGTGGCATTATGCAAACCCTACGATTGAAGACCATTCAACAACCACATCATATGCATGTTGTATTATTGAAACGGATAAAGAAATATCCTACTAACCTCGCTAAAGGCCGTAATTACTTTTTCGATTAATCTTGCTTTCCTCAAAAAGCAACAAAAGATTGATTACAAAAGAAAAAGATTGATTGTGTACACCGGCGAGAGGCAGGTAGATCGAATATGCATGTCTGCAGGGGCGGAACTACTTAGAGCCTTAGGTGGGCTTTGGCCCACCCAAAATTTTCAAAATCTGATGAAAATTAAATTTTTTAAGTGTTTTTATAAAATAAACTATATGAAAATTAGTAATTGACCCCCTAAATTATTTTTTTGTAACTTGCCCCCCCCAAACCATATTTTCTGGTTCGGCCCTACATTTTTGCTTGTTCCGACCTTCTAATTACCAACTTAATTAATTTCCCGGCTTAAATTGCCATTTATTTTTCATTCTGGGAAAATTAAGAGAGTTCATTAATTTCTTCCTGTGAAATTGTGCATGAAGGTATATATAGGTTTTAAATTAAATGAATTGCATAAGATTGTCATTGAAATGTGCCCAGATCGCCTGTTTAATTTGAACTTAATTTATAATGCATGGCCTGGCAGTACTTTTTTTTTTTTTTTGAAAAATACCTCAGTATTTCATTTCTAACTGTCAAGTAATACAACTTTGATCCCTATCCAGACTTCTTTCAACAAAATCTGGTACATCCTCATATCCAANGGTTCGGCCCTACATTTTTGCTTGTTTGTCACACACATACATATATATATACTAGGTGTGAGCAACGTGCAAAGCATGTTAATCTAATTTTATGAAATGGTTATTTGTAAAAAATAATATATATTTTATAAAAATTATTAATGTCACTTAATAATTTAAGGCATATTGAAGAAGATAAAAAAAAAATTAGTTCAAAATATTAATTAATCCAATACATGTTTATAACATCCATAATTTTATCAAAGATGCATACGAAAAATTTAATAAAAGTCCAACACAAACGGTAGTTCAAAATATGTGTCGTTTGATATTTGTATTATAATTCATCAATTTATGTCATCCTGTAGACGATCAATAGAGACAACATTGAAATTCTTATTTTGCTATTGGTTGAGTCGATCAGGATCAACATAATCTTTTTATAAAATTTGTGGTATAATATTTTCTATATATAGTATATATATAAATTCTAAGATATATTTTGAAGTTGTTGGCCGAATTTACTCTATCTTGATTAGCTCGAGGATTACAGCCTTTGTCACATACCCATCATAGCAAGCCCACGTGTGGAATATAACTTATCAGAAGTTACGTCCTACTACTATGAAAAAAAAAACACTTTGATTAAACACACTTGTATTATATATTATATGAGATTTTTAAATTTGAAATACTCAATAATCTTAGTTAATAAAACGTCTAATACACGTGTATTATACTTAGGGATTCACGTCTTATGCACTTAATACACGTGTATATGTTAAGGAGAAAGAGAAAAATATAATAACTAATCTTTAATTACTTATTATTATATAAACTATTAAGTATTGTAATTATTGTGATTAATAAATCATATAACAACATTGAATGCTATCTCTCTCAACATTTATGTCTTCATTCTATATGCCGATTACATTCACACGTATTTAAACAAACGGTGTTAACTTTAACGGAAAAACAAGAAAAACCGTTAAAACAAGATTTTCCGTTTCATACACACTTTTTATATATAGAAGATATATAACCGACCTTCTAATTACCAACTTAATTAATTTCCCGGCTTAAATTGCCATTTATTTTTCATTTCTGGGAAAATCTAAGAGAGTTCATTAATTTCTTCCTGTGAAATTGTGCATGAAGGTATATATAGGTTTTAAATTAAACTGAATTGCATAGAGATTGTCATTGAAATGTGCCCAGATCGCCTGGTTTAATTTGAACTTAATTTATAATGCATGGCCTGGCAGTACTGCTGGACCGGAATCTCTGCTCTACAGCTACAAGAGGAGTTTCAGTGGATTTGTAGCGAAGCTAACCGAGCAAGAAGCTACAAAAGTGGCTGGTCGGTGTACCATTAATATATTATTAATCTTTCCTCTCCCCATCCCCCAAAATAAATAAATAAAATCGATGCATGCATGTACTCCATCTTCTATATCTGTAACTAAAATATCAAGATCATGTTCTCCGTACAATATTGAATATATATGCAGGAATGGATGGTGTAGGGTCCGTGTTTCCCAGCGAAAACAAAAAGCTGCATACGACGAGGTCATGGCTGGACTTCCTTGGCTTTCCGCAGCAAGTTAAAACTGTCTTCTCTAACAATGCTAAAGCTGACTTAGCTAGAGTATGGGCCACTATGTTTTTTTCTCTATATGCAAACTGAATTTTCCAATGTAATCTATTTTGAAAGAAAAACTTTACATCATGAATTAAAGTGACCTCAACAAAGACCAAGACTCCTTTCTTTTATTTGTGTCAGGTTGCCCATAAAAGCAGGTAAGTAACCATCTTTTCTCCCCTTCATCTTTAATCCACACATTGATATGTCTTTGTGAGTAATTAAGAATTTCAGCCTCCACATTTAAATCCCATAACAAAATTAAACCTCCCCTTTTACCAACTGCTTCAACAACAAAACAACCTTCACATTTTAGCCTCCTCCTCAAACTATCAAAAATTTTTTTTATGGACTTAGTTTCCATTACAAAAACTAAGTTGGGTTTATTCTTCTCTACCATCCGGTAGAGATCTTGAACTGTTCGAGGATTCCCCAATCCTCGACAGTTCCAACTAAGGATTTTCATAATGTTTGGCGGGGCTGGAACTCAGCCACCGCCACTAACTCAGTACATAAACCCTCCACTGCCTCATTTTCCCCCTTTCCTTTTTTCTTCAGGTTGCCTAACTCATCTTCCTCATGCTCAGCACAGCCCCTTTTCCTTGTTTTTTCATTTATGAGCTTTGAAACCCCTGTTATTCCCTTAGCTCTGGCTCTCCTCTTCCATTCTCCTTTCTTTTTTGGATAGATTTCCTCCCCAAGACCCCCTTTAACTTTTATTGGCACCTCCACCATATTTTTAGACACCTCTTCTAAGATCTTTCCCACCCTATTTTCTGAGTTCTCCTCTAAAACCTCCTTATCTATTTTATCTTCCCCCCCACTCTTCATCCCTTCAATCTCTCTCCCCCCACTATCTCCCACAGATTCTTTTTCTCCCTCAGACTCATCCCTTCCTTTCCCTTCCTTCCTTTTTTGTTCCTCGTCCCTCTCCCTCCCTATGACATTTTTTCTTTCTTTTTCTCCCGCCATACTCTCTTTTTTTTTCCATTTTTTCACTCTCTGTCCTCCATTTACTCCCCTCCTCCTTCCACCAACTAGCTCCATAAAAATTTTTTGTTCTATGAATTTGCTTAGCCCTCAACCAAGAGCCATATTGCTCTTCCTTCTCCACACTATTACCTTGACCTCCACAGCATCCATTCCCATGATCTATACAGCCACAAGAGAAACAGATTTTTGGAAGCTTCTCATAACTGAAAGGGGCCCAGAAACTGTTCCCTCTCAGTGTTAGAGTTCTTCCCCTTGCAATAGGCTTAGTCAGATTCAATAGAACTTGTACTCGCAGGTAATTACCCCAACCACTCCCATCTTCTTGAACATCCACCCTCTCAACCTTGCCCACCGTACCCCCAATTTGTTCACCTCTATCTTTTGTCATACAAGAAATAGGCAAGTTATGAATTCTCATCCAAAAACATTCAGTATCAAAAGACAACTCATGTAACGGTTTATATCCCTCAAAATCCTTCAGCACCAGAACCTGGTTGTCGAACAGCCAAGGTCTCCCTTCCCAAACTCTCTCTTTGTCCGCAATCGTTTCAAAAACAATAGCAAAGATATTCGGGCTTACCTCTACGAACTTTGCAGCTTTACTGATTCTCCAGATTTTTGCCATTGTCGATCCCAGGACCTCCTTGCTTATTATCCTTGCTGTGCAGACTTTTCCTAACACCGTTCTCTGCTCCTTGTAGACTAGCTCCGTCGAGGGATCCTCATCGAGCTCAATGCTGGCGCTCTCATCTTCCATGAGTCTGAACCTCTTCCATTTCTCCTCCAATAAATCCATCAACACTTTCCTTTCCCTACTCTGTTTTCTGGAGAAAACTGCCACCACGAACCGCCCTAAACTTCTTGATTCACCACCACAGAGCTGGCTTTCCACCACGAGTAACTCCCCTTTCCCTAGACCACCACCAAGAGTTTTCTGTTATAACCGTTTTCTCACTCCACTTCACCCCTTTTCCTTGAGAAAAAAGGGAGAAGACTCTCCACCCCTTATGGCCTGGCAGTACTGCTGGACCGGAATCTCTGCTCTACAGCTACAAGAGGAGTTTCAGTGGATTTGTAGCGAAGCTAACCGAGCAAGAAGCTACAAAAGTGGCTGGTCGGTGTACCATTAATATATTATTAATCTTTCCTCTACCCATCCCCCAAAATAAATAAATAAAATCGATGCATGCATGTACTCCATCTTCTATATCTGTAACTAAAATATCAAGATCATGTTCTCCGTACAATATTGAATATATATGCAGGAATGGATGGTGTAGGGTCCGTGTTTCCCAGCGAAAACAAAAAGCTGCATACGACGAGGTCATGGTACTTCCTTGGCTTTCCGCAGCAAGTTAAAAGAAGAAGAACTATTGAAAGCTGTTCGGAATTTGGGCCTCCCAAATTCATCCCCCTAGAATCTATCATTTGCAGGAGTAATAAGAAAAATAGAGAAATAATAACAACACAAGAAATTTACGTGGAAACTCCAAAACAGGAGAAAAAACCACTAGACCCAGAGAAGAAAATCCACTATGTGAAAAATTATTACAATCACACAATTTTTCTCCTCACCCCAAACACACCTACAAAGCTTTCCCCACTAGCAAAACTTAAATTCACACATCTTCCCATTTTACAAAATGGACAACAGAGGAATTTAACTAGAGTCAAAAGTTACTAGCTAAGCATTTGACTGGTGCACTTAAACTAAGAGGCTAAGCCTCTTATTTATAAATCTTGAGAGCTTGCTCATTCTCATCCCACCCATGTGGGACTAACCAAATGAGCAAAAAGTCCAACAATCTCTAACTTGCGACTTTGACTGGTCCCACAACCAAGCTCCACCTCAATGAAGATCTTCATAACTTTCGCTATCATGCTTCACCATAAAAGCATATCCACTCAGAATAAACCAATTCCAAGCATTTCATTTCGGCCCATGTCGAAAACAACCTTGCTGAAAATTATGGTGTAACTTCCACGTTTGGCTCTCCTGAAAGTTCATTAGCCATCGACATAAATTTCCACCACACACCCTGCATCAATGCCAAACCAATGCATATGTGTAAACTTGTGGACATACTAACATTAACACATCCTCTATCATGACAACTTTGGGAATTAACGGCATGCCATAAGGACGTACATGTCTCTTTTTCCATGGAGAGAGACACAACGTTAGCATCAATACCAGTATCTCCATTTACTGACTTGGAGCTACTTGCTGAACTAGCTCCTTATACTAGCCGTTTCACCAGTCGCTAGTATCACTGCTGACTTCAGGGGTTGATCTGCCCTTCAACACCTTGTGTAAACCAATTTCTCCACCTTAAATCTGACAAGATTTGAAAGCTTACTTCCTGACATTACTTTGATGAATTTACCGTAAAAATGAATAGTACCTCACTAAGTCAGTTCCGAAGAAAGATTGGAGGGTCACAATGGACACACTTAAAATTTCCAATCTCCTAGACAGAACCTTCTTAGACTATACGTATCCACACTACCACACCAAAGCTCCACCCCACAAAAAGAACCTAGTGGGTCTGATACCAATTGTTCAGAATTTGGACCTCCCAAATTCACCCCCCTAGGATCTACCATTTGCAGGAGTAATAAGAAAAATAGAGAAATAATAACAATACAAGAAATTTACGTGGAAACTCCAAAATAGGAGAAAAAACCACCAGACCCAAAGAAGAAAATCCACTATATGAAAAATTATTACAATCACACAATTTTTCTCCTCACCTCAAACACACTTACAAAACTTTCCCCACTAGCAAAACTTTAACTCACAACTCTTCCCATTTTACAAAATGGAAAACAGAAGAATTTAATTAGAGTCAAAAGTTACTAGTTAAGTATTTGACTGATGCACTTAAACTAAGAGGCTAAGCCTCTTATTTATAAGTCTTTGAGAGCTTGCTCATTCACATTTTTCATCCATGTGGGACTAACCAAAGGAACAAAAAGTCCAACAAAAGCGACTTCATTATAGGGTTGATGGACTCTGGAATTTGGCCCGAGTCTGATAGCTTTGATGACAAAGGATTTGGTCCACCACCTAGCAAATGGAAGGGGGCCTGTCAAACCTCAGCCAACTTCACTTGCAACAAGTACTACCATATATATCATCTGGCTTTACAATCACATTTTTTTGCTTGGGATTAAGATTAACATGATCTAGATCTCTTATCTAAACTCGGAAAGAAAAGGTTATAATTAAGCGTCAATAACACATATTAATGATGTCGTGACTTGTCACTGCATGCACTACTTGTTCATGCAGTAAAATCATTGGAGCACAATACTACAGACTTGAACGATTATTTGGGAAAGAAGATATTAGATCCCCGAGAGATGTAGCAGGGCACGGGACACATAAAGCATCAACAGTTGCTGGAAACTTAGTTAGTGAGGCAAGCTTGCTGGGGTATGGGTTGGGAACAGCACGAGGAGGGGTTCCATCGGCACGCATTGCTGTGTACAAAGTATGTTGGGGTATGAAAGTGACGTGTTCTGGTCATGACATACTTGCAGCATTCGATGATGCCATCGCTGATGGCGTCGACATTATCTCTGCTTCTATCGGTGGACACACTCCTCTTAAATATTTTAAAGACCCAATTGCCATCGGTTCCTTTCATGCTATGAGAAATGGAATATTGAAATCAACTGCTGCTGGTAACGAGGGTCCAAATCTAGGAACAGTAACCAGCGTTTCCCCCTAGTCTCTCTCTGTAGCTTCAAGCACTATAGCTCGAATGTTCCTCACTGAGGTCAAATTGGGTAACAACAAGATCTGTCAGGTAATTTAATTATTAAACAAAACTCCAGCTAGTCAGCTCCCTTGAATATCCTCTTGATCTGCTATATAATATATATGCAAGAAATTAAAACTACAAACTAATTTTGAGAATTTTCGCTTCTTATCATGATGTAGGGATTCTCAATTAATACATTTGACGTAAAGAATGAAATGTATCCAATAATTTATGGTGGAGATGCACCAAACACCACAGCAGGCTTCAACGGGTCCTTCTCTAGGTATCTTTAATTGTTATTATTTTTTTTAATGTACGTACAGAAACCATTTGCGTGTCTTTGCGAGGAAAAAAATATCCTACTGCAAATTATTTTTTTTTCTTTTAAATATTTTTTTGAGAATTTTTAAATATTTTTAAAAATATATCAATCTACTAATAATCAATTTCTTAATCATTAAATAAATAAATAAAGAGTTTTGTTATGTACAAACAAAGTCACGTACTAATCTGCGTACCAATACTGATTCTTTCATATTTAAAATTTAAATTAACACTATTTTCATAAAATATATTTTTTGACTAATCACATTAGATTGGTACACAAATTAGTGCACAACTATGCTTGCAACTAGATTTTTTCAGGGTTAAAATTGTACTGTGTGATGTCTCAGGTTAGGGGTGACAATATGTTACACAACCCGTTAATCCAACACAAACACGACACAATAATAACGGATTAGGGTTTAGTCTTAACGGGTTCGGGTCAAAACAGGTTAACCCGTTAAGACATAATTGCTTAACTGGTTGATAACAGGTCAACCCGTTATAATACGTTAAGAAAGTTAAAATTACAATTACGCACTTATACCTAAAAGTAAAATTGTTAGAATTCAATTTCAATATTTTTATTGTTTAGATTGTAATTTTATACTTGTAATTAGCTTTATAATTTTTATAAATATTGTAATTTTAGATTTTATATAAAATTATGCTAAATTTAATCAGATTAAATGGGTTAATTTCGGATCTATTCAATCCATTTACAAAAACAGTTTAAAACGGGTCATATTGTGTCGTGTTAACCTATTTCGTAATATTTACTAATGGGTCAAAACGGATTGACACGACACGACTCATTATGTTAATAGGTCGTATGAGGGTTTGAGATTTTGACACGATAAACTTAACGGGTCAAGTTAGGGTTGAGCTATATAGTATAATATATATATGTTTTAACACGACACGAACACGATCCGTTAATACGATTTGATACCCCTATCTCGGGTGAAGGGTCATTTGTAGCTGGCGCAGTTGGTAGTTGGTACCGTGATGGGAGGCCGACCCCGGCACAGTTATGCTGACGACTCCCTTGCCTGCATCTGAGCTGGACTCCAAGTATGCTAAAAACATTCACGCATACGTAAGATCCACAAGGTATATCTGCTTCATTACAAAATTATGAACAAGTTTCGTACGTAAAACATTATCAATTGATTCGAGTGATCGAACTTATAGACACAATTTACAGGAACCCAACTGCGACTATCCTCAAAAGCAATGAGCGTAAAGATACATCGTCTCCATACATATTCTTTGCCTCATGATCAAGGGGTCCAAACCAAATTTCACCCATCATTCTCAAGGAAATTTAAATTAACAATCACTTAAGAAAAATAACTTGTATAGTTTTACGGTGCATAAATCTTGTACTGTCTTTTCTAAAAAATTAGAACATGACCCAAGATATTCCACGCTAGAAATTAGCTCACATCATCATTGTAATCTTTTTTTTTTTTTTTTCTTTTTTCAAATGGACTACTTGGAACTTCCGCTCCCCAAAAATATTTGACATTGGCCCTTATTTATTAATTACTGATCAAATGATTTGATCAAACCTTTTTTAAAAAAAATAAAAAACTGTTGTACGTAGCCGGATTTGGCTGCTCCTGCAGTCAATATTCTATCAGCATGACCTCCAATTGCCCCAATTTCCTCATATGAAGGAGATAAAAGAGTACAGTACTCATACAACATGCAAACAGGGACATCAATGGCTTGCCCACATGCAACAGGGGCGGCTCCTACGTCAAATCCTTCCACCCTCCTTGGTCACCTGCAGCTATCATGTTTGCTCCTATCACTACTAGTAATATCGATATCAATCATGTTCTAATTAATAATGTTGTTTCCAAAATCTTGATGAAGATTCAATGCGCATAATATAAGTACATAACCATGCATGACAAACTCGCTCCCCATTTTCATTTTGTGTATTGCTTGCTACATGCAGCTGCACCCATGAGCGCTGAGAAGGTGCCCGATGCTGAATTTGCATATGGTGCAGGCAATATAAATTCTATCAAGGCTCCATATCTTGGTTTGATATATGATATTAATCCACTCGACTACATCAAATTTTTATGTCGTGAAGGATATACCACCGAGGTATTACAGATAATCACTAGAGACATTAACGATCACTGTTCTAAAGTCTCTAATGGAACAGTTTTCGACTTAAACTATCCTATTTTTGCTCTGCCCACTACCCCCTCCAAATTTATCTAGCATGTTTTCTATCGTACAGTCACCAACGTTGGATCGCCAACATCATCGTATAAAGTTGTTGTGACCTCTCCGCATGGACTTAAAATCAAAGTCAAGCCAAGCGTGTTGTCATTCAAAAAGTTCGTACAAAATCTATCTTTTGAGCTCACGATAAAAGGAAGAATAGAAAAATGCATAGCCTCAGCTTCTGTAATATGGTCTGACAGTAAGTTCAAGTGAGGAGCCCCATTATTGTGTTTGTTAATCCATGATGATATTAATCCATATATGATACAGTATCATGTATTACGAATTAAGTTTAAGCGATATATCAGCTGCATGTGGAGGAATATGCACGAAAACATGTGATGAACTAGGCCAGCTAGTGATGTGCGTAGTACGGTAAAATATAGTACTTGGAATTTAATCCTTCGTGACTGCCATGCAGTTCTGAAATGCATTGTACGCAGTGTGCTAAATAAGTCTCCATCTTTCAAATATAATCCAATGCTAGCTAGCTAATTGTATCCTACTTTCTTTTTAGTGAATTAATTGTCAGCGGTGGAACCAATGACGTACGTCCTTGACCAAAGTACTCTTATTTGCCCGCCGCTACATGTTCCAATTATATGATTATGAACATGAATATATATATATATATATCGCAAAATAACTATTAAATATTAGATAAATAAAATAAGCTTCCAACTAATTTATCAAGTCCCACAAACTAAATGACGGTATATATATATATGTATGGCATGTCATCGTCGTAATGCTAAGTCCCCAGGATCTTGTACCTGGCCTAGCTTGAGGATGAGCCTAGCAATCTGTCTCTTAAGGCCGTGTTTCACACACCGATTACTGGACTTTTTTTTTTTTTTTTTTATTAAAAGGAGGACAGGACCTCCATCAACTATATATATACCCTCACTTTTAGCGGAGGAAAACCTTTACACAAAAGAAGCCTTTACACAAGAGAAAGACTTTACAAAAAACTAACACAGAATATACACTATCATGTGCATCTCAAACAAGCAGTCCTCATAGAGTCAAGTCTCGCCAGCCCTCTCGTTATCCTTGGGAGTTGCTTCCGTTCTGAGAAGAAAGCTGACTCGCCCAAGCTAGGCACCCCTTCTAGCCAAAGAATCTGCCACTTGGTTGCCTTCTCTATAGTAGTGTGATATTGTGAAGTCAAAATTCTGTAAAACAGCCTGCAGTTCTTCCCAGTAATCCCAAAGGTACCAAGCTGTGCATTTTTGCTTCCGGGACCAGTTCACAAGTACTACTAGAGAGTCACACTCAATGTCTATAGCTGTGTGTCCCAGGCTATTTTGTAAACCCCTTAGTTCAGCTTCCATGCTTGAGGCATTCCCAAAATGTTTTGAAAAACCATAAACTATTTTTCCCTCACTATCCCTCAGAATACCACCCCCACCAGCTAGTCCTGGGTTGCCAAGGCTGCTTCCATCCACATTTAGCTTTAGTCTACCAGAAGTCGGCCTCCTCCATTTGATAATCTTCACCTGTTTCTTTTTCACTGTCACTGTATGAATTCCTAAATTTCTGATCACTTTAGCATCCCAGTTGGTTAATTTCCGGGCTTTGATGATTGTATTGGCTATGGATCCTATCCAGAATTTAATAGCTCCCCATACCTCCATGATGTTTTCAGAAATCCCCTCCATCCTTGCTACACAGTGCTAGCTCCATATTTTCCAGATTATTAAACATGGAGTTAATCCTAGCAGGAAACCAAGCTGAATTTTGCATGAGGCCCTATTAAACCAGATCTGAACTCTTTCTTTCCAGCTCTGTTGTGTCCGGAAAGGGACTCCCATCTCAGCTAATGCCTTTTTCCAATTACTTACTGCTAGTTCCCCTTTGCCGAGTAGGTGTTCTAAATCTTCATTTTGCCTTTCTTTGCAGCAGTTGCATGCCGACGCAATAAGAATTTCAATATTGCGTGTTTATTCATCAACACTTAGACAGTTAAAAGCTGCCCTCCACACACATATAGCTATCTTTTTGGGGAGAAATTTATGCCAGACCCATTTCGCCCATTCGAATTTCGGGCTCTTTAATCTCACTTCATTCTACGCTGATTTTGTGGAGAAGGTTCCACTCTTCTCTGGTAACCACACTAGCATGTCATTTTCATCTTTTAATTTTCCAACAAGCTGTATTACTTCATTAGCTGTCTGTCTATCCATCAGTCTCATCTGTTTTTGTCTAGTAGGTCTTTTAGTCTTGTGTTTGGCTCTTCCACTTGTGATACCATTTCCTAGATAGGACCCCCTGGTAGGAAATTATCAAACCAAAGAGAGATGTTTCCTTCCCATACTTTCCACCTTGATTTAGCCAGAACTTCTTTAATTCCTTCCTTAACTTTTTTCCAGAAATTAGACACCAGCTTGTTTTCAAGTCTCCTTTCTATGTGTCCATTTTTCAAATATTTGGCTCTGAAAAAATTTGCCCATAGAGATTTTTGGGTTAGAATATTCCATCCAAATTTCATGAAAATAGATTTTTGCACCTCCGCAACGTCTCACATACCTATACCACCCTCATCCTCTGGGGCACAAAGCTTCCTCCACGACCTCCACTTTCTTTTACTCTTACCCCCTTGTTCACCCCAGAAAAAATTTGCAAAGAGACTATGCACCTTTCAGATCACTAGTTTTGGCATATGTATTGCTGAGAGCAAATAGACAGGCATGCTAGATAGTACATGTCTCATAAGAATCAGTCTTCCCCCTTGTGATAGCAATCTGCTTTTCCAACCTGAAAGTTTCTTCTCAATATTCAAAATCAACGCGTCAAAGTTTCTAGACTTCAATTTACCCTCCACTATTGGGACCCCCAAGTACTGGAAAGGGAATTGTCCCTCCTTAACACCCGTTTCCATCACGATCTCTCCCCTCCTTCTTCTTTTCAGTTGCTTAGAGAAGTATACTGCTAATTTTTCCAGATTCACCTTCTGACCAGTCCACAGTTCATAAGTCTTTACCACCTCCATTAGGCATCTTATGGATCCCTTGCTAGCATTGGCAAAAACCATTATATCATCAGCAAATAATAAGTGTGAAATATGAGGGGTTCCGCTAGGCTGAGAAAAAGTTAAGATCCTCTTCTCCAAAGCCTTCCTCTTGAGCAATCTTGAGAATACCTCTTCCATGATGATAAACAAAATAGGGGAAATAGGGTCCTCTTGTCGTAGCCCCCTTTTTGCCTTGAAGAACCCTTTATAAGTGCCGTGCATCATGATAGAGAACCACGGCGATGTTACGCAATTTTTTATCAGCCTACAAAAGAAATCCGGTAAGCCAAAAGCTCTAAGAGTGTGATCCAGAAATTTCCAGTTTACCCTATCATACGCCTTGCTCATGTCTATTTTCATCAAAATGTTTCCTCCTCTATTCTTACAGTGTAGCAGCTTTACCATCTCCTGGGTGAGAGTGATGTTTTCCAAGATATTTCTTCCTTTCACAAAAGCCCCTTGTTCTGGCGCAATAACATCATCAAGTATCAAGGATAGTTTATCCACTAAAATTTTAGAGAAGACTTTATAAATCACGTTACATAAGCTTATGGGACGGAAGCTATCGTAACTCTGAGGATTTTTAATTTTCGGAATAAGCACTAGAAAAGATGAGGAGTAATATCTTGGGAGAGTTTGACCTGAATAAAACTTTCTTACAGCAGCCATTACATCTTCCTTGATAATGCTCCAGCATGATACGTAGAAAGCGGATCCGAAACCATTGGGTCCTGGACTGCTATCTGCCTTTATGGACGCAAAAGCCTCAAAAATCTCCTTCTCTGTTGGTTCTGTTCTCAGACTTTGTACTATGTTTTCCGACACAGCAGGTTGGATCAGTTCCTCCAAACATGGTATTTCGACGTCATCTTCTATCGTAAGGAAATCCTCAAAATACTTGACCGCCCCCTCATGTACTAGTTCCATCGATCCCAAAACTGATCCGTCTGGTAAGTTCATGCTTTTAATACATGCATTCCTTCTACGTTGAGCCAAGGTAGCATGAAAAAATTTAGTGTTCTTCTCGCCCTTCTCTAACCAGATTTTTTTTGCTTGTTAGGCTAGTCTCATGTCCTCTCTTTTATACCAAATTTCCAGTTCCGCCTTGGTGATAAGAAATTCTTGCTCAATTTCCTCCGAGTAATTTTCCTGGAGGATCTCCTCGTAGATTTCTTCCCTCTCCTCCAGTTCTTTGATTATTGCATTAACTCGGCCAAAGATCTCTCTATTCCACTACCTCATTTTCTGTTTAAGCCTTTTTAGTTTCCCGGCCAGATTCAGTAAACCTGGCTCCCACCTTATCGGCTCATTCCATGAAATCCGTACCATTTCTAAGAAACTATCATGTGATGTCCACATATTCTGAAATCGGAACGGCGCTGGTCCATACCTTTCGTCTTCCTTTGTAAAGTTTAAAAAAATAGGAGAATGGTCCGAGGTTTTTCTACTAAGCAGCCTTGCCGTGGCTTGCCCATGCTCATCTCGGATTCTAGATAATTTCTCGATTAACAATCCAGTCAAGGAATTGATATTCGGAACATAAAAATTAAGCTCAAGTATTTGCAATATTTTCTCAAGAAATTCTCTAATTTACTAGCCAAATTTATATTCATAAACAATCGAAAGAGACCTTGATAAATTCAAGCTTTTGTTGTGCCTTACGTCAACAACAAAACAAGAGCAAGAGCCGCAATCTATTTTCCATTTGAATCCGACTAGTAATTTAGTGAAATCAACATTAAACAATAATATATTGCATCAAACTAGAATCTAAAATAAATTAAATCTCATTCCACAACCCAAGCTTTAGTAATTAGTTACACATGATATTTTTAGTAACAAAAATAAATCTAAGTGGAATCATATCAAAAACTAAGAAAATATAAATAAACTTTAGAATGAAATAAAAAATAAAAAGTCTATAATATCAACTCGAAGAAATAAGACAAACTAAATTAAAGTAATAAAATTGAAACCAACACTAGGTAATAAACTTGAAACTATAACAAGGTAATAAACTTGAAACTATAACAAGGTAATAAAATTGAAACTCCAAAACTTATAACAAAGTAATAAAAACTTGAAACTTATAACAAGGTAATGAAAACTGAAACTTATAACAAAGTAATGAAAACTCAAAACTCCAAAACTAATAACTTAAAAATTAACCCCGTAAATAACTTGCAAAATACAAAGGAAATAACTTGCAAAATAACTCCCCTCCTTCGTCTCCACTGCCTTGATGCCCTTTCTCTTCTGAGCTCTCTCCTATTTATAGGAGAGAGCATCCTACCATTTCTCAAGAGTGGGTGGCCAAACTTTGAAGAATGGTGGAGTGGGTGGCCTAATTTGAAGAATGGTGGAGTGGGTGGCCTAACTTGGGAGTGGGTGGCCTAACTTTGAAGAATGGTGGAGTGGGTTGCATTTCTATCTTTCTGCATGTGCTGATTTTCTGCTTGCTCCCTTGAGTTCCAGCCGTGAGTTCCATTCTCTTTTAGTATTTTCATAAATGCCCTGCAGTACATAAAAAATGTATTTCTTTCAAAGGCAAATATAGAACTTTATGTATATAAAATATTGACATCAATTAATTTGCATTCAATATTAGAATTTGATGCATAATTAAGTGTTCAATCTTTATTTGATAAAATAAATCACCCATTTAAACAACTTAATTATGCAATTCTAACCTTTTATCACACCCCCCAACTAGCTTTTTGCTAGACTCTAGCAAATAAAGCGAATGAATTCATGCAAAGGTGAAATTACCAACTTGAGAAAATCTGAGAATCACATGCCATGAAATAGATTTGTTGAGTTTAAGAACACTGGAGATAGATTAATCTGAATTTTGTATCAACTGAGAGATTTATACACAATTTAGTTAATCAACCAAGGGAATTACATGTAACAAAGCTTGCTTTCTTTTAAGTGCATGGAAATGGGGTTAGAATTCCAAGATTGACTACCAAGAGGCATTAATAATTTCAATCACAACAACTAATCTGAGAAAACCACATGGTCTTACTCTAATTCAAAACCATTGTAGTGGCGGCTTTCACGCTATTACACTTTGAAAGGCGCCTACTTCTTTTGTAAGGACCCCGGTAATAGGCAGCCTTTTCCAGTACACAAATGTAATTTTTGTTTTTGTTTTTTTTTTTTTTTTTTTTTTTTGATCCCTGGCTTGTCCCTTTTCTCATTTAATTCAAATTTCTTCCTAAGCCATTAGGATATGGTTCATTAGAGTCTCAAACAATTGAAGTGTAAATCAACCAACAATGACTCAATGTAGTCTTTCTAGGCCTTCCGGGTATGTGTTGTGTGTGTTTAAGCAAAACTCTTAACATCTTTCCCTTGGTTTAACAACTAAATAAAATGGATAAGTCCTTCTTTTGACATATACTCATATTTGCACTACATTCCACATGTTCCATTACTTCAACAAATCTTTTTTTTTTTTTTTTAGTACTAATACATCTTCAAAAAAACTTCAACAGAAAACTCTCCCCCCAACTAAATTTGACATTGTCCTCAATGTTCAGCAAATGAATGTTCGACAACATATGTTATGCAGGTATGAATTGAAACAAGATAAACACTGCAGAACATATATTGAAACGAAAGAGTAAAGAGGAAAGATGTCACCTGAAATACTCAGGTTGTTGGTTGCTAAGAAGATACAAAAAAATCGTACCTGCAAAAAGAGAATACGAGAAAATTAGCAAAAGATTACTAAATTTTTTTTTTTTTTTTTCGGTGGATCCGTCCGTGACCCGACAAGTGTGGCTGGAGATTTGAAAAAAAACGCCTGATGTTGTTGACAAACGAGATTGAAGGCTCCGGACTTGTTCTTTATGCTCTCTCTATAAAATCAGTCTCAAAGTTCATTCAATCCGCATCAAGTTTTCTTCTTATTTCTATAACTCATCTGCATTCCTTCAACATTCTCGCCTTAAGTTCTCAATCCCTTTCTCAATGGCTCATTCTTCTACATCTCAACCTCCTGTCCTTTCTGCAGCTGCCATTGGTGCCATGTTGCAGCAAGAAAATAATAGCATGGCTAATAAGTCAGACTCCGATGCTATCTATGACTTGGTGAGTCTCGGAACTCGCTACTCATCCTCTATTGTTGCTTTTTCCCAGCGGGTTCAAGCCAAAAACCATGAGGTTGAAAGGCTAAAAGAACAAATTGCTGTACTTCAACGCATTGTTCAAGAGTCTCACACAAGGGAAGGAATCCTTCGGCAGCAGAATAAACAGTTGAAGTCTCTATTGGATTCTTCATTCCGCTTGCCAGCTCCCATGAATAGGGCTGACATGATTTTGTATGAAGAGAATGAGCGTCTCCAATCTGAGGCTAAGAACCTCAAGTTTATGTAAAAGCATCTTTATTTATTTATTTATTTATTTTTTTTTAACATTTTCCAGCATGTAAAATTCAAAAATGGGGAGTTTCATCTGCTTTCAACTCATTACTAGTACTCCCCAAGATGGACCAAAAGGCATGCAAATAGAGAAATAACTTCTCATCCACCCCCCAACTAGATTGTAACATTGTCCTCAATGATGCAAGAGAAATGAAGGAATTTACACAAAGAGAGCAGTTAAGGGGCAAAATCACTAAAAGAAGAACTGAAAATTCAACGAAAAACTGAAGGAAAGAAGAAAAAGGAAGTACCTGGACGGCTTGAAATGAATGCAATCAAAATAAAAATAAAAACTGCAAAACAAAAGAAAATAATGAAAAGAACAGGATAAATCAATGACCATCAATTTGGATCAAGCAAATGTAGAGTAGATTCCTCAGGTGCAAAGTTAGAAATAAAAGGCTTGAGCCTTTGACCATTAACCTTAAAAGCATTTCCATTTTGAGGATTGACAACCTCAATAGCACCGTGAGGGAAAACTGTTTTAACCACATAGGGGCCACTCCATCGGGATCTTAACTTGCCAGGGAACAAATGAAGTCGAGAATTGTAGAGTAAAACCTGTTGATTAGGCTCAAATGATTTTCTTTGAATATGCTTATCATGGAAAGACTTCATACGTTCCTTGGACAGCTTAGAATTATCATAAGCATCCCTCCGAAGTTCCTCTAATTCACAAAGATGTAATTTTCTCAAAGATCCAGCTTGATCAAGATCAAAATTAAACTTTTTGATGGCCCAAAATGCACGGTGTTCAAGTTCAACAGGGAGGTGACAAGCCTTACCATAGATTAACCGATAAGGAGACATACCCAAAACAGTTTTATATGCAGTCCTGTATGCCCATAATGCATCGGTTAATTTCAAAGACCAATCCTTTCGGTTCGGACTCACAGTTTTTTCCAAAATGGTCTTGATTTCCCTATTAGCAAGTTCAACTTGGCCATTCGTTTGGGGATGATATGGGGTAGAAACTTTGTGGTGAATGCCATACTTATGCAAGAGGGCAGCAAAAGGCTTGTTACAAAAATGGGTGCCATTATCACTTATGATAGCCTTAGGCATGCCAAATCTAGCAAAAATATTTTCCTTCAAAAATTTAAGCACCACCTTATGGTCATTTGTTTTACATGGTATGGCTTCGACCCATTTTGAAACATAATCAATGGCCACTAAAATGTACAAATAACCAAAAGAAGAAGGAAATGGCCCCATAAAATCAATTCCCCAACAATCAAAAATCTCTATGACCAAAATGGGTTTTAAAGGCATCATGTTCCTTTTCGTGACAGCACCTAATTTCTGACATGACTCGCAAGTCTTGCAGAAACTATATGCATCTTTAAACAAATGAGGCCAATAAAAACCACTTTGTAAAATTTTAGCAACTGTCTTGTGTGCAGAAAAATGACCCCCACACGCCTCACTGTGGCAAAAAGAAAGGACAGCTTGCATCTCATGCTCAGGCACACATTTTCTAATGATTTGATCAGGACAATACTTGAAAAGGTAAGGATCATCATAAAAGAACGATCTCACCTCATGCATGAATTTTCGTATATCTTGAGTACTCCAATGAAGTGGTGTTTTTCCTGTCACCAGAAAATTAACTATATCAGCAAACCAAGGCACATTTTCAACTAACATAAGATGTTCATCAGGAAAAGAATCAAGAACAGGTGTCGGTTGTTCAGTTTCAGCAACTGTGAGCCTAGACAAATGGTCGGCTACCACATTTTCTACTCCTTTCTTGTCCTTGATGATGATATTGAACTCCTGGAGTAAAAGTATCCATCTAATCAACCTTGGTTTTGCANAAAAAGAATCTCAAACCCAACCCAAGTGTTTGTTAATTTGTTTTTTTAGAAACTCTAAATTCAATTTCAATTATTTTTTTTGGCATAGCATTTTAATTTTATTTTCACCTCACATACTCGATTCATTTGTTCATTACAGATCCTTTATACGCTTTGATAAACCATTGTCCCTGTGGAATACGATCCTGGACTTATCCTTGATACAACTTGACACTTCTGCACTTGGAAGCACATTCTAAATTGAGTCAAGAATATACACTATCATGTGCATCTAAAACAAGCAGTCCCCATAGAGTCAAGTCTCACCAGCCCTCTCGTTATCCTTGGGAGTTGCTTCCATTCTGAGAAGAAAGCTAACTCACCCAAGGCACCCCTTCTAGCCAAAGAATCTGCCACTTGGTTGCCTTCTCTATAGTAGTGTGATATTGTGAAGTCAAAATTCTGTAAAATAGCCTGCAGTTCTTCCCAGTAATCCCAAAGGTACCAAGCTGTGCATTTTTGCTTCCGGGACCAGTTCATGAGTACTAGAGAGTCATACTCAATGTCTATAGCTGTGTGTCCCAGGTGTTGACATAGTTTAACCCCTTCCAGTAAACCCATTAGTTCAGCTTCCACGCTTGAGGCATTCCCAAAATGTTTTGAAAAACCATAAACTATTTTTCCCCCACTATCCCTTAGAATACCACCCCCACCAGCTAGTCCTGGGTTGCCAAGGCTGCTTCCATCCACGTTTAGCTTTAGTTTACCAGAAGTCGGCCTCCTCCATTTGATAATCTTCACCTGTTTCTTTTTCACTATCACTGTATGAATTCCTAAATTTCTGATCACTTTAGCATCCCAGTTGGTTAATTTCTGAGCTTTAATGATTGTATTGGCTATGGATCCTATCCAGAATTTAATAGCTCCCCATACCTCCATGATGTTTTCAGAAATCCCCTCCTTCCTTGCTGCACAGCGCCAGCTCCATATTTTCCAGATTATTAAACATGGAGTTAATCCCAGCAGGAAACCAAGCTGAGTTTTGCGTGAGGCCCTGTTAAACCAGATCTAAACTCTTTCTTTTTAGCTCTGTTGTGCCCGGAAAGGGACTCCCATCTCAGCTGATGCCCTTTTCCAAATACTTACTGCTAGTTCCCCTTTGCCGAGTAGGTGTTCTAAATCTTCAATTTGCCTTTCTTTGCAGCAGTTGCATGCCGACGCAATAGGAATTCCAATATTGCATGTTTGTTCATCAACACTTAGATAGTTAAAAGCTGCCCTCCACACACATATAGCTATCTTTTTGGGGAGAAATTTATGCCAGACCCATTTCGCCCATTCGAATTTCAGGCTCTTTAATCTCACTTCATTCCAAGCTGATTTTGTGGAGAAGGTTCCACTCTTCTCTGGTAACCACACTAGCATGTCCTTTTCATCTTTTAATTTTCCAACAAGCTGTATTACTTCATTAGCTGTCTGTCTATCCCTCAGTCTTTGTATTCTCTCATCTTCCCATCTGTTTTTGTCTAGTAGGTCTTTTAGTCTTGTGTTTGGCTCTTCCACTTATGATACCATTTCTGAGATAGGACCCCCTGGTAGGAAATTATCAAACCAAAGAGAGATGTTTCCTTCCCGTACTTTCCACCTTGATTTAGCCAGAACTTCTTTAATTCCTTCCTTAACTTTTTTCCAGAAATTAGACACCAGCTTGTTTTCAGGTCTCCTTTCTATGTGTCCATTTTTCAAATATTTGGCTCTGAAAAATTTGCCCATAGAGATTTTTGGGTTAGAATATTCCATCCAAATTTCATGAAAAAAGATTTTTGCACCTCCACAACGTCTCGCATACCTATACCACCCTCATCCTCTGGGGCACAAAGCTTCCTCCACGACCTCCACTTTCTTTTACTCTTACCCCCTTGTTCACCCCAGAAAAAATTTGCAAAGAGACTATGCACCTTTCAGATCACTAGTTTTGGCATATGTATTGCTGAGAGCAAATAGACAAACATGCTAGATAGTACATGTCTCATAAGAATCAGTCTTCCCCCTTGTGATAGAAATCTGCTTTTCCAACCTGAAAGTTTCTTCTCAATATTCAAAATCAACGCGTCAAAGTTTCTAGACTTCAATTTACCCTCCACTATTGGGACCCCCAAGTACTGGAAAGGGAAATGTCCCTCCTTAACACCCATTTCCATCACGATCTCTCCCCTCCTTCTTCTTTTCAGTTGCTTAGAGAAGTATACTGCTGATTTTTCCAGATTCACCTTCTGACCAGTCCACAGTTCATAAGTCTTTACCACCTCCATTAGGCATCTTATGGATCCCTTACTAGCATTGGCAAAAACCATTATGTTATCAGCAAATAATAAGTGTGAAATAGGAGGGGTTCCGCTAGGCTGAGAAAAAGTTAAGATCCTCTTCTCCAAAGCCTTCCTCTTGAGCAATCTTGAGAATACTTCTTCCATGATGATAAACAAAATAGGGAAAATAGGGTCCCCTTGTCGTAGCCCCCTTTTTGCCTTGAAGAACCCTTTATAAGTGTCGTGCATCATGATAGAGAACCACGGCGATGTTACGCAATTTTTTATCAACCTACAAAAGAAATCCGGTAAGCCAAAAGCTCTAAGAGTGTGATCCAGAAATTTCCAGTTTACCCTATCATACGCCTTGCTCATGTCTATTTTCATCAAAATGTTTCCTCCTCTATTCTTACGGTGTAGCAGCTTTACCATCTCCTGGGTGAGAGTGATGTTTTCCAAGATATTTCTTCCTTTCACAAAAGCCCCTTGTTCTGGCGCAATAACATCATCAAGTATCAAGGATAGTTTATCCACTAAAATTTTAGAGAAGACTTTATAAATCACGTTACATAAGCTTATGGGACGGAAGCTATCGTAACTCTGAGGATTTTTAATTTTCGGAATAAGCACTAGAAAAGATGAGGAGTAATATCTAGGGAGAGTTTGACTTGAATAAAACTCTCCTACAGCAGCCATTACATCTTCCTTGATAATGCTCCAGCATGATACGTAGAAAGCGGATCCGAAACCATCGGGTCCTGGACTGCTATCTGCCTTTATGGACGCAAAAGCCTCAAAAATCTCCTTCTCTGTTGGTTCTGTTCTCAGACTTTGTACTATGTTTTCCGACACAGCAGGTTGGATCAGTTCCTCCAAACATGGTATTTCGACGTCATCTTCTATCGTAAGGAAATCCTCAAAATACTTGACCGCCCCCTCATGTACTAGTTCCATCGATCCCAAAACTGATCCGTCTGGTAAGTTCATACTTTTAATACATGCATTCCTTCTACGTTGAGCCAAGGTAGCATGAAAAAATTTAGTGTTCTTCTCGCCCTTCTCTAACCAGATTTTTTTTGCTTGTTGGGCTAGTCTCATGTCCTCTCTTTTATACCAAATTTCCAGTTCCGCCTTGGTGATAAGAAATTCTTACTCAATTTCCTCCGAGTAATTTACCTGGAGGATCTCCTCGTAGATTTCTTCCCTCTCCTCCAGTTCTTTGATTATTGCATCGACTCGGCCAAAGATCTCTCTATTCCACTGCCTCATTTTCTGTTTAAGCCTTTTTAGTTTCCCGGCCAGATTCAATAAACCTGGCTCCCACCTTATCGGCTCATTCCATGAAATCCGTACCATTTCTAAGAAACCGTCATGTGATGTCCACATATTCTGAAATCGGAACGGCGCTGGTCCATACCTTTCTTCTTCCTTTGTAAAGTTTAAAAAAATAGGAGAATGGTTCGAGGTTTTTCTACTAAGCAGCCTTGCCGTGGCTTGCCCATGCTCGTGCCCAAAGGAAGTATTTATTAGTACCCTGTCAAGCTTTGCCCAGCTTCTTGCTAAGCCTTTTTGCCCATTACACCAAGATAGTTGTTTCCCAACTAATGGTAGATCCATTAGACCACAGCTATTAATGCACTCGTTAAATTCTTCCATTGCCGATGAGGGTCTAGGTCTACCCCCCACTCTTTCCATGTCGTAACGAATTATGTTAAAATCCCCCAACACCACCCAGGCATCACTGGTGTTCGACATTGCTTTTAGATTGTCCCAAAGAGCCCTACGCTCAGCTTGGGAGCATTTTGCGTATACAAAGGTAATCCGCAATTTACCCCCCGGATCTACAACTATTACCATCATCGATTGCTTATTAATTTCTAAAAATTCCAAGTTTATTTCATCCTTCCAAATGACCCACATCTTTCCACCTTCTTTTAAATTAAAGCAATAATTGGAGAACTGTAACTTGCCGCCCACTTCTGTAACTTTGAGTCCTCCTGGAAAGGCTCTGATACAACCAATACCGAGACCTCATATTTCCTCACCAAACTCCTTAGTCTTCTTCTCGATGTGCCTAACCCCCTAATGTTCCACACTAGCATTTTTTCAATCATAAATTCAGTTTTCTTGGTTGGGCTTTGGCCCTTCTAGATTTCCTCACTAGAGTGTCATCTGATTTTGTACTCCTTGCTCACTTGGTGGTCTTGTCCCTGGATCTGAACGGTAATCTTTTTGTGTTTCCCTAACTATTTCCGTTTCTTCTTCTGAAAATATTGCAAAGCTATTCCTACTGATCACAGCATCCTCTTCCTTATCGCTTTCGAAATCCTCCACGACAACCGTTTCCGTGTCTAGAATAGAGCTGCTCCCCACCTTTCGCATTTCCCCTTCTTCCACTTGTTCAACTAGTTTCATGTATTCTTCAAGAGATTTGTCCTCTCCCATCACCTCCTCTATTCTTATGGAGTTGACAGTTTCCTGCACTCCACCACTATCGGGCCCCTCTTCAACTTCCTGCGAGACTCCCGCCTCTTGTTCCTCTCCATCTTCCACTACCATTCTGATATTAGAAGCTTGTTTTCCTCTTTCCTCTCCTAGTTGAGAGTCTTGTTTCTCTTCTGGCATAGGATCCACACTTTCTTCTCCCCCCAAGTTAGAATTCTTTTGTTTCTGTCCCACTTCCTTCCATACTCTCTCTTCTCTCTCCTTTTCCAAGACTTTCTTTCCTTCCCTTCTACTCATTCTGTTCACTGTCTCTCCTATTCTGCAGACCATTTCCGTGTGCCCCTGTCTAAAACACTTTTTACAATACTATCCTTTTTTCTCATAAACTACACGTTGCCAGTTCTGTGTTTTGCCTGTAACCAGCAGAAATCCAGCCATTGGTTCTTCTAGTAAATCTACTTCAACACACATTCTAGCCCCTGTTGCCCTCGTCCTATATAAGGTGGCATTATCCGTTCCTAGAAATCTACCAAAACGAGAAGCAAAAATCTGCAAAATATCCATTCTGTAAAGATGTAGAGGCAAACCTGGAAGATATATCCACTGAGGAGCTATGGACAGTTCCTTTTTCACGTTGAAATCCGCAATCCAGTTGAACAACCTGAAGGAACATCCCTCCACATATCTTTCCTCCCTCGCCCAGGCATGAAGGTAGTCTTTTTCATTGGCTAGGTGGAGAAGTACGTGGAGTTCATCCATGAAACTTATCATCGGCACTTCAGAAAAATCCCAAGATTTGATGATTTGCAATCTCAGCACGTCGATAGAAGGTCTCTTAGAGAAAAATTTTAGAACCAGAGCTCAGCTCTTCAGCAACCCTTGACATTTCCACCTCCAAGAAAATAAAACCCAGCTCTCCAGAAAACAGTTCTGGCTTCCTCAACGGTATCCTGAACTTTGTCGTCGGAATCGGTCTTTGGAGGGCCTGAGCAAAGGATCGTCCACCCCCTGCGTGACTCGTCTCAGCTCTGTCACCATCCTCTCCAGCTCCGCCCGTCGCAACAGCAAGCTCCCTGAGCGGTTCAAAGGTCCCTCCTCCACTCCCAAAAGCTCCCGAATGACCACCTAACATGGCCAGCGGCAGCTGCCGCACCCCTCAACCCAAACCCTAAACGAGTTTAAAGCCCCTTTGAGTCTCTCTATTGTCACCCTCTCTGTTTTCGCCCAATCGCCCTCTCTGTTGAAGCTCCTATTGACATTCCCACCGATTACTGGACTTGATCACCTGCAATAGAAAGAAGATGAGAGCTCAGAGTTGATCATGAAACATCTCTGATGCCCATGTCAGTTTGTTGATCCTTAGAGAGAATTTTGTATCTTCCAGAACATTAAAAATTAAAAATTATAAAATTAAAAAAAAAAAGAACATTCTAATCTAGAGCTCAGCTTTTATACCCCTACCAAAATAGTCCCCAGTATCCCATGTAAGAAGTGATCATCTTCTATACAAGGTACCACGTCGTCGAGCGCCTTTAATGCTGCGTGGCTCTCCTAGATTATGTCCATTGTGGCAAGTTAGTTAGCGGACATTGTCTTTTCATGTCGAAGACATCTACCTTCCATGCATTCTATTAGGGACAAGGGGCCTTGTCGTACTCCCTGTCCATGTTTTGCATCTGGTCTTTAAATGCGGTTTGGCCCAGCTACTACATGCGTGTGCAAATTAGTCATGTCTAAGTAGTTGGCATCCCATCATTCCATGTCAACCGTCTTCCTGCACTGGGCCTAGATGTGATACTCCGTTTTTACGTGTATTTTCACTGAAAGAATATTTTAATTTAATTAGAATAATAGTTCTTTTATTTTAAATAATCGGTTTTTAATTGGATTTTAATTGCTGTTGAGTTTAAATTGCTGTCTAATTTATTTTAACTTGTCTTTGGATTTAAAATTAAGTAGTTAGTTTTTACTAGTTATTTATTATATTTTGGCTTTACGTTGTATTTAAAATATTTTCTTGGTTTTATTGCTTTTAAAGTTGTTTTCATTTGATCAGTTGTTGGACTCCAAAGGTGAATATTGAATCTCATTTCTTTTCTTCCATCTTTTCTTTTTCTCTTTTCCTCTTTTTCCTTTATCTTTCTTCTCTTTTTTCTTTCTTTTTTCTTTCTTTCTCCCGCTGGTTTCTTCCTTCCCGTACGATTTCTCTCTCTCTCTCTCTCTCTCTCTCTCTCTCTCTCTCTCTCTCTCTCTCCTACCCATTTCGCTGTTCACGTACAACCGCCCAGACCCACCGCCGCCTGCCACCGTGTTGCACACCACCACCACCAATCTCTTCCCCTCCCTCCGGTGAACCACCCCACAAATTTCCACCACCAACGGAGCCTCCGTTTAGCCGAAAAACCACCTTCAAGCCGAGCGGCTTTTGCTCCGATTTACCGCCGTCGCTCCACCTCTGGCCACCACCTCTTCACCACTTCATCACCGACTCCTTCCGTCCTAACCCACCCATTTCCGGCCTCGATCCGTCGCCGGAGCAGCTCCCACGAGCTAGTTTCCGATTTGGGTGTTTAAGCCATTCCACCGCCGTTTTCGCCGCCACCCACGACCAACCTTCACTTCCACTAGCTTTATAAACACCCATAAGCCATTCCCTACTAATCCCAAGTCTTGGTTTGTCCCCGTTCAAAATTTGGTATTTTACAACCCATAGCCATAATGTTTTTACACTGTTACATTGCTTTCACTTCGCCGTTTGCCGCTCGCCGATCCTTCAAAAATTAATATATAGTGCTGTAAGTATTTTTCAAACTCCATTTTAGATTTAAATATATTTTTGCTCTTACAATAATTAATTGTGACTGGTTGGTTATTACGGACTTAGTCCGAGGAGTCGGGGGTCGGTTGGATTGAGGACGGAGTTGTTTATTTAGTTGTTTTGGATGTTTGGGAAGTGTTGGTTAAATTGTGTGATTTTATTTTCATTGCATTGTGCATGCATATCAATGAGTTTTTATTGAAAATTGAGTTTAACGTGTAAATGAATTTTCGGGTGCGTGCGTATCACGACCCCAAGCCGGGATGGGGCATTATCTCGGTGGAGCTCCTCTGATCACTCGGAAGCGGATAATACTGAGTGACATCCCCTGGGTTGTCGTTGGGCGATGACCGGATCACACGATACGTTAACGTTGTCGTGTCGACTCCGTGGTCCCTTGGCTGGTGGGGACTAGAGGATGCCCAGGCCAGGTACGCGCTAGGCGCAAGACTGGGATCGCTCGTTTTGATGTCACAGGCATAGTTGTTACCTGCGATGTGACATAGTAGCCAAAGTATGCGGATGATCCCTAAAGGAGATCATGGTGCATGCATTAAACGGAATTGGTTTGGTTTTGGTTTTGGATATGGGCCATTTTCAGGGAAAATGGCAAGATTTTGATATGTGGTTTCTGTGATCCATTTTCAGGGAAAATGGTGGTTTCTGGATTTGGGCCATTATATGGGATAATGGTGAGGTTTTGATATGTGGTTTCTGTGATCCATTTTCTGGGAAAATGGTGGTTTAATGCTTTTAGCCATTATCTGAGATAATGGCGAGGAATGTTTTAAAGTATATGTTTTGGGGCCAAATGGGCTTTTGGCGTGTATGGAAAAATATGTTTTATGGGACATGTGCATTGGGCATTCTTTCATGAATATTGTAGAGTTCAATATGTTTTTATCTTGTGGCGTTTGGAATATTACTTACCTGCGGCACCATTTTTGGTACCGTAGATTTTGATGCAGATGTAGAGGAAGAGGAGGCTGAGCGCGAGGAGGCGGCTCCGCCGAATGAGTGATTTGGATGGCTTTTTATATATTCTATGTGTAGTTATTTTTATTGGTATGTATTTGGATTTGAGATGTTGAACATGTAATATTTTATTTACGCTTGTTTTAAACTGGTTTGTAATTAAACAAAAATTCTGGTACTTAGTTATATGACTTTCTTATCCGTTGCATATTTTTATTTGTACACATATTGCATATGCACACACTTTTGGCACTTGGCAATGGGATGTGTGACCGTGTTGTCATCATCCAGATGTCTCGATTTCCACGTGGACGTACGTGGGAGTTGGGGGCGTCACAGGTAGTATCAGAGCAGTTCGGCTCTGGGTAAAACCATATGTCCCATAGGTGGAGTACCAGAAAGTTTTAAAAACTTGAGTTAAAATTATTTTATTTATTTAAGTTGATTTTTTTTTCTTTAACTTGATTCGATTTGATTTGATTTGAATTTATTTTATTTTATTCCGTTTGATTTGGTTTGATTAAGTTGATCTTATTTAAATTGAAAGTATGTTGTTTTAATTGTTTTATTTGTTTTGTTTTGTCCGGAGTTAAAAGTGGGGTTGAGGATTATGTTATGGCAGGAGAACAGTACTATCGAGAATATCGTTGGTAGGAATAAATACTTAGTGTAATAGGTTTGAATTTTATCGAGGTGGGATACTTTTATAATATTGTGGCTAGAAGGGAACGACATGGTTAGACGATCTCTTGGGAGTAGGAATGCAAGTTGCAACTAAGGAGGGGAGTTAGCTTTAAGTCGCTTAAGATGATTGAAGTTCGAAGTTTTGTAGAATTTATGTATTAGTCTATGGAATTGGGAACTATAAGTTCAACGAACTTCAAGAATAATTTTATGGGATTTAAGGTGGTAGGTTCAATTAGCAATTGAAGGATTACTTTATTTAGAAGTTTTAGATTTTGCCGGCTTTGATAAATAGTTTGATAACATTGGGGTTTTAGAATTTACAAACTTTATAAGGTGATGTTTTAGGTTTAAGGGCATCGAACTTGAGGATTTCATTAAATGATGCTTGTATAATTTAAAGTCATAGAATTCGCAGAATTGATGGATTGGAGTGTGATAAGATTTGAGTTTTAGTTTCACAGACTTGGTGCGCAAGCTTGATATATTCTGGAGAAGGAAGTAATTCTAGGTCGCCTCAGAAGTTTGTTCAGCGGATTGGGACTCGACCACTAGCAACCTCAGGAGTGCGTATGGGAGGTTGGGTGCCCGTTTGCAGAATGTGCAATAGAGCTCATGAGGGGGAGTGTCGGCAAAGTGGTAGAACCCAGTGTTACCGCTGTGGCCAAAAGGGGCATTTTGCTCGCGAGTGCCCTAAAAGAGTTCAAGGAAGCCGTGGAGGTCGACGTGGTGGTAGAACTAACCAGAGGCAATTAGTTCAGGCTCGGATGCATGCAGTGACTCCTGGTACCGTTGAAGGCGAGGTTCCGGAGGATCAGGATGCTGGAGTCATGGCAGGTATGGGTCTAACCTAATCTTTTGTGATGAATGCCTTGTGTGGTTTGTTTTTATATTATCGAGGCTTGAAGGAAGGGCATGATCTGGGTGAGCTCTTAGGGGAGTAGGATAATTAAATTCTTTGATTCCGTAGAGTTTATGAAATGGTCTTTAATGTAGTAGGTTGTAAGATCAACAAATTTCAAGGATAGATTTTATGGAATTTCAACAAAATTTTAAGGTTTCGCAGATTTTTGGAAATGATTGGTCATTATTTAAAATTTTAGATTTTGAGAGTTTCGGGAGTCGATTGTTTTGTTGTTGGATATAAATTCATCGACCTAACGGATTTTGGAAAAGGAATTTTGCATAATTTAAGGTTATGGGATTGCGAATTTGAAGGACTGATTCATAATGAGATTGAAGTTTTAGATTCGCAGGATTAGTGTACTAGTATGAATTATTTTAGAAATTGATTAGGCTGTAACCCTTACAATGGAGTTGAAGAAAGTTGAATGATGGATATAGGAATTATTAAGGAGAATATTTCTTGGGGGATTAAAGGTAATGACCTAATTTATGTTTTAGGATTGAAGATGTCGATCTAGTTCATGTGCTTGTCTAAGAATTGAAAATATCGATCTATTTTGAAAAATAATTGTTATAGCTCGAAGTTATAGTGACAGGTTTTAGGATTGATTCGTACCGAGTTGAGGATAATAGATGGTGCCAGTTTTGGGAAATGGTTTTTGTTTATTTTGAGGATATAGGTGCGGATGTTGGAAATGGAAGTAATGGATTACTTATACGTTAGAATGATTATTGGTCTTAGCTAAGGGTACATGAGATCCAGTTATAGTGGTGGTGAGTGTGTATGGATTTCGGAGAGTACAAATCCTAATCTCATTTTGGTTTGAGAGAA
>QGSO01000147.1:0-62786 GCA_011037825.1 Carya cathayensis
TAAATATAATACGTACTCCACAGTTGTTGTGGCCCCACGCATTATAAGTAACATAAATATAATACGTACTCCACAGTTGTTGTGGCCCCACGCATTATAAGTAACATAAATATAATACGTACTCCACAGTTGTTGTGGCCCCACGCATTATAAGTAACATAAATATAATACGTACTCCACAGTTGTTGTGGCCCCACGCATTATAAGTAACATAAATATAATACGTACTCCACAGTTGTTGTGGCCCCACGCATTATAAGTAACATAAGATATAATACGTAC
The DNA here is from genome assembly GCA_011037825.1 of Carya cathayensis. NCBI lineage: Eukaryota > Viridiplantae > Streptophyta > Magnoliopsida > Fagales > Juglandaceae > Carya > Carya cathayensis. The sequence continues at coordinate 283 of QGSO01000147.1, forward strand.
TCCACAGTTGTTGTGGCCCCACGCATTATAAGTAACATAAATATAATACGTACTCCACAGTTGTTGTGGCCCCACGCATTATAAGTAACATAAAATATAATACGTACTCCACAGTTGTTGTGGCCCCACGCATTATAAGTAACATAAATATAATACGTACTCCACAGTTGTTGTGGCCCCACGCATTATAAGTAACATAAATATAATACGTACTCCACAGTTGTTGTGGCCCCACGCATTATAAGTAACATAAAATATAATACGTACTCCACAGTTGTTGTGGCCCCACGCATTATAAGTAACATAAATATAATACGTACTCCACAGTTGTTGTGGCCCCACGCATTATAAGTAACATAAATATAATACGTACTCCACAGTTGTTGTGGCCCCACGCATTATAAGTAACATAAATATAATACGTACTCCACAGTTGTTGTGGCCCCACGCATTATAAGTAACATAAATATAATACGTACTCCACAGTTGTTGTGGCCCCACGCATTATAAGTAACATAAATATAATACGTACTCCACAGTTGTTGTGGCCCCACGCATTATAAGTAACATAAATATAATACGTACTCCACAGTTGTTGTGGCCCCACGCATTATAAGTAACATAAAATATAATACGTACTCCACAGTTGTTGTGGCCCCACGCATTATAAGTAACATAAATATAATACGTACTCCACAGTTGTTGTGGCCCCACGCATTATAAGTAACATAAATATAATACGTACTCCACAGTTGTTGTGGCCCCACGCATTATAAGTAACATAAATATAATACGTACTCCACAGTTGTTGTGGCCCCACGCATTATAAGTAACATAAATATAATACGTACTCCACAGTTGTTGTGGCCCCACGTATTATACGTATCATAACATGTCTTATCTTTCTTAATGTATGAGATATTAATTAATATCATATACTTTTCTAACATGGCGTATACTTGTAAATGGCATAATATGATTTAATCATAAACATTTCATGGCATACATGTATCATATGGCATACTTAACATGGCATACTTATAACATACATCATTGTATGGCAGAAAAGATTATTTAACAGATAATTATTCATGAGAGATTAAATCATACGTAACAGATAAACATGTAATGACATAGCATGACATGGCATATACGATAACATACATACATAAATTGTAGTTCCCTTACCCATCACACATACACAATAAACTGATAGTAAGTTAGAGGCTAACTTACCTCGATCGTCGCGTTCTATGAGAATAGAGCGCGAAACACGAGGAACTGCACAACAGCTGGAAGAGGAACACTCAAGTCCTTAAGATTTTCAATTCTGAACTCAATTGCCATATTGTGAGCACTTGCAACACTACGGGCAACGTGAGGTTTCACTATACTCGAAAGAGATAATTTGACTTCAGAAAACCTTTGCACTAAAACAAGTTCATTAAAATTATCAATAATAACCAACAAACAATTCCTTTCTCAATCCATATACTCTTAGCCATAGTCAACCACAAGATGACACCAGTCACCCCAGACTATAATCCATAACACCACTGCTTCGGGACACTGTCATACAGTTTCCCAACACTACACCATACGCTCCACACTTCTCTGCTACGCCATCCAACCCTTCGTGACACGCCATCCGGTGTATCACGACTTAGTACAGAGTACACTCACGTGAACTCTCTTCCATTCACACTACAAAACCCATCACTGCGATACACGTCTCACGGTGCATCGCTACGCGACACGGAGTACGCGCTACGCGTACTTCCTTCGCTACAACACTCATCAACACGATGCACATCACACGATGCATCGCCATACCACACGGAGTACACTACATGCGTACTCCCTTCCTTCTACGACCCACATCACTACAGCGCACGTCGCGCGGCGCGTCGCTGCATTACACAGAATACGCTACACGCGTATTCTCTTCACACAACCCGCCGTATCACATCTACGGCATCCATCTCACGCCTATACTTCACAGCACAGTCCACAAAACTACAAAATCAAGCCTAACACTTCACAACCACACTTCGTTTCACAACTACGCAGCAAACTCCACAAACACTAACTACACAGTCTACAGCCAACCAAATCAACTATGTTAAACATAAATAACTAAAGATAGAGGGTTAAGACGAGAAAGATGTGATTGCTGTCGGGAAAGAATCCAAAACTGATAATTTTAGCGGGCTGTTACATCAACCCTCTTTTTGACACCACCGACCTCACAGCCTTTAGAAATAAAATGTTCCAAAAGTTCACCATCATTAGCCGGTAGCAACGTCTCTTCATTTAAGCTAGACCCATCCTCAGCTAATTCCGTAACTTTAAATGAAGGAATGTCATAAGGGCCTCTCTTCACACTTATCGACCAAGCCCAATACCATAGCCTTACATTGCTCCACACACGCGGCTCACTAAGCATTGCCATACCACACGCAGGCTCATGTCCCTTAGGCCCTGTAGAAGAGCTCCCCTACATCAACCCGACCGGTTTCAGGTGGTATTACCTGAGTTTGAATTCCAGATAAGGCCCTCAGCCCAATCGAGTGATCAATGTGACCATTTCCCTCTTCAACCTCCATAGGTTTCTTCCCAGCGATATCGACATTCCTCTCTGCATTATGCTCGACTGCTGCAGCAGTTTCTTGCTGCACGAAACCTTCCTGTTGCACTACTTCCTTCTCAGACTGATCCAAGTTCTGTAAATCTGCCATTACCACCCATGCGTCTGTAGGCTTAACAGCCTGTTTTACCCACTGCTTTTCTCCCTTCGTCTGCTTCTTTTGGTCAGTGGCCTTACGACATGTGCGAGAATTATGACCCTGGCACTTACACAAAGAGCAATAAGCAGGCAAAGTCTCAAACACAATCTCCTGCCGCCTACTTCTTGGTACCCCAGGTTTGCCTATCCAGAAGTAAGTGATTGGCTCCTTTGAGGAATCAACTTCAAGACATACCCGAGTCCCATCTGTTCACGACCATCGCATAGGTCGTGGAATTATCGCAACGTATGAATCGTCCTATAGGTGCTGTGAGCATTTTTAACACAAAAGATTGATAAAAATTTGGTGGAAGTCTAGGCAAAAACACCCATACCGAGACACACGGTGGCTGGTTCATAATTTTCAATGAAATCTGGCATCCATGCAAACATTCTGTAGAAAACTCCATTAACCTCACACGATTCTCTGGATAGCGCCTTATTAAAGTCCAACTCATTAGCCATCCGAATAAATACATGGCGCGGACGCTGCATAGCAGACACCATAGGCATGCTGGACAACCCTTAACAGCTACGACTAAAGGATCTCATGGTGTCTAAAGAAGGCCTCTGCGGGAGGAATTTCAAGACAATGGAATAGCGGAACGGCTGGGCCAGTTTCACAATCTCCTCCACTGAAAACGTAAACACCAGCTCCCCGTCTATAGATTTCGGCTGACGGAGAGAGACCTCCATCTCCGGCAATGCTTTCTTAGAATAAGAAAGACCTAGCTGCATGCAGAAGGTGGGCTCTCTTCCAGTCGTTGGGGTTGCATCTGAACTTACGTTAATGTAACCAAGCTGTCTCTTTGCTTTCATTTTGATAATTGAATTGTTGTGCTGTGTCTTTTTGTTTGCTTTGAAGTTTGTAGTTTGAACTATATATATATATTTCCTAATCTCCCTAGCTATGAAGATCATCCCCATTCACTTTTTGCTAATGGTCGCTTGATGGGCTAGCTCCATTAATTAGAATATATTAATTTTCACCATTTCCATATACATATATTTAGTCCTCACTTTGCAGTCTTCTAATTTTTACTAGTCAAAAATATTTTAATTAGTCCTCACAGAAGGAAAAAGCCTCAAAGCTAGCCTTTCTTTTTTGTTTTTGTCAACAATAATGTCCAGTGAAAAATCGGTGTGGTTCCCCTAATTATGAGATGATTTAGGTGTGCATGCTTTCGTGTGTATATATATTTATATTTATATATATATATATATATATATGATGATCTAGATTGACTTCTAAGTACAAAGTTTGAGATTCTAGTGGAATCAATTTTCATAGACTTTCAATCAACTAATCTTCTATAAACTGTACGTTGGGTCTGAGAGTAAAGCTTCATCAGATTGATTAAGCTTTAAATTTTGTTCCATGGGAAACTTTACAGGTTGTGCTCCAAGCATACTAGCATCTTCAATAACATCTAAGGCATACTTCCTTGGGCATATAGAGATTCTTTGTGCAGAACGTGCAACCTCCAAGCCTAAAAAATATTTCAGATTCCCCAAGTCTTTAATCTCGAATTCATCATCAAGCTTTGCCTTCAATTCAGAGATGGTTTTTAAATCATTTCCAGCCAATATTATATCATCAACATAGACTAACACTAACATTACTATAAAATGATCTCTAGAAGACTTGATAAACAGGGAGTAATCTGACTTACATTGCTCAAAACCAAGAGAAGTAACAAAGCTGGACAATCTAACAAACCATTGTCTAGATGCTTATTTCAAACCATACAAAGACTTGTGTAGTCTACAAACTTTAGATTCCCCCTCTTGAGCAAAAGTAGGAGGAATTTGCATGTAAACCTCATCAACTAAATCACCATGTAAAAAAGTATTGTTAAAATCTAACTGAAAAAATACCTTTGTTTAATTGCAGCCACATCAAGAATAACACGGACAGTGGTAAGCTTAGCTACTGGAGAGAAAGTCACTAGATAATCTAAGCCCTTTTGTTGTGTAAAACCTTCAGCAACAAGCATTGCCTTGTATCCCTCGATTGAACCATTAGCTTTATATTTCACCTTGTAAACCCATTTACAGCCTATGGCTACTTTACCAAGAGGTAGATTAGAAAAAGAGTATGTGTGATTAGTTTCAAGGGCTTTAATCTCACTAGCCATGACAACACACCAATGTGCATACTTAACAGCTTGAGAAAATGATTGAGGTTTATCATGTGAAGAAATGGAAGCAGTAAAAACTCTATCTAAATGAGAAACATGATTATATGATAAAATAGAAGACAAAGGACAAAGAGAAGAACCTGAAGTAGAAGAAACATTGTCCAGGGAAGAGACTATATGTGTAGAAGAACGCAAGAGATTGCAATGATACTGCTGCAAATAAGAAGGAGGATGACGAATTCTAGAAGACCTTCTATGTGGATCAAATTTAGGATTAATAGTTGATGGCACAGAAGTAGAATTAGGTTGAGGAGTAGTCTGAGAAGCAGTACTACTATTATCACAAGAAAGAGGAATTGGAGGAGGAAAAATAGAAGTAGACAAAGGTGAGGAAGCAGAAGGAAGCAAAGCCGAAGAAGAAAAAGGAAAAATATTCTCATAAAAGATAACATCCCGAAAAAGGAAGATTGTATGAGAAGACAAATCATAAAGCTTGTAAGCTTTGATACCAAAAGGATATCCAAGAAAAACACAAGGTTTAGCTCTTTGATCAAACTTAGAATGAGAATGAGAAATGGTAGTGGCATAGCATAAACAACCAAATACACGTAAATGAGTGTATGTGGGAGAGATAGAAAATATGAGTTTATGTGGGGATTTGTTAGCGAGAGTGGGAGTGAGAATTTGTTTATTAAGTAAGCAGCATGTAAGACACAATCATCCCAAAATTGTAAGGGCAAATGAGCTTGAAAATGAAGAGTTTTAATCACATTTAGAAGATGTTGATGTTTCCTCTCTACAACACCATTTTGTTGAGGAGTGGCTACACAGCTCTTTTGATGAATGATACCACGAGTAGAATAGATATCAGGCATAGCAAATTCTAGTTCGTTATCAATTCTAATGATCTGAATTTTAGTATTGAATTGATTCTCAACAAGATTTAACAAAAGAGCAAAGGATAGTCCTAGTGTTAGATTTGCATTTTATGAGATAAATCCAAGTGGATTTGGAAAAATCATCTACAATGGTGAGGAAATATTGAGAACCATTAATGGAGGTGGTGGAAAAAGGACCCCAAATATCGCAAGCAATGAATTAGAGCAAAAATACGAGTAGAAAAAGAATGACTTTGAGGAAAAGGTAATCTGTGTTGTTTGGATAATGGACAAGCTGAACAATGGAAATCATCAGTAATTGTAATTGTAGGTACAAACTTATGTAATAGTTGCAATCTAAGAGTAGACAAGTGACCAAGTCTACAATGCCACAAATGAGAAGTAGACAAAGGAATACAAGGAAAATTACAAAGTGGAACAGAAACTGAAGTAGACAATGAAATATTATGAGTTGGTTTGGAGAGAGGCACTTGTAGCAGGTAATAAAGTCATTTGCTTTCTCTACCCAGTCCAATCATCTTCTATTAGGACATGTCCTAAATGAAGCAATATTCAGGAAGGAAAATGAGACAACAATTGAGTGAATGAGTCAATCGACTAGTTGATAAAAGATTGAAAGAAAAGCTAGGAACACACAAAACATTAGAAAGAACCAAAGAGCTAGACAATTGCATGACACCTTTATGAGTAACAGAAACAAGATTACCATTTGGTAATTTGATGGTAGACTTAACAGATGATGTGATTGTAGTAAAGAATGAAATAGAACAAACAATATGATTAGTGGCTCCGGTGTCAATTATCCACGGAGTGACATGAAATTTGAAAAATGGAATAAACTAATGTATTGTAGAGAAAACAGAGTGAACTTCAAGAGATGATAGAAACGAGAAATTACCTGAAAGATTCAGCAAAGACTCATGAGAAGGAACATCATTAGTACTTATAGAGGGATTAGATGATGAAACCTCAGGAAAAGAATATTGTTGTAAGAAGCACAAATGTTGCTGACACTACTCCTTCGAAATAGGCAACTGTGGCATATTCTGCTCTGATGGTGTAGAGAGACTTAATGAGCTATAGACCTTGGTTTATTTGATCGAAAACTAGGTGGATAACCATGTAGCTTGTAACATTTCTCTATTGTGTGTCCAATTACACCACAATGAGTACATAATAGCCTGTTTTTTCTTGAAAATTTACCACCATTCTTAAGAACAAAAATTTTTTTTGTAGAGCTGCTCATTCAACATTTGGAGACAAAATAAAAGAAATTTCCCTTGGTCTTTCTTCTTGAAGCACCAAGAAAAGACTTTATTTATCGGTGACAATGGATCAATAAGAAGTATTTAACCTCTTACATGTGAAAAGGATTCGTTTAGCCCCATTAGAAATAGCATTATATACTCTTGTTGTTGATAATCAACAAGTCTTTAAGGCACCACAAGTGCAATTTGGCAAGGGTCTGTAATTTAGGAGTTCATCCCAATAAGCCTTAAGCTTCGTAAAATAAGCACTCGCAGTAAGATCATCTTGAGAAAGAATTGAAATTGCCTTCTGTAATTAGGAAACCCTCGGGCCATTACTGTGAGAAAACTTTCCTTCAAGTCATCCCACATCTCCTTAGCAGTATTCACATAAAGAACACTATTGGCAATCTCTTTGGATAAGGAATTCAGTAACCAAGACAACAACATGCTAATACAACGTTTCCATGGTCCATAGAGTGGATTTGTTGGTAAAACAGGCTGAGAGATAGATCCATCTATAAAACTCTTATTCTTAGCACATAGTGCCATATGAACGACTCTACCCCAAGAATGGTAATTGTCTCCAATGAAAGTCTAATTAACCAGAATCAAGCTTGGATTGTCACCATTATGCAAGAAAAATGGACCCGAGAATTCCTTTGGTCCAAGAAAAGACGATGAAAAGGAATTCATACCTAATGAGTAAAACTCAGAGGTCAAGAACGGAAGCAGCAGCTACCGCTCTAATACCACGAAGAATCTGGTGAAGATTGATAGCAAAACGAAGATGAAAAGCAAAGACTTGAAAATTACATAGAAGCTTCAAGAGACTATGAAAAGTGAGAGTATTATTGATATCTGATTTTTTGTACAGTACAATCTATTTATAGTATAGTACTTGTATGCACTAGAAGTTTCCAAGTAACAAATTGAGCCAGCTAAGTCCTAAGCAAGTTGTATACACGTATTATTACATTCACATCATAATAAAAAAACTCTAAACAAGAACAACCTCTATAACCTCCTTCACAGCCTTCTTTTTTATGAGTCCAACGTATAAAAGGTTGTTCCCACTAGAGCCACGCTCAAAAAGCTTTGTGTCTCGACCACCTTCTGACATGCTTGTTACAAAGTAAACTAGGTGCCTCCAATTCTCTGCTTCAAATAACTTTTTACTCGTTCTTAAATATGTGAATGCACACAATCCATTCCCAGAATCCGACCTACTTGTCTTCAAAATTTGTCCATATGCACTTGCATCATACCTCTCTAAAGCATTCTCCCCAGCAAGGTCTGTCCTAGCACTCCTAGTTGCCATCTTTACTTGCCGAACTAATCCTTCTGGTGAACTTTCTGCATTGCCCTGCTGTTCTCCATCTTTCATTTCCATGCAAGTGAAGTTAAATACAACTCCATGTTTGCCCATCATTCGTGCTATGGGAAGGTAACCATCTCTATGTCTAGTATTATAGTATCCAGCAGTTAGTTCAGCGGCATGAGACCTTGTTCTGTATTGCCAATGGATTCCAGCTACTTTTGCAGAAAGTTTTGCTTCAGCTCCTTGAAATATTCCTCTTGCAGCAAAAAGGATTCTATCACCATGCTCTAATAGGTTTCTAGAATACCACTCGAGAAAGAACTCTGCATACTCGCTGTTCCATGTTCCATCCCTACGGAAAAATCCAGTATCCTCGGGAAATTGTTTATACTGGCCACAATTATGTGGTCCACTTATTCCCCAATTTCTCTTCCCTATTGCCTCTGCTGCTGCTTGCAGGGAAGTTCTCATATACTGCATGATATATGAGCTTGTGTAAGAATATAACAGCTTAATTGGGATATACAATTTCTTGAATTTCAGGTTATCATCAGAAGCTATTGGAGTATGAACTTGTCCTTGTTTCTATTTTAAGTATGAAACATTTACCTTGTCATAGCATTGAAATTCTCCAATTCCAGGAAACTTCCAAGTTCCATTGCTCTCTGGATAAGATGGATATCTAAGCTCCCCACAAGGACCCATTCCCACTTGAATTTCCTGCCAAAAGAAAAATGAAATGAATTTGAGTTCCTAAAACTGAAAGAAATGATTTCATTATTTCTACTGTTGGAAAATGGAAGGATTAGATTAAGCATTCAGCTCCACCAGTCCCAAAAAGGATCAAAATTTTTAAAATTCTCTAAAATAACTTCGTTTTTCTTAAATTTAAATCCATAATTCTCAATCTTTCCACCGAAATCTGAAACAGGTAATTTAATTGGTATTCCCGATTCATTAAATTTGGATCTTACATGATGAAGTACGGAAAAAAATAGAAAAAGAAAGATTGGTACATGAAAATAGTAGTTTCTTATATGTGTGTTATTGTGAAACTTGATAAAAAGAACGTACCAAAAAAGGACCCAAAATAAAAAACGAAACTTGATAATAAAATTTAAAAGAAAAAAAAAAAGTAATAATTTTCTTTCCTAATATTGTTTAAAATCACTATTCAATTTACAGAATAATTAGCCCAATAGGTATTAGTTTGTAAATATGTCTGTATACGAATGCTTACCACAATAACCTCGCCCAAGAAATCTTTGAATCTGTCACGGAAACTCCTCATGTAGTCGCTGTAGACCTGAATGGGTGTTCTTCCTGCAAGAACAGGCAGTGAATCACACCCCAAGGATATGTACTCAGGATTCCTCCTGCCTGATCTGTCCGTGTACACAAGCTCAGGGTTTTTCCTGATTTCTTCCAGCGCCCATGGAGGTAGAGGAATGCTGCAAGATTCAAGATAAAAATGATCGATTATTAATTGAAATTAATTATAACTCCATCTCAAAGAAGAAAAGACCACTCAAAAACCTTTACCACCCACTAAATGTGATGAAAATTGAAAATAAATCAAGACCCATAAATATAAGCATTAATTAAATAGAAATCAAATCATAGATCCCAATTAAAAATTAGATCCTACCTGCAAGAGTCTCCAACATTTCCTCCACACTGATGAAAGGACATAACAACCTGGAGCTTCAAGCCATGCTTTTGAACCATCTGTACGAGCTCAGCATACCCTTCCCAGTTGTACCTCAGAGGTCCATCTTTCTCCACCAATCCCCACCATGCATCCACCATAACTCCCTCCACTCCTGCACCCTTCAGGGCCATCAAGCTAGCATTCATTGTTCGAGGCCTGTTCAGTTTCCCTCCCTGCGTTAATGTGTCGAGCGGCAGCATCACAAACACAGGGACCTTTGCATTATTTTCCATGGAATGCCCACCTGAGAGTGCATGAAGCTGCTCCGGCTTCTCACTTATCCGGTAACCTTCCATCACTGAGGGGGCCTTCGAGAATGAGAGCTCATGTACTGCTTCCTGAGCTGAGTTTCTGATCACTTGGGTACGGCATGATGGCTTGGTACGAGTAAAGCAAATTGTGCCAGAGAAGTAGTCGGCGGGAGTTTTCAGGCTTTTGGTATTGCCTTTAAGATTGATAAAAGGAGCTGAAGAGCGTAGTGTTAGGGTCATTGCTTGATTTTTTCCTTCAGGAAAGGAGAGATGAATATTTAGGTACTGGCTGTGGCACTTTATATTTATAGAAGAGAAACTCAAGTCAAGTCGCTGTCATTTGCACTACAGGCTGTCAGTACTCTAATTAATAATTTCTCAATCTGATCGACATGAAAAATGAAGGGCACTGCTACATCCCTCGCGCGAGGACCCAAGGCAATTTTTTTTTTTTTTAATTTTTTGATTTATTTTTTTATTCTTAAATATACTTTTAAAAATAAAAAAATTCACAACATTACTAACAAAATTCAAATAGAATTTTTTCAAACTTTCAAATAAAACATAAAAAATAATATAACTTTTTCAATTTTTAAAATACAATAATATTAAAAAATAATATTCAAATAATTTTTAATTTTATAATATTTTTATTCAATTTTTTCTCTCTCATTTCTCAAAATCTAATAAAATATCTTAACTCATACTATTTCATTCTATTTACAAATCATTTCACTATTATTTATAAATAATTTAATTAATATTCACATAATTATGAGATATTCCCATTACTAATATTTATGATACAACTAGATAACTCTTGCATGATATTTTGACTGAATTGCGAAGTGGTACAAACTCTTGATATTTTGACTCAAATATTGCCATGTTAATTAAGTGGCTAGCTGTACCTGTCCTAGTCAAAGAGTTGTTGGCTTATGAAAGGTAACCCCGCAGGAAGAAAATAGCATATAAAATGATCTACTTACGTTGTGCTGTCTTTTTGTTTGCTTTGAAGTTTGAACGTCTATCCATTTCTTAACCTCCCTAGCTAGATATGAAAATTAGGATCATCGCTCGCCATACATTTTAATTTTGCTATATATAGTCGCTTGATGTCGGCTAGCCGGCCTATTAATTAGAATATTAATTTTCACCATTTCCATATATATATATATATATATATTCTTAGTCCTCATGCTTTGCAATTTTCTAATTTTTACTTGTCAAAAATATTTTAATTAGTCCTCACTGAAGGAAAATGCCTCAAAGCAAGCGCTTGTTTTTGTCAGTGAAAAATCGGTGGATTCCCCTTATTAATTATGAGATGCTAATTTAGGCGCATGCTTCCACATATATATATATATATATATATATATATATATATATATATATAGTGATCGATGATCTAGATTGACTTCTATTTACAAATTAAGTTTGAGATTCTAAATCGATGTTCATGGCTTTCCAGAATTATATTAATTGCATTAAAAAATAAATATATGATTTAAAGTAATCTATTTATAAAAAAATGACTGAAGTGGATTAAATGAGTTGAAATTGATTAAAAATAATATTAAAAATGATATTTAAACAATTTTTTAACTTTATAATATTAATTTTATTTAATTTTTTCTCTCATATTTTTCAAAATCTAATAAAATATTTTAATTCAAACTATTTCACTGTTATTCACAAATCATTTCATTATTATTTACATATCATTTAATTAATATTCACATAATAATGAGATATTTGAAATCGGCCCATTACTAATTATGATATAACTAGATAAGTTAATTGAAATATCCGCAAGTGGTGCAAAATGATCCAACTCTTGCATGATATTTTGACTCAATTGCCAAGTGGACAAATTGAGTACAAACTCTTGATATTTTGACTCAAATATTGCCATGTGAATTGGCTAGCTATACCGACCCTAATAGCTGTGCCTCATGTCCTAGTCAAAGAGTTGTACGTTCGCAGCTTATGAAAGGTAACTCCATAGGAAGAAAATAGCATATAATAAAATGATAAATGCCATATAAAGTCAATATATATATCTCGGTCGTCTGATAACTTAATTAATTAAGAGTAGTTTTCTTTTGCCAAAAAGGCGTAAATATTATATATAATGTAGCAAATTAGTCCACAAAATAAGCTCTAAGCTCTACGTACGTACGTACGTACGTGCTCATGCATGTGCTGTCCGTCCGTCCAAGATAATGGGGCCTTTTATCATGTGGATGAAAATAATAATAATTTAATAATAAGAGAATTTTGATAGTTTTTCTTGGTTCTGTTTTTGCAGCTTGCTTGCTTACGATAACTAGAAAGATCACTAGCTAGCTGCATGCAGAAGGAGGCCGCCGGCTCTCTTCCGGTCGTTGGGGCTGGCATATATCTTAACCTACGTTGTAACCAAGTGGTCTCCAGCTAGAGTAGTACTTGTGCTCAGTGCCGGCTCTTCCATTATCCGACTTAGGTAGTTGTCTAAGGGGTTGTATAAGGCCTCTAGTGGAAGAATGCCTCCAAAAACTATTCGAAGTAAAATTTTTTAAAAGAAAAATAAAAATAATTAAAAAAAATTGAATAAATCAACAAAAAAAAATATTAAAAGTATCAAATACATATTATGTAATTGGTTATCTTTTTGGATGATTATATTTTCTTTTTCTTTTGAAAACTTAATTTTTATTGAACTTTTCTTGGTTTATATATATATTTTTTAATCTTTTGGCTTACTATCAAAACTTTTATTTTTGTATTAAGTCATTAATTTATAAAGATGTTAGTAAGAGCCATTGACATATTTTATTTTATTTTTTTTGCCCGAATGTTTTTTAATCTTTATTATTATATTTCTAAATATATATGTTAATATTGGAATTTCTATTTTTAGAATTTTATTATATTTGAATTCACTTGATGATGACGAAACTTTTTCTTTTATCATTCTCCTTTTCATTTCTAGTGTTGGTACTGAGACATGAAATGATATTCTCATCTTATCTCCACATAACAATTATTTCACATAATCTCATTCTTTGGTACACTTGCCTTTTATCATTATTAATTTAATATACAATATGAAAAATATAAAGAGGAAAATCTAATTTTCAGTATGTTAGGGGGTATTTTCGTTAGGGCCTAAAGCCTATGATACCACCCCAGGCCCCATGAGCTCTAGGAATGCTGGCCAAAGCCTGGAAGGGGCCCCCTTGGTAGCCCAGGGCAGGTCCTAGACCTGTGCGGGCCAGGGCGGGCTCCAGACTTGTGCTAATTGGTGGAAATCATCAATATTGAGATGGGATGTTGCAGAAGGACGCAAGAAACCATGATCGGGGAAAAGCGGAAGAGACGGCATTAGGCAACTATGCCAGAGACCCATGCCACATTAAATGACTAACACCAAGAAAACTACGCTGCATTAAATGCAACATGGTGGTGGAGACTCCAAGGAGAGGCGTCCCTCTACCCTAGAATATAGGGCATGACCCACCTGACCTAAAAGATCAAGTATAAAGGTCGCCCAGAATTGCAAGGTAAAGAAGATGAATTCAAGTCTATTGTCAATTATACTCCAATGTTGTCTTCTTTAAATAACTTTGATATCTATTCTATACTAACTTTGGCATCAGAGGTTTCCCGAGCCACCGCAGGGCCACCCCTCTCTTGCCTCAGGATTCGACTCGAGTGAAGACCCAGACCAGTTGAGCGACATGGCCCAAGGGCATACGAAACACAATGTTAATATCTGGCGCTGTCCATGGGATTCGACTAATCTTATGGTTGAGCGTGTCCTTCGTATGCCTACGAGGACCCTTTCTCAGCTGGTACGGGAGTAGGACGAAGGCATGACAAGTGGCATGGAAGTAAGGTTGGCCGCTATGAAGCAGCTCATTGGGAGGCACAATAACTAGGTGAAGAGCCTTCGGGAGGAAAACCAGGCCCTCAAGGATACTTTTCGCGACTCGATACACCAAGACGAGCCCAATGTCAGCGAACACCATTCAAGAAAAGAGGACAAGGGCAACAATGCCCAGAATGAAAGGAAATGCATGTAGCAGGACCTGCGTAACCTTCAGGGAAAGTATGAGGAGGTATTGAGGTAGATGGGTAGCTCATCCTTAGTAGACCAACTACTGGTCAACACTGGCCTACTGTATAGCGTGCGGGTAATGGTGGTCCCATTGCCACCAAAGTTTCAAATCCTGCCCATGGAAGCGTATGATGGGACCTGAGACCCAATGGAGCACTTTGAGACCTTCGAGGCCCACATGATGCTACATGGATTTCCCGGAGAGGTAGCATTCAAAGCATTCCCGGTGACCTTGAAGGGAACCGTGAAAACTTGGTTCGGCTCCTTGGTGCCTGGATCCATCGAGAATTTTGACGAGCTAGCCCGCCTATTCCTCACTCACTTCATGGCCAGCCGAAGATGAAGACGTTCGGCCACTTACCTCCTCACTGTCAAGCAGAAGGAAGATGAGAGCCTGAAGACTTACCTGGCCAGGTTCAACAAGGAGTGGATGATCGCGGAAGACCAAGACGAGAAGATCACGCTGGCGGCATTGCTTAGAGGGGTCTGGCCCCAATCGATGTTCATGGCTGAGCTGGCAAAAAAGACCCCTACCACTCTTCGAGAGTTCATGGATCAGGCCGATAACTTCACCAATGCAGAGGACACCTTCCACGCCTTAACTAAGCCCGGGCAGAAGGAGGTGGGGAGAGCGCGCTAAAAGGAAAGGACCTTGACCAAAGGCCCCACCAGGGAGAAGATGGAACGTAAACAACAGGAGTCGAGAAAGGAAGAGCCCAATGTGAGAGGCATGCAACACAGGTCCGACCGTTCGACGTTCATTATCGTACAGGAGGAGAAGCGGCACACCTAGGGGGAACGCCGCTACTGCACCCATCATTGAACCACTTCTCACAACACTGGAGAGTGCTGATCACCTCCAATAGGCTACCATCCATGCAGTATCTACCCTCCCAGCAGAGAGAGCAACTGTGGAGGGGACGCTCTAGGGAGAGGAGTCCTGCCTGGGAATGTCAATAAAGGATGCAAGAGAGCCCGAGAAGAGGAGACACAGCGCCAACCACCCCCACCCTCTCAGCAGGTGTACCAGACGGTTCCCCCTGCAGGGGAGATTCGTACCATCACATGAGGCTTTGTCAGTGGAGGGGCAATCTCATCAGGAAGAAAGGCCCATGCCAGAGAGGCCCGATATCAAGAAGTTTACTCAGCCTCCTACCGATCCCCAAAGCTACCCCTGAACCGAGTCTGCCCCTGTAATCTCCTTCGGGCAAGCTGACGAGGAAGGGGTATTCTATCCGCACAACGACGCACTAATGGTCACCATGCAGGTCACCAACGTCACAACCAAAAGAATCCCTTTCAACAACAGCAGTGTTGCCCAGATGACTAACACAAGAGCGGATTAAATTGGATTGTATTTAAAAATTAACATTTATAAATCAAATACATAAAATAAAATATAAACAAAATACGAAGCATCAATAAATATAAAGAGTAAGGGTAAGAGAGAAGCAAACTCAGTATGTTAACGAGTTTCAGCCCCACTGCCTACATCCTCGCTTCAAGCTACACTTTGAAGATCCCAAAATTCACTATTCAACCTCCTTTAGGTGGAGATAGAAATCTATTACACATTTGAACAACACCGCTACAAAGGATCCGTGTAGAACACCATCTACACTTTCAATCACCTTACACGTAGTGATTCAACTATTCCTTGTATAAAACACTTTCTACACGCACAAGGGTTATACACACCCTTTTATTGATACAAGAGCTAATAGTGGATAGGTCATCAAAGAACACTTTTCAATGAGTGAAATAAGAACAATACAATGCAAACTATATCTCTCTCAAAATGAACAAGGATTAAGACTCAATGCTTAGAGAAAAGAGATTGAAAGCTTGGAATGAATGTTGCAAAACTTGCAATAATATGTGTATGCTCTTGGTGTTGTAAATTTGAAACTCTCAAATGATCTATTTATAGGCATATAAGACTTCATATTCAAATTTAAAAAGATTCATATGTTAAAGATAACATCATTCACTTTTTCAAAAAATTCAAATAAAAGTTTCTTCTTTTTCAATTGTCAAAGACAACATCATTCACTTTTCAAAAAATTCAAATAAAAGTTTCTTCTTTTTCATTTGTCAAAGACAATATTATTCGCTTTTCAAAAATTTTAAACCTAATCTTTTTACTTTTTGCATATGACAAAAGGGGTACTATTTACTTTTCAAATTTTTCAAACAAAATCATCTACCTTTTGCATAAGTCAAAAAGAGCATCATTTACTTTTGAAAATATTTAAACAAAGCATACACATGTGAAAGATAACAACCAATCATCTTTAATATTTTCAAAATTTAAACTTTTAATCATGTCATGCACATGTGAAAGATGACAATCAATCATCTTTCAAATTCTCAAATTTAATTTTCAAAGTCTTCATGCACATGTGGAAAATGTATTTTAATGCTTTATGATAAAATATTAATTTTGAGCCTTAATCCTAATTTTGAATTTTTCAAGAGATGTACAACATTACTCTATGAGTTTTAATGTGAAATTGTTCCCTTCTTACTCATGCTTGGTTTCTTGATGTGTTTAACTCTATTATGTAGACAACTTGAGTTTGAGACTCCTTTATTCATTGAATTCGTTTGTTATAATCAAAATCCATGTGTAGATATATAATTACATGAAGTTTGAAACCTTAGGTTCAACAATCTCCCCCTTTTTTATGATGACAAATACTTGGTAGAACCTGAAGCCTATATTAATACTTAAGCACTCCTTGAAAATGTGCGTTAGTGTTTCAAGCCTGTAGAACCTAAAGCCTATATTAATACTTAAACTCCCCCTAAGAATGTGCATTAGTATTTCAAGCAAAAATATAAATATAATTCTAAGCATATATAACAAGTTTAACAATTCAAAAAATGTTAATATTCTAGTCTATAACTTCTCTCCCTTTTGGCAATCATTAAAAAGGATCTGCAGCAAATAAATGGACTGAAGAAAACAGTGTATTAGTAAAGACTGTAGATAATCAAGAAATTGGAGCTACCCGTGACCCGACAAGTGCTGCAAAACCTTGAGGCCTAACTCTATGAATTTAGTGTGGCTAGAGATTTAAACAATCGCGATTGATGTTGTTGACAAACGAGATTGAGCAGGAATTTGAAGACTCTGTGTTTCTATTTAATTTTGCTGGCTTAGCAAGAAAACTTTTGACAATATGTGTCCAACATATCTTGCATTTTTTGACGAATAAGATTTGAAGAGATAATAGCTTGCCTTGTTCTTTATGCTATCTCTATAAAATCAGTCTTAAAATTTATCCAATTTGCATGAAGTCTTATTCTCATCTCTATAACTCATTTACATTCTTTCAACATTCTCACTTTAAGCTTTCAATTCTTTTCTCAATTGCTCATTCTTCTAACATTCCTCTAAATCCATCCATGAGGCATTCTTCACTTTAATCTCATGTTCTTTCTGCAGCTACCATTGGTGTCATATTGCAGCAAGAGAATAATAATTTGGTTAATAAGTCAAACTCCGATGCTATGTACGACTTGGTGAGTCTCGGGACTCGCTACTCCTCCTCTATAGTTGCTTTTTCCCAGCGGCTACAAGCCAAAACCCATGAGGTTGAAAAACATAAATAACAAATTGTTGTACTCCAGCGAATTGTTCAAGAGTCTCACATAAGGGATTATTAGATTCTTCATTCTGCTTGCCAGTTGCCACGATAGGGATGGCATGATACTGTATGAAGAGAATGAGCGTTTCAAACATGAAGTTAAAAATCTCAAGTTTATGTAAAAGTATTTATAAAAATTCTCTATATTTTTATCAACTATGGTCTATCTTTTAAGAGATATTCATAGCATGCATCATACTTATTTTTCTTCTAATCATAAATAATCTATCTTCTGGCAAAGGTTTTTTGAAAATATCTACTAATTGATCATGTGTACTTGTGAACTCTAGTACTATATCACTCTTCTGCACATGATCTCGAAGAGAATGATATTTAATTTCAATATGCTTAGTTCTAGAATGTTGTATTGAGTTTTTTGAAAAATTTATAGCACTTGTATTATCACATTTGATTGGAATGTGATTATACATGAGTTTAAAACCTTCAAATTGTTACTTCATGTAAAGAACTTGAGAACAACAACTACCCGCAGCAACATATTCTGCTTCAACAGTAGATAATGCAATAGAATATTACTTTTTACTAAACCAGGAAACTAGTGCATGACCTAAGAAATAACATGCATTACTAGTGCTTTTTTGATCAATTTTGCAACAGCATAATTTGCATCTATGTACCTGATTAGATTGCAAGATATGTGCTTAGAGTATCATAACCCTAGGTCAATTGTACAACTAAGATATCTAAGAATACGCTTAACAGCAATCAAATGAGATTCTTTTGGAAATGATTGAAAGCGTGCACATAAGTACATACTGAACATAATATCTGATCTATTGGCTATCAAATATAATAAGCTACCAATCATACCTCGATATACATTTGAGTCAATTGGCTTACCGGTTTCATTTTTATCAAGTTTAGTGGATGAGCTCATTTGTGTTCCAATTTTCTTAACACCTTCCGTCCCAAACTTTTTGAGTAATTCTTTAATATATTTTGACTAATTGATGAATGTTTCACTACTTGCTTGATTTGCAATCCGAGAAAGAATGTAAGTTTTCCCATCATGCTCATTCCAAATTCTTCCTGCATAGTCTTAGCAAAACTTGGCACATAGTTTCATTAGTAGCACTGAATATTATATTATTAATATAAATCTGAATCAAAAGAATATCATCATTTTCTTGTTCAATTAAGAAACCACTGAGTCTCTCATATCAAGCTCTAGAAGCTTGTTTGAATCCATATAGTGCTTTTGTGAGTTTGAAAACATGATTTGGAGAAATATGATTTTCAAAACCTGGAAGTTGCTCAATATATACCTCTTCATTTATAAAACCATTTAAGAAAGTACTTTTAACATATATTTGAAAAATTTTGAAATCTTTATAACAAACATATGCAAGTAGCATTCGAATAGTTTCTAATCTTGCGACTGGTGCATATGTCTCATCATAATCGATTCATTCTTCTTGATTGAAACTTTGGGCTATAAGTCGAATTTTTTTCTAGTAATGACTCTAGACTCATCTTTCTTGTTTCTAAAAACCCATTTTGTTCCAATAATAGTATGATTTTTGGATATAGGAACAAGTGTCCAAACATCATTTCTTTCAAATTGATTTAGCTCTTCTTGCATAGCTAGAATCCAATATTCATCAAGAAGTGCTTCATCAATATTTTTGGGTTCAATCTGTGATAGAAAAGTAGTATGATTGCAAATATTTTTAAAAGATGATCGAGTATTTACACCTCGTGAAGGTTCTCATAGAATTTGTTCCACTGAATGATCTTTCACAAATTTTCACTGTTTGGTTGCATCTTGTATTAAATTTTGATGATATTTCCTTATATCTCCATGTTGAACTTCATCTATTGTGTTCTCTTTGTTTAGATTGAGACTTTTCGTGTTATTTATACCTGTTGTTTCTTCATCAACAGATTTCTTGGAAAGTAGATAATTAGATTCATCAAATACTACATGCATAGATTCTTGTACAGTCAAAATCTTTTTATTGAATACTCTATAAGTTTTACAATTAGTAGAATACCCGAGAAATATACTTTCATCAGATTTTACATCAAACTTGCCTAAATTAACCCTGTCATTCAAAATAAAACATTTGCATCCAAATACATGAAAGTAACCAATGTTAGTCTTTTTTTCATTCCAAAGCTCATAAGGGATTTTATCTAATTTAGACCTTAGCATAACTCTATTTATAACATAACATAGAGTACTTATCGCTTTGGGCTAAAAATAACTAGGCAAGTTGTTCTCATTGAGCATTGTTTTTGTCATCTCCTTTCTACTACCCCATTTTGCTTAGGAGTTCGAGGAGCAGAGAAATTATGCAAAAAACTATTTTTATCACAAAAAGTTTCAATATTTTTATTAACAAACTCTTTTCTCCTATCATTTCGGATAGTTGAAATAGTATAACCATTTTCAAAGAACTCAGTCTTGTTTAACGTCATATGTCTTGAACATCCACTATCTAAATATCATTTGTTTTTACTTGTGGAGGACTTCATGTATACCTATAAAAACAATTAAAATGATTTTTCTTGGTACCCAAGTTCTTTAGATCCTTTATTTTTTAGTATTAGAAAAAATAAGATTTTTAGGTATCCATATGGCCCTAATAGTCATTGTATGCTTTCTTCTAATAGGACAAACATGATAATTATAACTATTTCTATTACAAAAATTGCAAATAGCATGTGGCATATATGAAAATTTTGAGTGATTGTAATAGTATCTTTCTTTGACAAAATTATTTTTATGAAAATAATTTTAAATACTGAACTTTGATGTAGAAGGATTATCAAAAAAGTTTTTATAAGGTTTGTATTTTTGTTTTAGCATATATTTCAAGTCTGCCTTGTCAAAAACACATTTTTGACTACCAAGAAGTTTTTCAAAATTTCTTTTTCCATTCGTAAAGTTTTCAACAATATTTTCTAAATCAGTTTTTTTTTTCTTCAACTTAATATTTTCATCTTTCAAAACGATGTTTTCTTTTCTAAAAACATTAATTTTGTTTGTTAAAAAACAAATTTCTTTTTCAAAGTAGTATACTTGATACCTAATTTTTCAAGTTCCTCATATACCTCTTCCAAAACATTTTGCAACTTTTCATATGAAGGATCTTCAATATTATCAAGATTTGTTACCTCAATGTCATCTTTAGCCATAAGACAACAATTTGCTGATTCTTCATTGTTTGCTTCACTATCTGAGCTACTTGAATCATCATCCCATGTAGCTTTTATTACTTTCTTGCCATTGTTTCAATCCTTCTTTAGTAAAGAACAATTTGACTTGATATGTCCAGGCTTATTACATTTATAACAAATTAAAGAGTCATTTTTACCTGAATCTTTCTTGAAAAATGTTTTGAAAGATTTCCTCGGATGAGTTTTATTTTTCTTTAAGAACCTCTTAATTCTTCTTATTATCATCACAACTTCTTCATCTTTGTTGTCACTTTCCTCATCTTCATTACTTTCACTTTCATGAGGAACAGCTTTAAGTGCCAAGTTCTTGTTTGACTTTCCTTCTTCTTCTCCTCTTTTCAATGTGTACTCATGGGTGGTAAGTGACCCGATAAGTTCATTCACTTTAAGTTTCTTGAGGTCACTAGTTCAAGAATCACTGTCACTTTTGATTCTCGCATTTTGGTAAAGTGTTGAGAATTTTTCTCCACATTAAAATAAATTTTTCCAAGAGCTGTCAAGTTGTTTATGATGTTAGTAAAGCGAATGTACATATTACAAATAGATTTATCATCATTCATCTTAAACATTTCATATTCATGATTAAAAATATAAATTTTTGATTTCTTAACTTGCGAAATTCCTTCATAAGTAACTTCCAAATTATCCCAAATTTCCTTTACTGTAGCACAAGTCATTATTCTTTTAAAGTTATTTCCATTGAGAGCATTATATAATAAATTCATAATAGTTAAATTCAATGTATAAAGTCTATCGTCTTCACGATCAAACTCTTCTTTTTCCTTTTTGACCTTTACTCCATCATCAATCACTTTTGTTGGAATATAAAGTCCATTTATAATACATTTCCAGATTTCGTGACATTGAGTCTGAAGGAATATTCTCATTCTAACTTTTCAAAATGAGTAATTGTCTCCATAAAAGAGTGGAGGCCGACTGCTAAATTGACATTCACCAAACGAAACTGCAATTTTAGCCATAAGATCTTAACTCAAAATATAGTTAATCTTATTCTTATAACAGAGCCCTTACTCTGATACCAATTGTTACCGATCATAGGCAGCACCTATGCCACCTAACAATTGTACCTACCAGACTAGCCAGCCATCGTCTCCACCAGTGCACCGTCACCCATGGTCGGAGAGTCTTACTTTGGTGACACAGTCACGAGCGAGAGTCCCCATGAGTGATCTGCCTGTATGAACAATATAGGTCAACTAGCTCTGATATCAATTGTTGCCCAGATGACTAACACAAGAGGATGGTGAATTGGGTTGTATTTAAAAATTAAAAATTATAAATCAAATACACAATATAAAATATAAACAAAATACGAAGCAGCAATAAATATAAAACTCAGTATGTTAACGAGGTTTGGCCCCACTGCCTACGTCATTGCCTCAAGCTACCCCTTGAGGATCCTCAAATTCACAATTCAACCTCCTTTATATAAAGATAGAAATATATTACATATTTGAACAACACTGCTATAAAGAATCCGTTTATAATACCCTGTACACTTGCAATCACCTTACACATGGTGATTCAACTATTCTTTGTTTAAAACACTTTCTACGCGCATAAGGGTTTTACACATCTTTTTACTAAAACTAGAGCTAATAGTGGGTAGGTTATCAGATAACACTCCTCAATTGGTGAAATAAGAACAATATAGCGCAAACTATATCTCTCTTAAAATGAACAATGATTAAGTTTCAATGCTCAGATAATAGAGATTGAAAGTTTTAAATGAATGTTGCAAAACTTGTAATGATATGTGTATGCTCTTGGTGTTATAAATTTGAAGTTCTCAAATGATCTATTTATAGGCATATGAGACTTCATATTCAAATTTAAAAAGATTCACATGTTAAAGACAATATCATTCACTTTTTAAAAAAATTCAAATAAAAGTTTCTTCTTTTTCAATTGTCAAAGACAACATCATTCACTTTTCAAAAAATTCAAATAAAAGTTTCTTTTTTTTCATTTGTCAAAGACAACATCATTTACTTTTCAAAAATTTCAAATCTAATCTTTTTACTTTTCACATATGACAAAATGAGTACTATTTACTTTTCAAATTTTTTAAACAAAATTATCTACATTTTGCATAAGTCAAAAAGAGTATCAATCACTTTTAAAAATATTCTAACAAAGCATGCACATATGAAAGATGACAACCAAACATCTTTAATATTTTCAAAATTCAAACTGTTAAGCATGTCATGCACATGTAAAAGATGACAATCATTTATCTTTCAAATTTTCAAATTTTCAAATTTAATTTTCAAAGTATTCATGCATATGTGGAAAATGTATTTTAAAGTTTTATGATAAAATATTAATTTTAAGCCTTAATCATAATCTCAAATTTTTCAAAAGATGTACAATATTACTCTATGAGTTTTAATGTGAGTTTGTTTCCTTCTTACTCATACTTGGTTTCTTGATGTGTTTAACTCCATTATGTAGACAACTTGAGCTTAAAACTCATTTATTCTTTGAATTCGTTTGTTATCATCAAAATCTATGTATAGATATATAATTACATGAAACTTGAAACCTTGGGTTCAACAAGCAGTTTGTTAGACATCTTGTTTTGAGATGCATTCACCCTTATGAGGATAGACACAGCTTGGCTCCAACAAACCCCAATGCCACTCAAAGGCTTTTCGGGAGAAATGGTCGAGCTGGAGGGGACCATCGCCCTGTCAGTTTTGGTAAGCAACCCACCCTGCATCACCTCAATTATGGTCAACTTTCTAGTAGTAAAGGCTCATTCCTCTTACAACACCATCATCAGTCGCCTGATACTCAATTAGCTACAAGTCATCACCTCCACCTACCACCTAAAAGTCAAGTTTCCTACGGTTTGAGGAATCGGTGAGATCCGGGGAGAGCTGGCCTCGGCATGGGAATGCTATATGCAAGAGCTGAAATCCACTAGGGGGAGGCAACATGCTACGTGGGCATGCGCCAATCTTGAAGTCGTGACAGGCTCCCATCAGGAACCAAGCTATCTCAACTAGGAGGGAGGAAGAGGGGCGCATGCCAAGAAGAAATGACAACCGGGGCTCTTCTCGTTCTCTCACATTTTTATTTTATTTTTTTGCTTTTTGCCTGCTTACTTTGTAAATATGAATTTGTGGTAGATTAATGAAAATGTTGGATCTCTTTCAGGAAATTTGCAAAATCAGCCCCATGACTACAACTCTTAGTCAATGAACAAAGGCTCCCCTGAAGGAATGACGAACCTCCCCCGAGGCCATGCACCTCGCGCTAGAAAGCTCCTATGAGGGGATGCTCACGTGAGGGAATGAATAACCTTCCCTGAGGCCAAGCAACTCGTGTGGGAAAGCTCCCCCGAAGGAATGAATCAAGGCTCTCCTGAGGGAAGGAATGAATCTCCCCCGAGGAAATACTCCTCGTGCGGGAAAGCTCCAGGGTGCGAGAAAACTCCTTTGAAGGAATGCTCCCCAAAGAGGATGAAGATCCTCCGCTGCGAGGAAAGCTCCCACAAGGGAATGAACGAAGGCTCCCCTGAAGGAATGATGGATCTCCCCTAAGGAACCACCTCGCACGAGAAAACTCCCCTAAGGGAATGAAAGAAGGCTCCCCCGAGGATAGACCTCGCATTGGAAAGCTCTTATGAGGGAATGCTCCCCTAGGGAAATGCTCCCCTGAATGAATGCCGATCTTCCCCCGAGGAACCACCTCGTGTAGGAAAGCTCTCCTGAGGGAACAAATGAAGGCTCCTCCGAAAATAGACCTTGCGCAGGAAAGCTCCCACGAGAGAATACTCCCCTGAGGGAATGACAAAGGCTCTCTCAAAGACCCACTTAGAGTAGGAAAGCTCCCGCAAGGGAATGCTCTCCTGGGGAATGACGAATCTCCTCCGAGGCCACGCACCTTGCCCGGGAAAGCTCCCATGAAAGAATACTCCCCTAAGGGAAAGACGAACCTCCCCTGAGGCCACGAACCTCACGTGAGAAAGCTCCCTGAGGGAATGCTCTCCTGAGGGAATGAACCAAGGCTCCCATGAGGGAAGCAACGAACTTCCCCCGAGGAAATACTCCTCATGTGGGAAAGCTCCCAGGCGTGGGAAAGCTCCTGTTAAGGAAAGCCCCCTTGAGAGAATGACGATCCTCTCCTAGGGGGGATGCTCTCGGGCGCGAGAAAGCTCCTGTAAGGCAATGTGATCAAATGTAAGGAATTTCACCTGTAGCAAGAAAATTAGCAATGTCAGCATACCAAGGCAATTGAGATATACTAAAAAGTTGCTCATCTGGGAATGTGTCTCTAATAGGAACTATCCCTATGGAATCTGAAAGAACAAGTCTAGATAGATGATCAGCAACAACATTCTCAACTCCTTTTTTATCTTTAATTATCAAATCGAATTTTTGCAACAAAAGGATCAATCTAAGCAACTTGGGCTTTGCATCCTTTTTAGCTAAAAGGTATTTCAAAGTAGCATTATCAGTAAAAATGACAATTTGAGACCCAATCAAATAATAATGAAATTTGTCAAGTGCAAAAATTATTGCAAGTATCTCTTTTTTAGTTGTTGAATAATTCATTTGAGCATTATTTAAAGTTATACTTGTATAATAAATCACACAAGGCTTTTTGTCCTTACGTTAGCCCAACCCAACAGCATAATCATTAGCATCACACATAATTTCAAATGATAAATTTCAATCAAGTGATTGCATAATTGGGGTTGGAATTAACATACCTTTTAATTTTGTAAAAGCTAACTCACAACCCTTAGTCCACAAAAAAGAATTTTTCTTTGACAATAAATTGTACAAAGGTCTAGAAATTATACTGAAGTCTTTAGTGAATCTCATGTAAAAACTTGCATGACCTATAAAAGATCTGATATCCTTGATGTTCTTTGGGATGGGCAAATTAGAAATTAATTCAATCATAGCCTTGTCCACTTCAATACCTTGAGAAGAGACAATGTGGCCAAGGACAATCCCTTGAGTGACCATAAAATGACACTTTTCCCAGTTTAAAATCAAATTCTTTTCTTTGCATCTAATCAATACTTTTTCCAAATGAGTCAAACATTCATCAAATGAATCACCAAAAATAGAAAAATCATCCATGAATATCTCAACAAAATGCTCTACCATGTCACTGAATATGCTCATCATGCATCTTTGAAATGTAGTAGGAGCATTACAAAGTCTGAATGACATCCTTCGTTATGCAAAGATACCAAATGGACATGTAAAAGTACTCTTTTCTTGATCCTCAAAAGCAATTTCAATTTGGTTATATTCAGAATAAACATCTAGGAAGCAATAAAATTTATGGTCCACTACACGTTCAGTGATTTGATCCATGAATGGGGTAGGGGAAAAGGATCATTCCTAATGATAGAATTTAGTGTTCTGTAGTCAATGTGCATACGCCAACCAGTAGTAACTCTAGTTAGGATCAATTCATTATCAATATTCTTAACTACAATCACACCAGATTTCTTAGGTACCACCTGCATAGGACTAATCCATTTGCTGTAAGAAATAGGGTAAATGATCCATACATCCAGAAGTTTTAACACCTCTGCTCTGACAACCTCTTTCATGTTGGGGTTCAGTCTACATTGCATTTCTCTAGAGGGCTTAGCATTGTCCTCTAGATATATCATGTGGGTACAAATCAAATGGCTGATACCTTTGATATCAGCTATGGTCCATCCCATTTCTTCTTTGTGTTCAATGAGAACACCAATTCATTTTCTCTTTTGAATTTCATCCAGTTTTGATGAGATGGCCACTGGTAATGTCTCTGTTTGGACTAAAAAAACATATTTGAGATCAGCAGGTAGATGTTTCAAATCTAGTTTTGGTGTTTGCACACTTGAGGGGAGAGACACGACATCATGAGGTGGCAATTCCTCAAAACGTGTCCTCCATTTATCAGTGTCCATTATAGGAGTAGATTCTAGCAAAAAATTCATAGATACAAACATAGAATCATCATTAAAATTTTCATCATAAACCAAACAAGCCTTAAAAGGGTCAGAAAAAATTAGCAAATTAAATTTATTTTGAACAAGAGTTTGGA
This sequence comes from Carya cathayensis, assembly GCA_011037825.1. Classification (NCBI taxonomy): domain Eukaryota; kingdom Viridiplantae; phylum Streptophyta; class Magnoliopsida; order Fagales; family Juglandaceae; genus Carya; species Carya cathayensis. Next base: position 27,681 of record QGSO01000147.1, read on the forward strand.
TCAAATTTACTTAATGCATATCATCATCATCACCAGGTTCTTTACAAAAATTGAAAATATTCAACTCCAAAGTCATGTTGCCAAAAAAAATTATCATCACATCACTCATACAATTTATTAAAGCATTTGAGGTTGCAAGGAATGGCCTACCCAAAATTATAGAAATTTGAATGCAAATATCAAAGATAGGTTTTGTGTCCAAAACAATAAAATCTACTAGGAAATAAAATTTGCCTACTTATACTAACATATCCTCAACTATCCCTCTCGGTATTTTTATTGAACGATCAGCAAGTTTGAGTGTTACCTTGGTGGCTTTAAGTTCACCAAGACCCAATTGCTCATACACCGAGTAAGGTAGGAGGTTAACACTAGCACTAAGGTCAAGTAGGGTTTTCTCAATTTTAAAATTCCTAATAACACAAGAAATTTTTAGACAACCTAGATCTTTATACTTTGGAGGAGAATTATTCTAAAAGATGGCGCTTACCTATTCTGTAAGGAAAGCCTTCTTTTGCACTTTCATCGTATGCTTCACTATACACAGATCTTTCAAAAATTTAGCGTAAAATGGAATCTGTTTAATCGCATCTAACAAAGGAATATTAATTTTCACTTGTTTGAAAATCTCAAGAATGTCAACATTTTGAATCAATTTGTGAGAAGGTTGCAAACTTTGGGAAAAAGGGGCAGGTATTGGGACTTTCACAGGCATATCTAACTCAACCTTGTCAATTTCACCATTACTCTTGGAATTTGAAGAATTGTTGGTTTCATAAGCTTTTATTGAAACACTTTTATCAATTATTTTTCCATTGTGTAGAATGGTGATGGACTTGGCATGTTCAATTTTTGAATCAGAAGAATTTGAATTTATTACCTCAAATTTTCCCTTGGGATTAGGCTGAGGTTGAGCAGGAAACTTACCCTTTTTTTGAACATGCAATGCGGAGATCAAGTCGCTAATAGAGATTCTCATCTCATTAATGACCTGTATTGTCTGAGTGTTAATATTGTTTGCCTCTGCATAAAATTTTGTAATGTCTCCTCAAGGGTTTTCTTATGTAGAGGCACATAAGGAGCAGAAGAAGAAGGTCCTTGAGGATTTTGATTCGCATTGGACTCGTTCCTCCGACCAACTAAAGTTGGGGTGATTTCTCCATCCATGATTATATGTTTCCAAACAGAGTTTTCCTACATACAAGCACAGTCGCGCACTAATCTGTGTACCAATACTGATTTATTCATACTTAAAATTTAAATTAACACTGTTTTCAATAAAATCTACTTTTTGACCAATCACATCACATTGGTGCACAGATTAGTGCACAATTATGCTTGCAGCTATATTTTTCCTTCCAAATAAGGGGAAGAAAATGGTCTTCTATAAGAATTCATGACATTTGCTTGTTCGTGCAACTCCTCTTTAAAAGGGGGATTGTTGGACAATCCTGAATTAGGTAATCCACTAATCTCACATATACCACAATTTTCTTCTTATTTTTCAATGGCCTTAGCCGAATTTACCTTCTTAGGTTCCATGGCTCGACTTTTCTTGTCAAACTTGTTATCCTAGCATTCATATCATCATTTCCTTTAAGGACATACATACCCTCTTGAGACATGGTATTAAACTTGGGCTTATTTGACCGATCCGAACGATCTGTTCTAAAATTAATTACTGCATGCACCGCCTAAAGTCTTTTATTCTAAAAACTAATGTAAAACAAGCAAGAAAATAAAATTAAAAAAAAATGGAACGAGATTACAAAATGATATATATCAATATGAAGGCAATGCTACTCGATTCCTTTCCCGTCAAAATAACAAAAATCGTACCTGCAAAAAAAATATGAGAAAGTTAGTAAAAGATTACAGATTAATTTTTTTTAAGAAATTTTTTTTTCTTAAAAAAAAATAATCTTATCACACATTGCAATCCCCGACAACAACGCCAAAAACTTGTTGTGCCTAAACTTTGACTCAAACTAGTGAACCAAAAATTTATTGCAGTTTTATCTGTAAGTATACACGTGTTGTAGTACCTAACAGGGTCGAATTCACATGAATTGACTTATGTGATAATGAAAATAAATTACTAAAATGAATGTGCAATCAAATAGAAAAGAAAATTACTGAGATAAAGATTTTTAAAGTATCAGAAAAAAACTAAAATGATAAAATAAATCGATATGGAGAATGACAAGATTTCGAGGATCCGTCTAATAATTTAAAATATTATTTTCGATCGATTTACTTCAATTAAACTAGAATAATGATTCTGTTTAATTGGAGGATTTAGCATTTACGGTTAAGAGAAATAGTCACTAATGATTAAGCATGAACGATTGATGGTTAAAACATTCACAAACTCATTTGAATATGACAGGGATTTTTTTAAGTATTCACTGTATTTAAAAATCACAATGAATCAAGATAAATATATAGATAATCAAAATATCCAATAATAAAATTCTTCAATCGATCAAACTCACAAAATAAATTCAAATGTTGATTCGAAAATCATGTTTAAATCATTAAATTTTACCTCTAACCTTAATACAAAAGTTTAGCCAACCATTTTCATCAAAAGAGTTATGAAAATCAAATAAATATTTTTCGTGATAAAACTAAAATAAAACACAACCTAACGCTAGAAAACAACTTGGACCAAAGAATAAAACTGGAGAAAATACAACGCAAATAAACTTCCCTTTCTCTCAGTCCACTCCGCCCTGTGCGCTGTCCAGGAAGCAACTCCGTCAAACGAAAATGTCTCCCACGTCTTTCTTCTCTGCTGGTTCATGCAGCGTCAAGAACACCGTACAGCCTCTATTTCAGCTCAGTCCGTAGCTCTAGTGTGCTCCTCCACCATAAGTCGTGATCTTTCTCATCACCCCAAACGAAAGAAAAAAACCAGCCCCTCCAGTTCGCTTCGTCCAACCCCCAGCAACTCTCCGTGAAACCCACGAAAAAGAAGAAGCCAAAATATAATCTCCCCGCCCGTATCTCCTCATTCCGTATTTCCTGAGTCCCAAAACCTGCTACCTGACTTTTTCCTCTCAAAACAGAGTCAAAAATCCCCTCCTGTCTCACACCTTCCGTCCATCCTGCTCTGCTTTCTCTTATATATTTTTTTTTCGTTTTTGTTACTCTCTCCTATCCAACGACCTGGCCTCTACCTCCTTCCCGAGAGTCCCTTGCCCAAACAAAAATGTCCCTTCCAAAAACAGACTTCCCTCACGCCAATCACCCAGTCAAAGCTCTCTTTTCGTTCAGCGTCCAAACCCCAGAACCCCCCTGTTCTCTCCCTCCAAAACAGAGCAGCTCCCCTCCAAGCTTCTCTCACAGAACGTCCATCTTTCTTTTTCCAAACCTATCTCCCCCCTCGTCCTTACGAAAACTTTTTCTTCTTTCCGTAAGCGTCCCCAGCTCCTTTTTTTCCTTCCGTTCTTTTTTTTTTTTTTTTTTACGTTCTTCCCTCCGGTCCAAAACTCTCTACCTCTTACTCCCCGTAAAAGTCCTACCTGACCCAGCGAAAAAGAAAACAAAAAAAATATCAACTCTCCTACCAGTTGTTCTCTCCTCAGAACCAGTCTGTTCGGTGCCCTCCACCTCTCACTCTTTTTTTCTTTTCCATCATTGAGGTAACAAAAGAGTTGCCTTTCAAAGCACACAAGCCAAGAGCACCAAAAATGGAGCAAGTGTGGCTTTTCTGCTGTGTAACTGAGTTTCACTTCCCTCTAGCAGTAGCTGTGTTGAGGCTTTTCTACCTTCAGTAATTGTATGTCCAAAAAGGGCAAGTCTGCTACAGCTTCTTTTGTCTTTGTTATCTCCGATGAATAAAAGGTGCCAACATGAAGTAGGATTGACTTCTATGCGAGAGAGATGCATGACTATAGCGTGATTGCTTTCCATAAACTGTAAAGTGCAAAGGCCTGCGTGAAGTTGTCTTCTGTAATGTGTGCTGGTGCAGGGGCGTGCATTCGACTTTGAGTCCTATGAAACTGTAGAGACCATAAAAATATAAATGGGAGTTTTGAAAAAGATATAGTAACCATAAAAATAAAATAAAAAGAAAGAACCCAATATAAAAGATATGTTATGCATTTGAGGAAATTAATTAAATCATAGGTTATAAAATTAAGCATAAATCATTATATTAATCAATTTAAATTACAATTCAAATTTACGCCTATTAACCATTTTTCCATCTAAAACCAATAATAATGTCATGAAATGATTAAAATATTTTGATTTTAAATGTATGAAATATGCAATATTCCAACTCATTCAAGATACAAAAGAGAAAGAACAGCTTGAAAGTCCAAGTAGGGTATGGCGGGTACGACACCATCGACAAAAAGGAACAACAGCTCCCAAGGTTCAAATAGCAATCCCAGAGAGGCACCATCCTATTAGTACAAAGGCAAGGTTGGGAAGCGGGAGAGGAATCGCCTCAAAAGGGGGGCGTAGTCAGGCCGAGCTCCATGGACTCCTCAAAGATTTCAAGTTGAAAGAGAGACCCTCCGTGGTCCCTCCCACGGGACCCCTCTCCTACTCCTACTCCTACTCCTCCCTGGGTCGGGGAGAAAGTGCCCGGGCTTGAGCAAGCCAGGACGCCAGAAATCTTCTTTGCTAACCCAGCCAGGGAAGGAAGCCTTGCTCTTCCCGGATGCGGGGGCAACTCGGGATGTAAAGAAGAACCGTGAACTGCACAAGGAGTTCTGAGGTAGGAAAATCCACTGAACGGTTATCCCACAAAGCTGGGGACATGCCATTTTTTTAAAACATCTCCCGATAATTAAGAATAGCATAACTTTTGGGAGGACACTCACGGGAGCCTCAAGGAGGCCGTCAAGCACATGTCTCCATAAGAACTCATCACAGGACTCGGCATCACAAAGTCAACCCTGAGCCAAGGTACCCATCGAAGTTAAGAACAACCAGATGAGTGCAAGGGGAAGGAAAGAAGGCAGAATTTCAGATCGCTTGAGGAAGTAGGAAGGAAAATTTGGTGGGAAGCAATGAAGGGGGAAGGCCTATATATAGGCTGGGAATGATGGTTCACATCCTGAGGTCCAGAGTATATCGAAGGGCTCCATCAGATCAGACGCAGATCTTGCAGAAACCACCAGCACATATTTCATGGCACGAATGGGAAAACGGCATCCGCGCCATAAAGGCAGGGTAACCAATGGGCAAGCAATGAATGACTGATTGTTCGAAATCCCTCCGAATCCGTAGGAGAAACGCCAACTTATTATGCCTAAAGAATAACGCGGTAATTGTAGTACAGCTTTGGGTGTCAATTCCACAGGGAGACAAATTAAAAGAACAGTAAAAGGAATAAAAGAAACTAAATAAAAATATTAAATGATTAATAAAGAACAAAAATTACTTTTAAATGTAAATTAAAGTGAAGCAAAGTTACTAATGAAAAAAGTAATCAAATTGATGAACAGTAGAGCGTCGAGAATCCCTTGCACAAATCCAGTATTTTAATTATTCTTAATTCATTGAATAACTCAATTGGGAATGCAATTTCCGAAATTCTCAAACGGAAGGTATAGATTTATAAACCAAAATTAAACCAAATGTAACCCTTTGAAAAATCATTCACCATTTTTAAAATACGTATATTATTATCCCTATTGAGATTGAGCTTGAGAAGGGATTCACATCCTTTCACAATGGCATTCACATCCTTCAAATTCTCTTGTGCCATGTGTTGACTATGGGGTGCAAACTGAGCTTGAGAATGGAACTTTCATCGCTCATTCACACTCAAGGGGCTCATCAATTTGGACATATGACTCTTTATCTCTTTGTTTTCTTCAACAATCTACATAATCAAAGATTCAAACTTCATATTAGTTTTACCTTGTGCCTCAATAAAAGCATGTAAAGTATCTTCTAAGGAGTTCCTAGAAGAAGAATATGCATGATATGGTGCAGGATATGATCTAAGGGGTTGTGCAGGCGGCTGGTTTTCAAACTTCCAGCTAAAGTTCGAGTGATTTCTCTAACCAAAATTGTATGTATCTGAGTAACATGAAAACAAATTTTTATACATGCCAAGAGAATTGCAATGTTTCTCATACACTACTCTCATCTCAGCAAGTGTTAGGCAATCTTGTGCAAGATGATCTACTCCTTGACAAATAAAACAAAGTTTAGAAGCATCAACTTGGGGAATAACACGAGCTGTCATAGTTTCCTTCATCTTCAATGCCTCTAACTCTCTAGTTAGGCCCTTCATCCGCGCCTTCAAGTTATCTTCTTCTTTGAGATGATAGATGCCTCCACTAGAATGAGTTTGATTGGAGCATGCTCGATTGGTACTATCAAAAGCATTTGGTTCTGTCCAACTGTGAGCTTTTTCTACAAGTTCATTCAAATACTCTATTGCCTCATCTGGGTCCTTCTACCAAAACTCACAATTACACATCATTTTAACAAATTGACGCTCTCTAGGAGTGAGACCTTCATAAAAATAGTTAACTAGATGCCAACTTTCATAACCATGATGGGGACACAAGCTAAGTAACTCTTTAAAACGTTCACATGCTTGATACAAAGTCTCACTATCCTTTTGTATAAAAGTTGAGATTTGCCTTTTCAAAGTATTAGTCTTATGATCAGGAAAGTATTTATTGAAAAAAATTTGGGTCATCTCAGCCCATGACCCAATCGACCGTGGTCTCAATGAATACATCCAACTCTTCACCTTATCCTTTAGTGAGAAAGGAAAGAACTTAAGTCGAACAACATCTACAGTGCCAGGTTGACCATGAAATGTAATAGCAACCTCTTCAAACTCCCTAATATGCACATATGGATTTTCACTCTCTAAACCATGAAAAGTATGGAGAAGTTGTATTATACCTGGTTTGAAATCCATTGGAGGAATATTTGGTGGAAATATATATAATGCATGATGGTGTTGCTATACGTGTAGGGTGAAGGTACTCATGTAGAGTTTTAGGTTGATCTTTGTGCACACTCATTTTTTAGGGACTAGATGGACTATCAAACAAATCATTAGAAACATTAGACTCTGACTTTAACTCTAACACAGGTCTACAAGCAAACCGAAAGTGTTTCTAGACATGTGCATGCAAGGTAGAGAAAAACACAACACTAAAAAACACTACAAAAAGATAAAGAAAATAAAATAAAGATGCAGCAAGCTAAAAGAAGGAACGAAGTTACCGCCTTTACAAACTATTGAAAAGAAAAACTATCTAGCAATTCTTCTATAGTCTCCCTGAAAACAGTGCCAAAATTTAATTACGCCCAAAGAATAACACGGTAATTATAGCATAGCTTTGGGGTGTCGATTCCATACGGAGACAAATTAAAAGAACAGCAAAATGAACAAAGAAACTAAATAAAAATATTAAATGATTAATGGAGAATAAAAGTTAATTTTAAATTTAAATTAAAGTGAAACAAAATTACTAATCGAAAAAATAATCAAATTGATAAACAGTAGAGCGTCGGGAATCCCTTGCACAAATGCGGTATTTTAATTATTCTTAATTTATTAAATAACTCAATTGGGAACGCAATTTTTGAAATTTCCAATCAGAAGGTATAGATTTATAAACCAAAATTAAACCAAATGTAATCCTTTGAAAAATCATTCACCACTTTAAAAATACGTATATTGTTATCCCTATTGAGAAAATCCAACGACGACAATATACTCAGGGAGCGATATTGTAACAAAGAACTAAATTAATATAGATAAATAATTGATCCAAACATAATCAAGCCAATCCATTCAATAGAAAAATCATGACTGAATCCATAAACAAAATAAATTCTGTGATTATTTAGAGAAGAAAACATCAACAATAAATTGAGAATGATAAAACAAAAGAGTTTTAATAATTAAAAATCAAATACATAAATTATAAATAAATTACAAATACTATCTAATGTGGAAGTTCATCCCTAACCCTACTTGATAATTTAGTTACCCATAATTATAATGGAGAACAATAATCTCAAAAGAAAACTGAAGTGAACAGCGGCCATAGAAGTAATTTTTTCCTCTATTCAAATCTACCTCTTGTTCCTCTCTTCCCTTCTATTTCGTACTAATGATATGTTTATATAGGGTAGGAAAGAAATCCTAATGTATTCATAATTTCCTCATTAAAAAATCGCTTAAATTTTAAGACTCAACTTGGTAGCCAGGTACGTACTTCAGAAGTTCGAATTTGGAAATCCTTATTAGAGACAAATTTATAACCTGTTAAGATAGCTTTCAAATTCATCAACAATCTCATCAATTAGATATGTGAGTAAAAAGTTACGGTTAAAATACTAAATTATGTTCAGACTGTCTCCTACCAAATTTTGGATTTGGACTTCCTGTAGTTTTCTTTTGTGATTTTTTTTTCTTTTTTTTTTTTTCTTGATCCAAATTGCTCTCAAACCCCATGAAACTCTTCCTTTAAATTTGACTAGGCTTTGACTTGCTCTTTTATAAATTCTGAAATTAAACATAAAAAAATTGTTTAAGGGTATCTCAACGTAAATAGAAACTCAATTAAAAAATACACATTAATTTCTATAATTTCTGTTTACATTTTAGCATTTTAATCCAATAATAGGGTATTTAGAGTGCACTTTTGCGCACTCATCACCAGCCATTAACTCACTCTCTTGGGAACGCTAAAGGGCAAGTACAACATTAACGACAAAAAAGCAGAATTCAAAGCGTCATATCGGAAAGAAAAATGCTACAAGTAAATGGTAACCAAACAGTGCGAGAGGATAAGTCAGAGAGTGGGAAGAAAGTCAGGTCATAAAAGAAAGATACATGTCTTTATTGATTAATCCACCTACAATTTACAAAGGGACCACGTGGCATTTACTACCGACATGGCCCCAAGAAAGTACACGAAAAGGAAAAGAAGGACTACGACCACAGAAGAGGATCAGGACCGGGAAGCTCTAGGCAAATCCATAGATCAGAAGAGCCCATTTCAGCAGGGTTCCGCTCTCGTTCGAAGCTAACCATGGGATCTTCAAAGTCCCCTCCCCTTGTGTTAGCCGCAAAAGTGCTCATAGGGAGGAAGTCGCTAGCCTCATCATCTTCCGGTAGGAACGCATCCGAGATCGCCTCTCACCCCAGCTCATTAGCATGATTAAGGGCGGTGGCATCAGGCTCGAGGATCCTGAAATCCAGAGCCCACAGGTGCCTCTAGCTTTGAACTGCGTTGAGGGCTAAGGATGACATAGTCATGCATCCTGTCTATGCCCTCTAGGTACTAGTGAGACCACGCCTCGTCGAGGATAGAAAGAGCCTTTCCTAGCTGCTTACTTGATTGCACAGATCTCGGATAACCACATCCTAACCGGAAATCCTCTCATGGGCGGCAACCATGTTGGCCAGCGCCTCTTCCTCAAGGACCGTGGCTACAGTCAACAAAAACCCCGCGGTCCTCCTCAATGGCTGACAGGTCGGAATGCTCCCCCATCAGCATCTTGATCCGACATAAGTGGAACTCTCACAAGCCCCTCAACTCCTCATTCTCCATTTGGAGAAGGTCATGCGATTCCTGGAGCTTACTCAGAGACTCTTGAGCATTCAAAGCCCAATCCTGGGCCACGACCTCCAAGCATCCATGCTCTTCGTTCCCTTGTTCCACTATGGGCTAGTGCTCTGATTCCCTACACGAGCTCAGAGGTTAGAGAGCAAACTCAAGACCAAGAGAGTTGAAAAGGAATGCAAAATGCAAAAAGTACCTCAGAGAGAAGTTTTTGTTGCCGTTCCACTTCGTGGACTATGGCGGGATCCTCCAGCAAGGACTCTTTTAAAGGATCGGCAGGAACTGTTGTGTTCACAATTTTCAGAGAACGCACTTCCCTTCAAGGGGACTCGACTAGATCACCTCTGCTAGGCCTGATCAGAGCACCCTCGCTCACTGACAAAACAGGGGGAACCGCCACAGAAAGGCCATTCTCGCCCTTGAGTTGGCAACTGTCACCCCCAGAGGAACCTACTGCCCCAATTACCGATTTGCCAAGGCTCAGCGGGGTGCGAACTAAAGGCACCTCCAGCACATTCCTTCTAAGGCTCGGCTGGGTAAAAGAGTCTTGCATGTCTGCCGGCCTCCCCTCTCCAGACCCGGCCTAGGCAGTAGCAACCGGGCTCTCACCCATGCTACGGACATGTCCAGGATCAGAGACACCTTCATCATTGGGATCTACTCGCAGGAGATCTGAGGCATCATCGAAATCAAAGGTTTCAATCAAGGACCGAGCATTGGACGATGGAGAGGGAGACATCTGAACATTTAGCTCCATAGAGGGTGTCACCATTCGGGTTTGCCGAGATGCCCTATTTAGAAAAGCACTCCAGAAGTACATGTTGACCACTTCTGCCCTTTGCGAAGTGTCGGTCGCATTTTCTGAAATGCACGTGTTCCTATAGTCGGCATCTCTGGCAAAGACAGCAAGAGGAAGGGACTTAGAAGTTGCACTCGGGCCCGGCAACTCCCCAACACACTGATGTCAGGAGAGCATTACAGAAGAGGAAGGAGGGCTAATCATTTTTGTGAAGACGGGACGAGCCACACTAATCGTCCGAGGAGCCAAGGCCTTCGGAGACATCTGGACCTCTCCCCTTGGCTCCAGATAGATCCTCTTCCCCTTGTCTTTGGGAAAGGATCTAGCGGCCCATTTTCTCGAAGAGTGCTACAAAAGACCAACCACCACACCCCAAGCAAAGGGAGCAACATGACCCAACAGGGGAAGGAAGGCAGACAAACTATCTTCCCCAATGAACCAAGAGTGGGTACCGAGCTGCCTAGTCCCGAACAATCGCGATGCGACGCACCTCATCCAATGTGACCACGGGTGCACCGCCTTGTCGTTCGGCACAACTCCCTAGGCCGTCTTTATCGGGAACTTAGCTCGAAAATTTGTCCCACCGAAAATTCCCATTCTCAGCCACCCACAAAGAAGAATCTATCGGTCCAGTTTGAGACTTTGCGATATCTCGATTCCAGCACAACCAACACAGGCACCATTCCCCTGAAGCTACAAATCTCTCATGTTCCTCTTTGTATATGGTGAGTCAAAAGGAACTCACGATAAGTAAGATCAGAATTCTCTAGGTCAAACTTCAACAAAGCCCGCCGCCACAGCACGCAGCAGCACATCAAAATCCGCCAAGCATTCGGATGAAGTTGAGCTGGCGCCAGCCCCAAGCGATATAGGACTTTACGGACATGATGGGAAAAGGGCAGTCTTAGTCCGTAGGAAAATATGCTGGAAAAAAGGGCAACCCGCGTTGTCGAGCCATTTGCATTCATGGCCCCTTCACGCGGCCTGGGAACTTCCAAAGTAACTGAATCCAGAATTTGGTAGGTCACCCCCAGGGGTGGCCTCAGAGCGCCAATGGCGACCCAAGAAACCGGGCTCTGACGAGTCAACCTCAGAGCAGTGTGCGGAGCTAGTCAGGTTGGTAGATTTATGGGAAGCCATCGGGGTTAGGAAAGCTAAGTTAAGCAAGGAAGGACTGAAGTTGCAGAAAAGGGGGCAGTGGGCACAACGAAGATACAGGAGGCAAAATAAAGGTAGCAACGCAGACGGAAGGGAGAATGAATTTAAACGCACGATCTTGCAGTCGCAGAAAAAAGAGGTAGCGTCTGACAGCCTAACTTGCAAGGTATGTGAAGCGACGAGAACGGTATCGGCACCCTGGTAGTAGTATATGAGGAATTGGCATGAGACACATTGAATGGCTACTGACTAGCCCATGCTGCAGTTCGGTGACAAGAAGAGTGATCAACTGTGACAAACAAAGAGCTATGGAAATTCCCATCAGGTCAACTCGATGAGAATTGGCGGGGTAACTATTATGGGATATTTTAGTCAGGACCTAAAGCCCATAAAACCGCCCCAGACCCATTATTTTGCCAGGCCCCATGAGCTTTAGGAATTTCGGCCAGAGCCTAGAAGGGCTCCCCTTGGTAGCCCAGGGCGGGTCCTAGACCCACGTTAGTCGAACGGGCTCTAGATCCTATGCGAGTTGGAGGTAATCATCAACATTGAGATGTGACGTTGCTAAAGGACGCGGGAAACCATGATCGGGGAAAAAGGGAAGAGACAGCAATAGGCAACTCTACCTGAGACCCATGCCACATTAAATAACTGACACCAAGAAAACTACACCGCATTAAAAGCAGCATGGAGGTGGAGACTCCAGGGAGAGGCGTCCCTTTGTCCCAAATCACAGGGCATGGCCCACTTGACTTAAAAAACCAAGTATAAAGGTCGCCCAGAACTGCGAGGTAAAGAGGATGAACTCAAGTCTATTGTCAATTATGCTCTACTGTTGTCTTTTTCTTTAAAGCACTTTGATCTCTATTTTATACTAACTTTGGCATCGGAGGGTCTCCGGGCCACCGCAGGGCCACCCCTCTCTTGCCTCATGATTCAACTCAAGTAAAGATCTAGACCGGCTGAGCAACCTGGCCCAAGGGCGTACGAAACACGACGTTAACATAATGTTTATAAAATGTTTTAGTATAATCATTTGAAGAGACAATGACCCTTTTTTTTTTTTTCCAAATGCATGGGTTTATAAAACTTTATTTACAATAATAGATATAATTGCTTTTGAGAATCTAAAGCACATGTTATAAAATCAAATTAAGATAAAACTCTTTCTAAACCTATAATTTTTCAATAAAGATTAAGTTGGTTATTAATTAAGAATGTAGTATAAAATCTTAATTAGGTGATTCTGCTTTGCAAAACGATGTGAATGATTTTTAAATAAAAATATAATGTAAAAATAAAAATAAATTTATTAAATTTTACTTTTTAAAATAAAAAAAGCCTCACTCAAAATTCCGCTTTATTAGGGCTTACAACGTATTATGCCGTCTTGAAGTTGTGTTTTGTCTTTTTGCTTTCATTTGCTTTCATTTTCATTGAATAGTTGTGCTGTGTCTTTTTGTTTGCTAACCTCCCTATGAAGGATCGCCATACACTTTTTGCTAATAGTCGCTTGATTCATTGCAATATGCTTTCATATAATATTTTTTCCCATATTTTTTGTATGGCTTTTTATATATAGTGATGATAATGATGATCTAGATCAGGATCATTGACTTCCGAGTACAAAGTTGTTGAGATTCTAAAGTCCATGCTCATGGCTTTTCAGTGCAACTTTCGGCCTTCAATCAGCTGCCATGTTGCTTAGAGTCGTACGTAGATTATTATACAAAGTACGAATATATTGTTAGGTTTGCTAATAGTCGCTTGATGGGCTAGCTCTATTAATTAGAATAATAATCTTCATCATTTCCATATATATATATATATATATATTCTTAGTCCTCATGCTTTGCAATTTTCTTATTGTTACTTGTAAAAAATATTTTAATTAGTCCTCACAGAAGGAAAATGCCTCAAAGCAAGCGCGTTTCATTTTGTTTTGGAAAAATCTATTAATTATCTATTTTCTTATCATCTCATGTTGTAATATTAGATGATAAGTTCATAAGTAAAATATAATAAGTAGTCTCCAATCATCTAATGTCACATCATGAAATGATAAGATAATGATGAAAATTGAGATGATGAGCATTACTCTTTTGTTTTTGTCAGTGAAAAATCAATGGATTCCCATAATTAATTATGAGATGCTAATTCAAGCGATGCTTCCATATATATATATATATATAGTGATTAATGATCTAGATTGACTTCTAATTACAAATTAAGTTTGAGATTCTAAATCAATGTTTATGGCTTTTCAAAATTATATTAGTTGTGTTAAAAAAATAAATATATGAGTTAGCTCAATCTATTAATATAAAAATGATTGAAGTTGGTTAAATGAGTTGAAATTGATTAAATCAATCGTGTCCAGATTAACCTAATAAAAATCAATTATTGAATGGGTTAAGTGAATCGTGTTATGTTGTCTGTTAATTATATGGTATTGACTAATATAATCTAATACTTATGACTTGATACAACACAAACAGGACAAACTAAAGGAAGAATCATTTTAATTCAAAATGAAAACATCAAGAACCAGATTTATTAATGATTTTTGAACTAGAGAATTTTTTTTAATTTCAATATTATAAATTCTAGAACTGTGACGCCCCCAAATCCTCACGTACCCACACGGGGAATTCGAGACGTCCGGATGGTGACAACCCGGGTCACCATCCTATCGACGAGTGCTAAGTGTGTGCAAGCGGCACGTGTGCACAAGGAAATACGCAGCGGATAGCAAAGTCATAAAATTAAGTACCAGAATTTTTTTCTTAAATAAAATACAAAGCGGTTCAAAGGTACATAATAAAATATTACAAGACATAAATACTGTTTCAAAACCAAATACAAAGCATGAACTCCAACTCAGATCTCCGGCGGAGCCGCATCCTCGGGCTCAGCCTCCTCCTCCTCCTCGAACTCTGCACCAAAATCTACGGTACCAAAAATGGTGCCGCAGGTAAGTAAAATCCAAACACCACTAGATAAAAGCATATTAAACTCAAACAATATGCATGAATAAATGCCAATGCACAAAACTCACAAACCATATTTTTTCCACGCACGCCAAAAACCCATTTGGCTCAAAAACATATCCTTTAAACAAACCTCGCCGTTATCCCCGATAACGGCCCACACATACCGTTTAAAACCAAGCCTCGCCATTATCCCAGATAATGGCCCAAACCACCATTTTCCAGAAAATGGCCCGTATCCGAAAACCATAAAAAAAACCAACCGATTATGCATGCACCATGATCTCCCCTAGGGATCATCCGCACACTCTGGCTCTGTGCCACACCGCAGGTAACGTCTACGCGTGTGACACCTACACGAGTGATGCCCAGACTCGCGCCTCCGCCTCGCGCGTACCTGGCCAGGCCATCCTCTAGTCCCCGCCACTCTAGGGACCACGGAGTCGACACGACAGCGTTACCGTATCGTGCGATCCGGTCGTCGCCCAGCGACAACCCAGGGGATGTCACTCAGTATTATCCACTCCCGAGTGACCAGAGGAGCTCCACCGAGATAATAACCCATCCCGGCTTGGGCTCGTGATACGCACGCACCCGAAAATCCATTTACGCCAATAAAATAGGATTTTCTCAATTAAAATAAAATACACGTGCATGCACCATGTAAATGAAATCTCAATGCACGACACAACCAACCAAGCATAAAACAACAAATCGAGCAACTCCGTCCTCCATCCATCCGACCCCCGAACTCCTCGGACTCAGTCCGGAATCAGCAAACCAACCAAATAAATTATTGTAAGAGCAAAATACATTTAAATCTAAAAGTAGAGTTTGGAAAATACTTACAGAGCTATATAGGATTTTTAGAAGGTTCGGCGCGAAGCAAACGGCGATGCGAAAGCAACGTAACAGTGCAAATGCACTGTTCCCGTGGGTCGCAAAATACCCACTTTTGACCGGGGACAAACCAAGACACCAAATTGATAGGGAATGGTCTAGGGATGTTTATGAAGCTAGTGGAAGTGAGTTTTGGCCGTGGGTGGCGGCGAAAACGCCGGTAGAAGTGAAAAACGAGCAAATCGGAGTTGAGCTCGTGGGAGCTGCTCCGGTGGCCGATCTAGGCCGGAAATGGGTGGGTTAGGTCGGCAAGAGGTAGGGGAAGAAGTGGTGAAAAGATGGTGGCCGGAGGTGGTGCGACGGCGCCGGAAACGGTGACACACCGTGCGGCTTAGATGCGCTTTTCCGGCCAAACGGCCGGCCGGTTGGGGGAGATCTTCGGAGGGGTGGTACACCGGAGGGAGGGGAAGTTTTCTGGGTGGGTGGTGGAGGCCACGCCGCCGGCAAGTGGCGGTTCTGGGCGGAGGAAATTTTCGGAAACAGGGGAAAATTCTGGGTTGGTGCCGCTACTTTGAGCGGCTCGTGGCGGCTAACGGTGGCTCCGATGACTCTGAAAATTGGAGGGGTTGTAGTCTGCCGTGAGAGGAAGAGAATGGCGGGGGTGGTGTACGACACCTCCACCGGACGGCGGAGATACGGCTGGCCAAAGGTGGCTGCACGGGAAGAAAAAAAAAACAGAGAAGGGAGAGAGAGAGACGTAGCGCACGGGAGGGAAATCCGGAAAAGAGAAAAAAGGAAAGGAAAAAAAGGAAAAGAAGGAAAAGAAAAGGAAGGAAAAAAAAAAAGAAAAAGGAAAAAGAAAAGAAAGAAAAAAGAAATAAAGTCCAAACTTCACTTCCGGGATCCAGAAACTGATCCGCCGAAAACGATATAAAAACATAAAACGACTAAAATAAATTAAACACTACATCAAATAAATAAATAAACACCAAGAAAATATTTTAAACACATCGATAAGCTAAAATAAAATAAATAACTAGCAAAAACCAACTGTTAAATTTTTAAAACAAAAAACGAGCTAATATCAATTAAACAGAAATTTAAATTCAACAGCCAATAAAATCTAATTAAAATCCGCTAATTTAAAATAAAAGCACTATAATAATAATTAAATTAAAATGTTCGTTCAGTGAAAATACACGTAAAAATAGGTCATCACAAGAACCCAATTGGCCAAATATTTATATAATGACCCTCAAAGTTATGAATTCCTTCGTATACTTGCAAGAGTAACTAGTCATGTTCCTCATTCTTCTTTCTTACAGTAACTTTAGTATAGCAAAAAGATATGACCGGCCAAATTACAGCGAGTCTTTTTGCCTACTTTCATGATATAGATAGGTTCATGCAAAGGAGGGTTTCTGGGCTTAGATTCGGCCACGTGGCTCTTAGGTCTACCTCATAATTTTGTGTGGAGGATTTCAAACCTCGTATCTTCCAATTATATAAAGAACCTGTCAACTTCTGTCTGTCTGTCTGTCTGTCTCTCATTTGAATTCAAAAGTGAACAAGTGGGATCCACTTTAGTAGAGAATGAAGAAGTATTAAACTGATGGGTTAGAACCACACAAATTAACAATTGATGATCTATATACTGGAATATCTTAATTTGCTGACTATCGACGAAACCAGGCTGGAATGCATCATGATATGGGTATGGGATCCACAAATTGACCAGCTAGCTTATTAGTGGGCAAACAAATATCTACGTCCCATGCACTTGCAGGTTCCCTCCCACCAGCTTCTGAGATTACGTCAAGTGGGATCTAGCTGGGAAAATTCCTGTTGACGCACACAATTAAAATACAGATGTATGCATATATCCCTTCTTAAAAGTATCTTTCACCATTAAAGATCGATATGTTTAAAAGAGAGCAGCTACTATTTATTACGGCACATCACACATCTTATAAAAAAATATTTATATATCTTATGAAAAGCATCCCTACACCTTATAAAAATTTATAAGTATGTAGTGTACAGCATGAACAGTAGCTGCTCCCTAGTAAATCATTTCTAAAATGACCGTGACTTCTGAAGTACTGATATTTTGAGAATATATATTATATATATATATATATATAGGATTCTCCAATCTCGCAGAATGCGCGCTTCTGCATCTGTTTTTTTCTTCACCTCTATTCTTTCCCTTTCAATGACTTTGCCTAACCATTCTTTCTTGATCGCTAACTTGCTGAAAATGTTGTTGCTGGAAGGTGATAAACAAAATGACGTGGGGGCCGCAAGAAGTCATCTTTATCGAGTAGAAAAATCAAAACTTGCGGCCAACGTCATTACTGTGTAAAAATTAATGGAAATTACCTCGAACTCTTGTATTTATTAATTCAGGCTAACTGGAATGAAAAAAACAAAAGGGAAGAAAAAGAGAGGACCTTAGCTGCAATATTTGCATATCCTGTCACGGGTGTTGTGGGCAAGGCTTGAAGAGGAAGGGGGTTGATGGTGGTTGGTCAGTGAATGGTTGGGATAACAGATGCAGTGAAGTAGTAAGTCTTTTGAAGGGGACTAACGACTTTAACGGCTTCTGAAAGTATGAAGGCTGAAAGGTTACGACATGCAGCTTTGGTGTTATTAGTCCCTTTAATGAAAGGATGCGTTTTAGTTTTAATGAGTGTGTTGTAAGCGTTCAAGTGGAATGGAGGAATATGGAGTTCGTTTTGAGTTTTAGTTCCTGCGTTTAAAGACTTTAGTTAAACGATGAGTTTTGATTGATTGTGTTGTATTTCGTGGCTCTGCAAGTATAAAAGCAGAAGCCAATTCTTGTAAAGATCATCTTGATCATTCTGAAGTTTGTGAATTGGAGGTTGAAAACTCCTCAAAAGTTCTCTGTCAAGGTTCATGAATGGAATCTTGCAATTTGTTCATTCTGTGAGTTGTCTTTCTTTCTTGCTTGAGTTTGGGTTCTTCAATTCTTGAGTTCTTGGAATTCTGTGTTCTTGGAGGTGGCATAGTCGTGTTCTTGTAATCAAGAATGTTACAAGTGGTATCAGTAGAGTCGATCCTTGCAACAAGAGTTTATGGCAGTAGGTACAAGTGCAGCATTGAAAGGTCACCAATAAGGATCTCAAAGACAACAAGAAGGGGTCTAGAAGCAGTTGGAGAATCATCTGCAGGCAATTGTGGGCATAACAAAAAGGTTAGACGAAATTTCAAATATTTTGAGTTCTTTGGTTGAATCTGTAAACCAAAACTCTTTTAGAAACAGAGATGGTGACCCAAGAATTAATGAAGAGAGCTATTTTTCAAAGAAGTGTTAGGCTAGAATTTCCACATTTTAGTGGAAATGATCCTGCTGGTTGGATTTTTAAGGCCAACCAGCATTTTGATTGTTTTCAAATACCCTGCCATCAGAAGTTGATGGTGGCATCACACCATATGGAGGGAGAGGCATTGGTATGGTATCAAAATGCATTGGATACTGGACAGTTTAATTCATGGGAATCCTTAGTAGTGGCTTTCCAAGGAAGATTTGAGCCATCAGCATTTGATGACCCAATGGAGGCTTTGACTAGTTTGAAACAAACCAGATTTTACCAAAGAATTCACTATTGAGTATGATGCATCAGGAGTTGGGTTAGGGGCTGTGTTAATGCAAGATAATCAGCCTATAGCTTTCTTTAGTAAAGCTCTTAAAGGGAAGGCATTGTTGCTTTCCACATATGAGAAGGAATTTTTGGCACTTCTATGTGCAGTTTGGAAATGGAGGCCTCATTTGCTTGTCAGACTTTAAAGATTAAAACTGATCAGTAAGCTTTGAAACATTTGCTTGAACAAAAAATAGCAAGTGAAGCTCAACAAAAATGGATTACAAAGCTTATGGGTTATAACTTTCGAGTAGAATATAAGAAGGGAAGAGATAACAAGGTGGCTGTTGCACTTTCTAGAAAAATGAAGGACTTAGCTACTTTAGCCCTTCTTTTTTCTCCCACTCTTGTTTTGTTGACTGAATTGAGGGATAGTTATACAGTTTCTACTGAAATTTCTGACTTGGTGGCTGCCTTGCAGCATGGTAGACAAGTTTCTATAGAATTTACCTTGCAACAAGATTTATTGCTCAGGAAAGGGAAACTTGTTATTGTTCATGTTCTTCATTTCAGAAAAGGTAATTGCAGTTTAATCACCACAGTCTTGAGGTTAGTCACCTTGGGTATCATAAAACCTTACAAAAAACCAAGTTAGATTTTTATTGACCTAACATGAGGAGAGATGTTAAGAAGTTAGTGAAAGAATGCCAAATTTGCCAAGTGAATAAAAGTGAGAATGTACTTCCAACAGGGTTACTTCAACCCTTGCCTATTCCTCTAAGTCCTTGGCTTGACATAGCCATGGATTTCATTGAAGGACTGCCTTCTTCTGGTGGTATGTCAGTTATTTTAACTGTCATTGATAGATTGACCAAGTTTGGTCATTTTTTCCCAATAGCTTATCCTTATACAACATGTAAAGTGGTAGAGGTGTTTTTTTCTGGGGTGTTTAAGCTTCATGGCTTACCTAAGACTATAGTGTTTGATCGTGATGTGGTGTTTACCAATTCATTTTGGAAAGAACTTTTCAGGATGCAGGGAACAACTTTGGCTATGAGCTCAGCTTACCATTCTTAGTCTGATGGTCAAGCTGAGGCGTTGAATAAAACTGTTGAGGCATACTTAAGAGCTTATTATGGTCAAAACCTAAAAGCTGGTCTTCTTGGTTGCCCATGGAAGAGTGGTGTTATAACACTACTATGCATTCCTCGACTGGTCTCTCACATTTTCATGCCTTGAATGACATGCCTCCACCAAGGTTACTGACTTATGTAGCTGGGACTACTGCCAATTCTGCTGTAGATCAGCATCTGAAGACTAGGGAGCATATTATGTGCTTCTTGAAGGAGAATATGAAAAAAAGGCTCAAGATAGAATGAAGCTCTATGCAGACAGGAAGAGGTCTGGGAGAACTTTTCAGGTTGGAGATTGGGTTTTCCTTAAGTTGCAACCCTATCGACAGAAATCAATTGACATGAGACATAATATGATGCTTGCTCCAAGGTATTATGGCCCTTTCCAAATCATTCAGAAGATTGGCATAGTTGCTTACAAGTTGGATTTGCCAGTCTCATAAAAAATCTATCATGTGTTTCATGTATCATGCCTGGAGAAAAAAAATAGGAGACCAAATTTCTCCTTTGCCTAGCTACTCTACCACTAGTTGACAGTGAGGGATGTGTTCAACCTGAGTAAAATGAGATCATTGACAGAAGAATGAAAAAGATTGGGAATCATGCTATTACAGAGGTTTGGTTAAATGGGTGGGAGCTGAAATGGAAGATAGTTCATGGGAATTATTGTACAAGTTAAAATTTTTGTATCCACGTCTGGTAGTCATTGTTTTGTAATATGTCACAAGTGCCTTGGGGGCAAGGCTTGAAAATGAAGAGGGTTGATGGTGGTTGGTCAGTGAGTGGCTGGGATAATAGATGCAGTGAAGTAGTAAGTCTCTTGAAGGGGAGTAGTGACTTTAACGGCTTCTGAAAGTATGAAGGCTGAAAGGTTATGACATGCAGCTTTGGTGTTATAAGTATCTTTAATAAAACGATGCGTTTTAGTTTTAATGAGTGTGTTGTACGTCGTTTAAGTGGAATGGAGGAATATGGAGTTCGTTTTGAGTTTTAGTTCCTGCCTTTTAAGACTTTAGTTAAACAGTGAGTTTTGATTGATTGTGTTGTATTTCATGGCTCTACAAATATAAAAGCATAAGCCAATTCTTGTAAATATCATCTTCATCATTCTGAAGTTTGTGAATTGGAGGTTGAGAACTCCTCGAAAGTTCTCTGTCAAGGTTCATGAATGGAATCTTGCATTTTGTTCATTCTGTGAGTTGTCTTTGTTGTTATTTGTGCTCTTTGAGTTTAGTCCCACATCGATGGGTTTTGAGTTAATGAGCATAGGCTCAAGTTATAAAAATGAGGTTTAGCCTCATGGTTAAGTGCACCAGTTGAAAGCTTAACTAGTAACTTTTGACTTTAGTTAAATTCCTCTATTGACCTTTTAAGTGTAAAAGGGAAAGAGGTGTAAAGTTAAAGTTTTACTAGTGGGGTAGCTTTGTGGGTGTGTTTGGGGTGAGGAGAAAAATTGTGTGATTGTAATAATTTTTCACATAGTGAATTTTCTTCTCTGGGTCTGGTGGTTTTTCTCCTGTTTTGGAGTTTCCACGTAAATTTCTTGTGTTGTTATTATTTCTCTATTTTTCTTATTATTCCTGCAAAGGGTAGATCCTAGGGGGGGTGAATTTGGGAGGTCCAAATTCCCAACAATTGGTATCAGAGCCACTAGGTTCTTTTTGTGGGGTGGAGTTTTGGTGTGGTAGTGTGGATACGTACAGTCTAAGGAGGTTCTGTCTAGGAGATTGAAAATTTTAAGTGTGTTCATTGTGACCCTTCAATTTTTCCTGGGAACTGACTTGGTGAGGTACTATTCATTTCTACAGTAAATTCATCAAAACAATGTCAGGAAGTAGGTCTTCAAATCTTGTAAAATTTGATGTGGAGAAATTTGATGGGAGAATCAATTTTGGCTTGTGGCAAGTACAAGTCAAGGATGTCTTGATTCAATCAGGATTACACAAGGCATTGAAGGGCAGACCAACACCTGAAGTTAGCACTGGTACTAGTGCGACTGGTGAAAAGAATAGATTTAAAATGAGCGATGAAGATTGGGAGGATCTGGATTTGAGAACAGCAAGTGCGATACGTCTGTGCTTGGCCAAAAATGTTCTTGCAAATGTGCATGGAATATCTACGGCAAAGGAACTCTGGGAAAAACTCGAAGAGTTGTATCAGACGAAGGGCGTCTCAAATCGTGTGTACCTGAAGGAGCAATTTCATACACTACGGATGAGTGAAGGTACAACTATTTCAGATCATTTAAGCGTTCTCAATGGCATTGTCGCTGAGCTAGAAGCTATTGGAGTTAAAATAGATGATGAGGATCAGGCCTTGAGACTCATCTGGTCTCTTCCACCTTCCTATGAGCACATGAAACCTATTTTGATACATGGGAAGGAGAAAATAATTTTTTCAGAGGTTACCAGTAAAATCTTTTCTGAAGAGAGAAGACTAAGTAGTGGAAATAATGTTCCACTTGAAAACTTAGTAATGGTAGCAGCTGGAAATGGGAAGATGAAGAACTCCATGAAGAAGAAAGTAGTCTGTTGGGAGTGTGGACAATCTGGGCACGTCAAGAAAAATTGTCCGAGAGCAGGAGCTGCTTCGGCAAGTGGCTCCAAGTCAGTAAATGGAGATACTGGAAATTATGCTAATATTGCATCTCTCTCCATAGAAGATTTTGATCTTTAAAAGAGACATGTACATCCTCATGGCATGCCGTTAATTCCCAAAGTTGCCATGATAGAGGATGTGTTAATATTAGCGGGTCCACAAGTTTGCACACAGGCATTGGTTTGGCATTGATGCAGGGTGTGTGGTAGAAATTCATATCGATGGTTGATGAACTTCCAGGAGAGCCAAACGTGGAAGTTACACCATAATTTTCAGCAAAGTTGTTTTCGACATGGGCCGAAGTGAAATGCTTGGAATTGGTTTATTCTGAGTGGGTATGCTTTTATGGTGAAGCATGATAGCGGAAGCTATGAAGATCATCATTGAGGTGGAGCTTGGCTGTGAGACTAGTCAAAATCGCAAGGTGGAGATTGTTGTTATTTGTGCTCTTTGAGTTTAGTCCCACATCGATGGGTTTTGAGTTAATGAGCATAGGCTCAAATTATAAAAATGAGGTTTAGCCTCATGGTTAAGTGCACCAGTTGAAAGCTTAAGTAGTAACTTTTGACTTTAGTTAAATTCCTCTATTGACCTTTTAAGTGTAAAAGGGAAAGAGGTGTAAAGTTAAAGTTTTACTAGTGGGGTAGCTTTGTGGGTGTGTTTGGGGTGAGGAGAAAAATTGTGTGATTGTAATAATTTTTCACATAGTGAATTTTCTTTTCTGGGTCTGGTGGTTTTTCTCATGTTTTGGAGTTTCCACGTAAATTTCTTGTGTTGTTATTATTTCTCTATTTTTCTTGTTATTCCTGCAAAGAGTAGATCCTAAGGGGGGTGAATTTGGGAGGTCCAAATTCTCAACAGTCTTTCTTTCTTGCTTGAGTTTAGGTTCTTCAGTTTTTGAGTTCTTGGAATTCTGTGTACTTGGAGGTGGCATAGTAGTGTTCTTTTGATCAAGAACGTTACATATCCCAAAAGCATCAAAGAATAAACCATTTCCCTAGCTGTTAAATACCACAAATTAATGCCAATAAGATAATACAAAATGAGAAAGCAGCATGAATTCATGTGTCGCACCAAGACATGTACGTTAACTTGTACGTAGTGCTGTATATATAAATGCTTTTTTAGTGGGATTAAAAAGCAGATAATGCAGCAGCATCTTTTTTCAATATTAATGGATCAATGCCTTTCCTTCAGGTTTCAGTTAAATCAAATAAATAAATCATAAATAAAACTAATGGCTTCCCTCATAAACTTTTCTCATACACTCCCAAAACTCTCTTATTGATACATGATTTCTCCTGCATGTAAGTCATGCCTATGCAGACAAATATATAACTGGATTCTGCCACCAGATATTCAACACTCTGCAACAGGAAATGCAGACCCTATTCTGTCTCCAAGACGATAGCACTTGATATTAACGGGATATGGACCCAACTGAATATGATTGTCCTCTCCGCCCATATAGAAACATAGGGTATATAATGCAATCTCAAATTCTGGGCTCACTCCAACCAAAGTGCTTGATACGGATTTAAGAACCCCATTCCATTCAAACTGAATTGTAAGCAACTGGGTGTCGGAGTCTGGCTGCAGGTTGGAATAGGTAACAGAAAAAATTGTTAAACAATTTATGTCCCCATGATCATTTCCAATTTTTCTGTCGAGATCTGTTCCCAATCCATCGTAGTAAGTGTGAGCTACTTCTATTTCTGACTATTTCCTGGATAACTTACCAGTCACCGTATATGTAAGGCAACACATTCATTTTCATAACTGTCAGAGTCACGAGGTTGATTTTTAAGTGGATCTGATTCATCATATTGGTAATATTGAGAATATATATTCTAGTGGATTTGGTTAATCAAATCAAGACAAGGTTAATTTATCTGTATATAAAAGTACGTACTTAATATAACCATTACTTAGTTGTAAAGCACTCAATAATCTGGTAGAGCAAGATGAAAAGTTAGGAGAAGATGGAGTACTCCTGTGGATAAATGCAGATATTAATATCTATAAAGGAATTTCACAAAAGCAAATCTACAAATTGATATGGTATGTAAAGTTACTTTTATTGTAAAATAGATCTAACGTATCACTTACATAAAAAATAAAAATAAATAAAAAAAAAAGAGTAGATCTAATGTATCACATGAAATCATGCTAGTTTGCTTGTTTACTTTTGAGAAATCTTTGTGGCCGTAGCAGTTCTCTCTGCAGATTAATTTATTTGTATCATACTCGTCCAACCATGGCGTTTTTAGTTACCTATATTAGTAGTATCATACTCGTCCAACAGCAACTCAGATCATGCAGTCACCTTAAGAGTCTCCTATATTAGTAGTTTACAAGATTCTTTATATGTCTAATGCTGGAGGGTTGCGTTTGTGTGTGTAGTATTCTATATTATGAGGGCGATTATTTAACTTCTTATTCTGGATGTTAATGTATTAGCTAGAGAAGAAACCCAAGTTCTAGGTCTATTCTATTTATGAATCTATGATAACCTGGTTCCACCTTTCATATTTTCTCTTTTCTTAGCTTCTATAATCTCCAACTAACTTGAAGTTTTCTCAGCAAAAAAATGGAAGGAAAGGATATATATGTCACTTACAATTTGCCCACGTCTTCGGGGAAAAATGTAACCTTGATAATCAACCCTGCCTTTATCTTCTTCTAGGTAAAACTGGAAAAAACAGAGATAAAAAACCAGAAAGATTAAAACTCACCCCCTTAATTCCTAGAGTAAACTTAACGCGTTCATTGACACCAAAGCAATAGTATTAGCTGGGAGATTTCATACAGCCTGTAGGCATATTTTCATAGGAGTTGATCCTTTATTATGTTCATATGTAAACTGTAACAACAGTGCTACAACCTACTACACCAGACATAGGAAAAGCTGAGTAGCAAGACACACCTGGAGCCAGTTGTGGAAGCCAGAAACTTCTTCTTCACCACGCTGCTTGATTTCTCCAACAAATACGTGTTCAAATGCGGAAGAGGAACCAGATGTACCTCCTCGTCCATAGAGGTCAAACCAGAGACTAGTCATCATACTTTTAAAATCTTGATAGTTCTCAGATATAATACCCTTGGATAAGAGATACTTGTGAAGATATTTGACTGGTGCAGTTCTACTAATTTCTTCTATGAATGAAGCTTGCTCTTGCCTCTCTTCAGATGAGACAACTTCTTTGCACCCTTCGTCTGGGTTATAATTGTCTAGGAGAGAACAGAAACGAGAAAAAGTACGTCTCTGGAATATATTTTCGTTCACCCAGCTAAATAGGCTTCCTTGTGCCATATCTTCTTTTTGGAAGACCTTCTTCCCGTCTCCACAGTCAATTTCATAGTCCTTACCAGGTACCAAACGGTTTATATCAAGTTCCCAAAGCTTGTTGCAAGCTTGTGACAGGTCAGCAAGTTCCTCTTCCGTGGGCTCTAAATAAGCACCATTTTCAACCTCATCAGAGTATTCTTGCTCAGTGGGAGCACGTTTGTATCCATGCCACTGATCCGTCTGAATCTGTCAATAGGTTGATCAAGTGAATCAGTTAGAAATTGATGATAAAAGTAAATCTTCTCAGACTTTCTTGTTATGAAGAATATTGATCCTACACAATTGATTGTGAATAGTTTTTTTTTTTGATAAGTAACAATTGATTGTGAATAGTGAATCCAAGTTTCTCAAATATCGCTTATACTATTTCAAAATTGTTCAGTGGTACTATTTCAAGGTAACAGGTCCAATTTTCTACCCAATGATCATCACTAAACCCTAGAACACAGTTGCTTCGAGGTACTGGAGCCTCACTATCTAAACAAAAAACTACTAAAATAGAATAAACCAAACATTTTTTTGGTCAGTAAACACTGTCTTTTTAACCAAAAAACAGTTTCATCCCTCTCTCTCTCTCTCTCTAAAACAAAACACATTTTTTTTTAGATCCACACATACAGTCCTAAAGGTTTGTAATGCTAACTACAATGGAACTTGATAAGAATAGTGCCACAAAGAAGTGAACAGAGAATAGATGACACTGCCCAAAATCATCTATTGGGACCAAGATCAATTTTACTGTGTTTTTGAAGGGCGATGAGTTGAACAAGGAAAAAAACAAAATAAAAAACCTTGTGTGGCCACTTTCGAGGCTTTTCACCAACAGTCTTCCAACCACCATTCTTCTCCTCATCATTCTCCTGTAAGAAGAGTTCAGTCCCACCATAAATAATTCAAAGTCTTAAAGGCAAATTAAATCATATTTCTTCATAATAGGATAATTAACAAAATCAACCTCTTTGTCTCAACGTTTTGGTCATAAACATTATTAGAATATAAATTCAGTTATTCAATTTAGCTTCACACTTCACCCCATTTCAATTAAATAATTCATGTATCAGGTCCATTTATTGAGGGGATTTTGACCCACACATGGGGGGAGAGTGTTAGAATATAAGTTAAAAGATTAAATTTACTTATTCCTATCAACTTAAGCTTTTGGATAAATGGTAATCTAACAACCATGTTGCTCAACATCTTCAACCTTTTCTTGTCCCTCATGCACAGTCTGTATTTATATATTGTACCGATCATTCATATTGTGAAGAGATCACAGGAGCGTTCACAAGTTAAAAGGAGGTCGGAATTAATACTCAATATAAAAGGCAGGTTGACCTTTCAAATCATTATTCTTCATGATAGCATGGCAGGAATGGAGAACAAAGAGTCCTTTTAATGATCAAACGCATTCAAGCATACAAGCACAAATAGGTGTTTAAAATAAGACTAGAGTCCCTATCAATGATCACAATCGCACCCCAAGAGGGTTATCTGCCTGTTGTCACCAGGAAATTCTGAATAAAAAATGCTTTTACAGAGATTAACACCAGAAAAAAATCTCCCAGTGAGAAGATCGAGACCATTCTTTTTGAGACAAAGGGCTCGAGTCCAATTGGGTCGGTTTCGAGGGAGAGTACACCAACTAGTTGGCCATTTTGAACATTATGACTAAACCCTGAAGATATCACAACTTAACACTACTCGAATTAATCAAAATACTACAACATAAATCGCAGCCAATTCCCAGACTACAGTAAGACCCACAAAACGAGAGCACTAAAAAACACACACACAAAAACTAAATCACCTTTTGAGGCCGCCTCGACGGTCTGGAACCCGAGACATCCCACTCCTCATTCCCAAATTCACTATTTTCCTGCAAAACCACATCTCCATTTTCATTTACATTCAAATTCCACACCGTAAATATCAGAAATCGAATTCAACAAACCTGTCTGCTCGGCCGGTTCTGAGTATAAGCATGAAGTCGATCAGAGCCCTCTTCACCCTGATCCGGCTCTCCAGACACAACCTACGAATTTCAGCGCTGGTCAGTGATCGCGGGTCTCCAACTCTGAAAAAAAAAAACGATCGATGCCAATAAAAATACCTGGGCCCAAGTGGATCTAGACCGCTCCTCCTCCTCCTCCTCGTCCTTGTTGTCGTGGCCGAGAGCGACGTCGATCAAGCCTTTGATCAGACCCTCCATTTTATCTACAGAGAGAGAGAAAATGAGTATGACAGAGTACGTTAGCGATATGAATAGAGAGAGAGAGAGAGAGAGGTTGGTAGTTGAATAAAGTCGAGGTGGACGTGATGGCGGGAGATGGCAATATTGTAAATAATATTTTTACTTTTATTTTGTAATAACATGCTTTTGCCGACGCGAGACGTGTGTTTCCTTTTTTATTTTAAAAATAATTAAATTAAATTTTCTACTCTTGGGAGGAAAATAATCACAATCAAATAAGACTTCTTCATTTAAAATAAATAAATAAATCATTTTTTACTCTTAGAAGAAAATAATCAAAATCAAATAGGATTAATAATTCATAAAATTTAAAATATAAATATTTAATCCTATTATAAGTTAACGTGATCTTAAAAAATAACGTTTATGTAAATAATCTTGATAACATAATAAACTATAATAGAATAAGATTACCGGTCATTCATATTTTTGGATGGTCTAAAAATTTTGCTTCATGTACAAAAAATAATAAAAGAATATAATATTATTAAGATAATAATTCATATTATCAACATTTAATCTCTCTAAATTAATCGTCCTGAGCATGAGGTTAAAAAGCTCCCCGAAGACCCCAATCTGACTAAGAAAAATATTGAAATTAAATCCTAAAAAAGGTTGTTCTTAGCTGATCTCTAGTCCTTGCAGACAAGGCAGCATGGTGAAGGTGAAGAATTTGTTAACAGAGACGTCTTTTACCTCAGAGATTAGTTGAGAACTAAAACTTCATTTAGAACAGTAAAAATTTTCGGATACCTCGTCATAAAAGACAAAAAAAATCTCTCTAAATTAAACCTCTTAATTTAATTAAATGATAATGTAGATTTTTGGAAAAAAAAAATAATAAAATGTAGTGGAAATGAGAGGTGACACGTCTATGCTATAGATATAGTAACAAGAACAGTGCCCATAAAGACTAGCCATTACTCTTATAAAAGGCCACCCATGTGGGCCAACCTACAACAAATCGAAAACCCGATCCATCATCCTTGCAACGTTACCATCTTCCTTAAACTTGAAAGGGTAGTGCTAGATACAAATTTAAAATATACAAATTTAGAATACTTATTTTAAAAAAAGGTAAAATTTATTATTAAAAAAATAATATTATTTATGTAGATATCATATTTATTAAATTTTTTTTCAAAAGAAGTGAACTTGCACACTATAATACTACAAATATAATCTCACTTTTTATCTGATTCACAATGGATATTGTGTTATTATAATCACGCTCTTGTAGGAAAACTCTCTCTTGTCGCCTCCTCCCAACTAGGGGTGGACAGCTGGGCCCCGCCACCCGCTGCCCCGCCCCTTTCGCCCCGCCCCCGCATATGCGAGGCGGGGGATTCGCACCACAATGGCGGGGGACGGGGGCCCCCGCCCGTTTGGGGCTCTTCCAGCGAAGGCGAGGGACGGAGGGGCAGGGACCCCGCTCCGGTTTTCCCTCGCCCCGCTCCATTTATATATATATATATATATAATAAACAAAAGATGAAGATCGAAACGGCGTCGTTTTGTAATGGACAAAACGGCGCCGTTTCATGAAGGCACTTAAACTTACCCCCCCCCAACCTCGCCCCTTCCCCTTCTGCCTTCTGGAACCCTCTCGCTCTCTCTCAGTCTCGCTCTCCTCTCATAGTCTCACTCTCTGTCTCTCACTCTCAGCCGAACTCTCCCCCAGCCCTGTTCTCTCCTCTCTCTCGCACGACACCAGACGCACGGTGGAAGAAGTACTTCATAGCTCCACAGCCTCCACTCTTGCCGTCGTAGAGGTAAGTCACTCCGCCCATTTTCTGGACTGTTTTTTTTTTTTTTTTTTTTAGTTTTGATCGGAGATTAGAGGAAGGATGGGTTGAATCGGAGATGGAGGATGGGAATTTGTGACTTATGTGCTGTGGATTCAAAGATTGTGCATGTGTATAGACTGTTTTGTACTTTTGTTGTTGTGAAATTGTGAATGATTGCGATTCACTGATTTGTTTATTTTTTGGCTTCATTAATTTTAATCGGAAAGCCTAAATCAATTTAGGTTTCCCCTAAAAAAAATTAGGGTTTCGGATTGGAACCCTAATTTAAATTAGGGTTCCAATCCGAAACCCTAAATTGATTTAGAGGTTTCAATCAATTAAACCCTAAATCAATTTAGGGTTTTGGATTTGAAACCTAATTTAAATTAGGGTTCCAATCCGAAACCCTAATTTAAATTAGGGTTTAGGAACCCTAATTTAATTAAGGGTACCAATCCAAAACTCTTTTATTTTTAGGGTTTTGGAACCCTAAATGCATTTAGGGGTTTTTGAAACCCCTAAATGCAAACCTGTTTTTTTTTTTTAGGGTTTTGGAACCCTAAATGCATTTAAGGGTTTTTGAAACCCCTAAATTGGTTTCAATCATTGCACTTTGCCTTGTTTTGTGTATTATTATATTTTTTTATGTCTTGTGTTTGATTGCAATATGCCTTTCTTTTTCCTTTTTTTTTTTTTCTTGTTGTGTTAGATTGCACTTTGAAATTTTTCTATTGTGTTGGAGAATTAGGAATGTCTTCTCAAATGGATCTGGACTTCAGTGATAGCTCTCCTGCCCTAGCTAATACCCCTATCCCAGAACCTAACCCTACTCCTACCCCTACATAATACACATTGCCCTACCCCGAAGCCCCCACAGGGCAAGAAACCTGTGTCCATAGTTTGGTCTCACTTTACCAAACTAGAGGGTAGTGACCCCAACAACCCACAAGCTAAATGTAATCATTGTAGGAAAATGTATGGATGTCACTATAGGAAACATGGTACATCCCAGTTGAAGGTCCATTTAGAGGAACAATGCAAGAAGAGTCCAATATTGCTATCCTTAGTAGAGAATGGTCAATCTAGACTGGATTTTAAAATGGCTGATGGGAGTAGTGGGGCTGGGGGTCCAACATTGAAGGGGTATACGAAGTATAATCCCGATGAGTGTAGAAGGAAGTTAGCTCACATGATTGTCATGGACGAGCTGCCTTTTCAATTTGTGGAGGGTAAGGGGTTCCAAGAATTTGTCCAAGAGTTGGAACCGAGATTTGTGCTTCCTTCTCATCACACTGTGGCAAAGAATATTAAAAAGATGTATATAAAAGATAAAGATGTTTTGAAGGGCCAATTGGCGGGTTTGGTAGTTTGCCTCACTACCGATACTTTGACTTCTATCCAAAATATGAATTACATGTCGTTGACTGTGCATTTTGTTGATTCTGATTAGGTTCTTCACAAAAAGATTATTAAATTTTGTCAAATAACTGATCATAAGGGTGACACGATTGGGAAGCCTTGGAGGCTGCAATAAAGGAGTGGGGGTTGGATAAGGTTTTGACTGTTTCTGTTGATAATGCGTCGTCTAATGATGTTGCCTTGGGATATCTAAAGAATTATCTTAAAGAGGCAAATAAGACATTCTTGGGTGGTGAATATTTGCATGTTAGATGCGCTGTACATATTTTGAATTTAATTGTAACTGAGGGGTTGAAAGATGTCGATGACTCGATTGCACGAGTTAGAATGGCTGTGAAATTTTTGAGGTCTTCTCCTTCTAGATTGGAGAAATTCAAAGTTCCTGTAAAGGCTGCGGGCATAACATCGAAGAAGGGTCTTTGTACTGATGTTCCTACCATATGGAACTTGTTGCCCAGATGACTAACACAAGAGGGGGGTGAATTGAGTTGTATTTAAAAAAATAACAATTATAAAATCAAATATACAATATAAAATATAAACAAAATATAAAATAGCAATAAATATAAAGAGTAAGGGTAAGAGAAGCAAACTCAGTATGTTAACGAGGTTCGGCCCCACTGCCTACGTCCTCGCCTCAAGCTACCCCTTGAGGATCCCCGAATTCACTATTCAACCTCCTTCAGGTGGAGATAGAAACCTATTACACCTTTGAACAACACCGCTACAAAGGATCCGTGTAGAATACCCTCTACACTTGCAATCACCTCACACTTGGTGATTCAACTATTCTCTGTGTAGAACACTTTCTACACGCACAAGGGTTATACACACCCTTTTACTGATACAAGAATTGATAGTGGGTAGAATATCAGAAAACACTCCTCAATGAATGAAATAAGAACGATACAGCACAAACTATATCTCTCAAAATGAACAAGGGTTAAGAAGAGAGAATGAAAGTTTTGAATGAATATTGTATGCTCTTGGTGTTGTGAATGTGAAGCTCTCAAATGATCTATTTATAGGCATATGAGACTTCATATTCAAATTTAAAAAGATTCACATGTCAAAGACATCATCATTCACTTTTCAAAAATTCAAACCTAATCTTTTTACTTTTTGCATATGATAAAAGGAGCACACTTTGCTTTTCAAAAATTTCAAACCTAATCTTTTACTTTTTGCATATGACAAAAGGAGCACACTTTAGTTTTCAAATTTTTCAAATAAAGACATCTTCATTTTGCATAAGTCAAGAAAAGCATCAATCACTTTTGAAAATATTCAAATAAAACATGCACATGTGAAAGATGACAATCAATCATCTTTAATATTTTCAAAGTTCAAACCTTTAATCATGTCATGCACATGTGAAAGATGACAATCAATTATCTTTCAAAATTTTCAAATTTAATTTTCAAAATATTCATGCACATGTGGAAAATGTATTTTAATGCTTTATGATAAAATATTAATTTTTGAGCCTTAATCCTAATTTCGAATTTTAAGAGATTTACAACATTTCTCTATGACTTTAATGTGAACTTGTTTCCTTCTTGCTCATGCTTGGTTCCTTGATGTGCTTGACTCCATTGTGTGGACAAATTGAGCTTGAGACTCCTTCATTCTTTGAATTCATTTGTTATCATCAAAATCCATGTGTAAATATATAATTACACAAAACTTGAAACCTTAGGTTCAACAATCTCCCCCTTTTTGATGATGACAAATACTTGATAGAACCTGAAGCCTGTATTAATACTTAAGCTCCCCCTGAGAATGTGCGTTAGTTTTTCAAGCAAAAATATAAATATAATTCCAAGCATATATAACAAGTTTAGCAATTTAAACAATGTTAATGTTTTAGTTTAAAACTTCTCCCCCTTATGGCATCATTAAAAAGGATCGGCAGCAAGTAAATGGACTGAAGAAAACGATGCGTTAATAGACACTGTAGATAGTTGAAAAAAAAATGAGCCGTCCGTGACCCGACAAGTGCTGCAAAGCCTCGAGGCCTAATTCTATGAATTTAATGCGGCTGAAGATTGAAACAATCGCCTGATGTTGTTGACAAACGGGATTGAAGGCTCTGAGCTTCTATAAAAAAAATGATCATTTTTACCCATCGGATACCAAAAAGAAATACATCGCTTCTTGACATGAGTTCTGTTTTTCTATAACGATAGAATGGCCGAACAATTCTCTTCTACTAATGTTCCATACTTGAATCAGGAACTCTTGACGCATCAACCATCAATCTTCTCTCCTGAGGCTGTCAATACCATGATAGGAGCATAGAACCGTTTTTCTAGTAAGGCTGATTCTGAGATTATTGCAGAATCAAGAATGCTCAGTAGTCAATATGCTGCCTCTGTTACGATCATGTCTCGGAGGTTAATGGCGAGAGTGAGTGAGATTAATCATCTTAACATCCAAATATCTGAGTTACGACAGAAGCTTGCTAATAAGGATAGAGAGAATAAAAGGCTAAAGCAAGAAAACAAAGAGTTGAAAAAATTTACAAATTGGTATGCTCATGATTTGCAACCACGAATAGAGGAGCTGGAGCGAGAAAGGGTCCAGATACAAGGTCAACATCGGCAGATAACAGCAGAGGTTCATCGTTTACTAGAACAATAGGGACAATCTACTGTTAATCTTGCTGGCTTAGTAAGAAAACTTTTGACAATGTGTGTCCAGCATATCTTGTATTTCTTTTGACTAAATAAGATTTGAAGAGACAATTGGTTGTCTT
Source organism: Carya cathayensis (assembly GCA_011037825.1). Taxonomy (NCBI): domain Eukaryota; kingdom Viridiplantae; phylum Streptophyta; class Magnoliopsida; order Fagales; family Juglandaceae; genus Carya; species Carya cathayensis. Next base: position 61,937 of record QGSO01000147.1, read on the forward strand.
GTTCTTTATGCTATCTCTATAAAATCAGTCTTAAAGTTCATCCGATTTACATCAAATCTTATTCTCATCTCTATAACTCATCTGCATTCCTTCAACATTCTCGCTTTAAGTTTTCAATTCTTTTCTCAATGGCTCATTCTTCTAACATTCCTTTAGATTCATCCATGAGGTATTCAGCACCTCAACCTCCTGTCCTTTCTGCAGCTGCCATTGGTGCTATGTTGCAGCAAGAAAATAATAGTTTGGTTAATAAGTCAGACTCCGATGCTATCTATGACTTGGTGAGTCTCGGGACTCGCTACTCATCTTCTATTGTTGCTTTTTCCCAGCGGGTACAAGCCAAAAACCATGAGGTTGAAAGGCTTAAAAAACAAATTGTTGTACTTCAACGAATTGTTCAAGAGTCTCACACAAGGGAAGGAATCCTTCGGCAGAAGAATAAACAGTTGAAATCTCTATTGGATTCTTCATTCCGCTTGCCAGTTCCCATGGATAGGGATGACATGATTTTGTATGAAGAGAATGAGCGTCTCAAACATGAGGTTAAGAACCTCAAGTTTATGTAAAAGTATTTAAAAAAAAGGCATTTTAAGAAAGATTGCCCCGACAGAAAAAATAATTCTGGAAATAAAACCAAGAGGCACTCCGCCTCTGTGGTTTTAGAGGGGTATGAGAGTGCTGAGGTACTTACAGTGAGTGAGGTTGATTCAAAAACTGAGTGGATAATGGACTCTGGTTGCTCTTTTCATATGTGTCCAATTAGAGAGTGGTTTGAGACATTCTCTGAGCAAGATGGGGGACATGTAATCTTAGGTAACAATAAGGCCTGACAAAGTCATGGGAATAGGAA
>QGSO01000147.1:63953-353046 GCA_011037825.1 Carya cathayensis
TTTGGTAACTCTAAGTACCCCTGCCTCAGATTTGAAAGTGTAGCCTGCCAAATCAAGCATACCAAGAGAAATTAAATTTCTCTTTAATTCAGGTATGTACCTGACTTCTCTCAAGACTTTTTCAATTCCATCATGCATTTTTAGTCTAACTGTTCCTATTCCCATGACTTTGCAGGCCTTATTGTTACCTAAGATTACATGTCCCCCATCTTGCTCAGAGAATGTCTCAAACCACTCTCTAATTGGACACATATGAAAAGAGCAACCAGAGTCCATTATCCACTCAGTTTTTTAATCAACCTCACTCACTGTAAGTACCTCAGCACTCTCATACCCCTCTAAAACCACAGAGGCGGAGATGCCTCTGTGGTTTTATTTCCAGAATTATTTTTTCTGTCGGGGCAATCTTTCTTAAAATGCTCTTCCTTGTGACAGTGGAAACACTTGAATTGTTTCCCTTTTGACTTAGACCTAGATCTCTTATTTTCATTCTTGCCCTTCTTCTCTCTTTTTTCTGTTCTGCCCCTAACAGACAAGCCTTCCCCATGATTCTGTTTGGTATCTCCCCTACTTTGTAGTTCCCTAGTATGAAGTACAGATTGTACTTCATCAAGTGTTAGAGAGTCTCTACCATACATCATGGTTTCTTTTAGACTTAGATATGATAAATCCAAAAAACTCATCAAGAGGATGGCCTGATCCTCATCCTCCACCTTAATGTCTATATTAGCTAGGTCTAATATGATTTTGTTGAACTCATCTAAGTGCTGCCCTATTGAAGTCCCGGGGGTCATCTTGAAGGTATACAATTTTGTTTTCTTGTGTAGTCTGTTAGCTAAGGATTTTGTCATATACAGGTTTTCTAATTTTAGCCAAATGCCTGCAGCAGTATCCTCACTAGCCACCTCTCTCAAGACTTTATCCCCAAGAGAGAGGATTAGGGCACTATGGGCCTTCTGGAGTATGTCTCTATGAACAGACCCCTTATCTTCCTCTTTCAAGGAAGAACCCTTTTGTTTTTCACCTAGGAGAGCATCCTGCAGTCAATGCTGGACTAGCAGTGCTCTCATCTTGATTCTCCATAGGCCAAATTCATTATCACTCGTAAATTTTTCTATATCAAATCTCATGATCCCCATGAACCTAGGCTCTAAATACCAGTTGTTATAAAACTCTTAGGTTTTATCTTTATAAAACACCAAGATTTTATTAAAGAACAACTCTATTTTATTATATAAAACCTTTGAAGTTCTTTAGTCAAAAAATACTTTCTGTTTCTTGATCCAAAACAGAGAATATGCAAGATTCAATACAGACTCAGTTTGATATCAACATCCACAGCAGAAATCAACAGTATACCAACACAGATCATAATATCAATATGTAGCACATTATTGATCAATGTGATGTACGGATCAACAAAATAATAGAACAGAATATTAGAAAGAATCACAAGAATAATAAGGAATCATAAAACAAGAAAGAACACACCGAGATACGTGGTTCGACCCTAATGGTCTACATCCACGGCAGGAATGGCCTCAGAGATCTTTATTGATGAATCAAATCAATCACAGAGAAGCCTCAGTTCATATATATACAGGAAACTCTCAGTTCCCACAAAGAAATCACACTGATTTCTTCCCTCAAGCACAAACCCTAGAAAACCCTAAAATCGTCCCATTTTCCCTCTCTGCCTCTTATTCTCAGCCGATACATACAAATGAGTTTTGCTTAGGGTTACAAAGAATAAGATGTATTTATATGGTGCATCAGATTTGTAACACGTGTATTAGATCCAGCGGCTCAGCTCATATACTCGAATTAAAGGCACATGCTCCTCACGTGCTTGTTGAAACAGATTTGAAGCTTCACGGGACTAGTTCGAGCCACAAGCTCTACATACACTTAAACACAGAATAAAAACATTAGTAATTAAAAAAACCAGCAAATAAGAAATGTATTTGACATACATATTACAAGTCGGATTTAGGGAAATCCCACTCCGACTAAATCGGTGCTCACCCCTATTTAAAAGTATAAATACATGTATGTTCAATGTGTTCAAGGATTTGCAGCATACCTACAAAGAGCAGAAACTAAATCTTGGGTCAACTTGGTAGATAAATGTGAGGGAGCTCTTCACTTTCCTGTTTTTCAAATTCTGGATACGAGTGGTCCTCTCGAATAATATAGTTTAAATGATAACATGACTCAAATATCTCTACAATTGTTCATAACGGGTTGTTGCTAAGATATGTTGATAGTTAGCCTACCATGTACAAATAAAACATCTCCAAGCAATGACTAGCATGCACTGTCTTTTGGATTGATGATATTTAATTTGGAAGGTGGATTGGTTCGAAATGAGTGGGGAGAAAGGATGAAATCCGTTATCAAAATGTTTTGAAATATGAAAACCTCATTTCAAAGCCTTGACAAATAGAGAAAGGTCAAAGGTAAAAGTTATCTCAAAGGTGATGATGACCTTTTTGTGCATTATTTCCTTGTCTTGCGCTTTGGCTTTACCATGTGAGGAGATAGACATCAACCCCTTGTTGTACACAATGATGGGAGAGGAAGTTGGGTGACTTTAGGCTTATATTTGCCCAAAAAACAAATGAAAAATACTGTATGGTCAATATATTTCTTAAGAAAACGGCTATTGGGTCTGCAATCACTCAGTCCGTTGGCTATTTGCCCAAAACACCAAAGAAAAAGACTTCGTGGTTAAAATATTTCTTAAGGAAACGGCTATTTGTCTGCAATCACTCAGTCTGTCGGCGAAGAGAGTTGGAATATTGGATTGCTCAGACGTCTGTTCATGGTCGGCACTTTACTTTATTTTGAATTTTCTTTGAGAAAACCTTCCCGCAGGAGCCTCCGTTATTCTTCAACCGATGGAGTCAAATGGAGACATGCCACGTAGAAGCCACATGAAAAAACGGGTAGACTGCACTGCAGAGGATTTAAAAAAAAAAAATTCACTCTTCGTAGTCCGTCCTCTTTCCCCCCCCCCCCAAAAAAACAAAACTCTCTCTCTCTCTCTCTCTCTCTCTCTCTCTCTCTCTCTCTCTCTCTCTCTCTCTGTGCCAAGAAAGCCTTCGAGGATCAGAGGCCACCGTCGACTCCGTTTCCCACTGCCGATCTCGAATTCTTCGTCGACCGAAACCCACTCCTGATCTTGGATTTCTCGTCGACCGAAACCACTTCGTGGTCCGTAAGTCACCCTTCTCTCTCTCTCTGAGGATTTCGTCTCTTCCTTTCTGTTTTTCCTTCTTTTTCCTTTTCTCTAATGTGTTGGTTTTTTTCCCTGCAACCTATCTGTTTATTATCTCACACCGTAAGTCACCCACTCTATTATTGTTTACTGTTTGCAATGCTTGAGTTTCCATTGAAGGGTGTTTGTGTGTGTCATCTTCCACCTTCTTGTAAATCTAAATAATGTAGAATGTAGCTGTTGTAATGTAATAAGGGAATCGGTTGAATGTAATAAACTGCTGCATAAAAGAAATAAGAATACGCAGGGAAAGTGTTTGATAAAAGTTCTCATAGACTCATATGCATTGATAAGGCCAGTGATAAGGACAGTTTGGAGGGATCCAACCTCCAAAATCCTCTTTTTGAACATGTCTTCTTCCTCATTACAACAGCTACATTCTTCATGAAGCTAGATTGTTGCATGACTATATATATTAGGACTGTATATGGCACTGAATGGAAGAAATATATGGCCTGAGTCGATCTAGATCCACTGATAATTACAAGCAGAAATTAATATTATACGGGCTATATATCTTCAATGCATGGTTTAGTCAGATCAATTACCTTTAATATATTATTGATAGGCAATTATAATGGGAAATCTTTCATGAAGGTTCCATGCATGTTTTTCCTTCAACCTTTTAGATTAGTACCGGCCGTCACTATTTTTTTCTTATATATTACTTTTACTTCCCCCCAAAAAAAAACTTTCAGATTCTTTTGGGTTTGTGTTTTTGGGAAGATGTTTTTATTGTAATAATGGCATTAGTTCATCTCATTGGTTGAAGAATATCCATTTATTTATTTTTAAGTAAATTGAAAAATATCCAAATTAAAGACGAATATGGTATCAAACAATGGATCTGTACGTGTGGTGTTTTGGTTGTTGTATTTCTTGAGCTAATTAATATAGGTGTTGTTGAGGATATGAGAGTTTTTGCACAATATGTGCTTGATGAAATAACTATGAAAATAGAGAATTACAGAGACTCGGAAAATGAAGTTGTAATTCTTCACTGCATTTCAAGACTTTACAAATGTGTATATTTATACACTTCTGACTTATGTAAGAGAAAGAAAGAATACAAAGAATTCCTTTACATGAACCAATGATAGTGAGACACATCAACATTCAGTTACAACAGAAATATTCTTTGCTGCAGGAGTAGTGCTGTGTGACGTTCCAGAGTCTTCCTTCTTTGTAGAGCTGCTGTCTGGCAGTGTTGAGACGTTAAGTGTGGAGGAATTATTTGCCTCAATAGCCCCCCTCGAGGCAAGCGTCATTGGGGAAACATTGAGGCTTGATCGCATAAGGGAATACCGAGCAGTGGAAAGTGGCTTTGTAAAAATGTCAGCAAGTTGATCCTTGCTGGAAACAAAGGATACCCGAAGGGCCTTGGCAGCGACTCGTTCTCGAACAAAGTGGTAGTCTAAAGCCACATGCTTAGTGCGAGAGTGTAGGACAGGGTTAACAGCCAAATAGGTTGNAGTTCCAACATCGGTCCAGATATTCTTGTGTAAACAAGCCATTGTACTAATTATAATAATATTAGCAATAAACAATAGTTAAAAGCCAACACATGTTCCTGGACAAACTTTATATGCACATTACATGGAAAAAAAACATGTTCCTCGACATTATATCAGCAATACACAATATATCAGCAGCTCCATTAGCCATTATATTAGATTGCTCTCAGATTGCACAATATATCAGCAATACACATTGGAGAAGATTGCACAATAGCCAAAAGCTTAATGACAAAAAGTACATTAAACATTGGAATGTATCCAGATATTCAACATCTGTCTAAATATTCAAAAGCGCAGTTCTGTCCAGCTATTCAACGGCTCCAAATAAACCTTTATCTCCATCTTAACAAGCCTTCATCTCCACTCTCATTAACTGTAACATAAAAAAATAATAATAATAAAGTAAGCTTGTGAAGAATAGCACCATCCTTTCTAACTACCAACTTAAACACCAAACTCATCTCATGTTTGTACGAATTCTCTAAGCAGGCAGGCTGCCTGCTCATATCAATTGCACTACCAATTGGTACGATTCATTAAACTATGCGGGCAAGAGACCTTAAAGATTTTAGGAACAACTGCTAAATCATATGCTACTTTAGGCAAGGATTTTTTTGGTGCAAAACAAATTATGAATAAGAAATGAAAGAACTGTTCGTCTTATACCAAAATACCAAAATATATTCCCTTGATAAAATATAAAGGTTATTTAACAGATAAATTTATTTTCTTATTCTCTTCCTTTTTACAGAAATGACTACAATAACTGACTCTACCAATAATGTTGATAAACTGAACAGGTGACTTATAATCTTGTTCAACTACAGAAAAAGAGCTATGATTCAGGTGTATTTAGAGGATATATTTGAGGGAAAATTCTCCCCTCATTTTCTTACTAATTATTCTACCTACTCGTTCTACAAATTCATCTGAAAAGCTAAACACTGTACTGGAAGAAAGAATCAAAGCTATTTTGAAGTTCACAGGCAGCTTTTTTGCCCAAGAATTCGGTCTATCCTAAATGGTTGCTGTTAGAGTATACGAATAGGCATAGAAAAACAAAGAATGAAGGGAAAATGAGGAGAAAATGATACAGACCAGAATAATTGAAAATGGTGGTCGACCTTGACGAACTTGGGGTCCCCAGAATTTGGTCTCTGCGTGTTGCTTGCTTGCAGTAACTATGGCCAGCCCAGAAGATTCGGATTTAGCTGGTAACGTTAGCGTTCGAGAGAGAGAGAGAGAGAGAGAGAGATGATTTCAGTTCGAGACACAAGAAAAGAGGTGTGCAAAAGTTGTTCTTGGCAGAAATTTTCCCCTGCATCGCGGCGCAGCAGTTTAGAATTTTAATCCTTACGTGGCACAGTTCAATTGGTCTCCGTTGTTCTCCACTTACAGGAATATCCGGTCTAAGCGTTTCACATTTTCTCTCTCTCTCTCTCTTTGTAAACCGTTAAATGAATTTAGTTTTGACTTTCCGTGTTTCAGTCCGTAATTAGCTCCTCTGAGCTTCTGACAATTGTAGTTGCAGCTAGGAAAACACACTCGTGTACCGAACGTGTGTTCCTAATCACTTTTTTATAATATTATATATATAAAGTATATGATCAATTAAATTTTTATATTTAAGATTAAATTTTTATTTTATAAATTATAATAAGATTATATTATATATAATTATAATTTATATTATTATATATATTATATATAAATTATTATATAAAAATATATCAAATAGTACTGGTCCGGTCAAAAAAATGACCGAAATTGAAACCGGACCGATTTTAGCCAATTTTTCATTTCTGAAAACCGGTTCCGAACTAGACCGGTTCAAAACTGGTACAACCGAACTAGTCCAAGCCGGTTTTTCAATTTTTCAAATTTTTTTTACACCCCTACCTGTAGATCACTCTTGCAGTTAACATTTAAACCTGTAGTTATATACACGTCCGATGTTTTAGCGTGTCGGGTACGAGGTGCCAATAGAAAATGACATGCACAAATTTGTTTTCAATCATATTCACAATTTATATACAATTTTAAATATAATAATATTTTTTATTATATTTAAATCCATTAAATTAAAATAAAATTTAAATTAATATTAATTTATCATATAATTGTAAACAAATTGTTATAGAGTAACAATTCTATCATTTCTTTTCTTTAAATAGGATTTGGCTTGCCTCCAATTACATTTGAATGATGCTAGGCCACCGTCTAGTAATGACCGTTTGGCACGGAAATAAAATTCAACTTTTTAATATATTTTATTTATATTTTTCTAACACTTTTAAATATTTTGAAAAAATATAAAAAAAATATCAATACATTAATAATCAATTCCTTAATTAGTAAGTAAAAAAAAAATTAAATACATGAACGGTTAAAATGAGAGAACAAAATGGAGGAACAAAGTAAGATTATTCATTACATTTTAAACATATATCTCCTATTAAAATTTAATGGTAAGGGATCAATGTAATTTTAAACTTTGTATAATGGTAATAATTGTAAAAGAATTTTAATTTTTGTGTAATAGCAACAACTGTAATAGTGATAACAGATTTATTTTTTTCTCCCAAAATTCTGAATCTCTCATTACCACGTCCAATAACAACTAAAACCGTCTGCCAGATTTCTTTTTCTCCTCTTTTGCACGTGCAATAGAAATAACAACTAAAACCGTCACCCAGATTTCTTTTTCTCCTCTTTTGCACGTGCAATAGAAATAACAACTAAAACCGCAACAAGAAGAAGCAACACAGCTACCCGTGGGAAGGATTATATCCCACCAAAAAGTTGAGTCTTACCGGGTTATTAAATCAAAAGCAACCAAGCTGAGATACTCTCAAGAAAATCCATCAGAGCACATTACAATCAAAAGTGCCAAGTCTCAAGAAGAATAAGTGCAGCTATGAGTGGTTCCAAATAATAGAAGATGTGATGTCATGTTTTTATGTATATTTTTGTTGAATGAGTATTTTAATTTAATTAAAATATTAATTTTTTTATTATAAATTTATCAAATCTTAATTAGATTTATTTAGTTGTGAAATTTATTTTAAGGTGCTTTCTTATTATTAATTATTGTTTTGTGTTTAAATTGCTCTTAATTTAATTTAGTTTATTTTTGGATGAGTTGGATTGTTGGTTATCTTGGTGTCTTGTCATTTGAATTGCATGGTGCTTGCATGTACATGTGTTGAATATTGAAAACTGGGTTTCATGTGTAAATGAGATTTTTGGCGTGCGTGGAAAAATGTAGATTTTTGGGACATATGTATATGACATCTTGTTTATGCATATTATTGAGTTTTAATATATTTTTATCTTGTGGGTGTTTGGATTAGTACTTATCTACAATACCGTCTTTCGTACCATAGATTTTGATACAGAAGGCGAGGAGGCTGAGTCCGAGAAGGTGGCTTCGCTGGAAGAGTGATCGGAGATCACTCGTGGATTATAATATATTTCCTGCTTTTGTTTATTGTTTTGATTTGTATTATATTTATGTTGGTTAATTGTAATATTTTTGATATGCTTGTTTTAACTAAGCTTGTATTTAAACAAAATTCTAGTACTTAGTTGAAAGATTTTTATTACTCGCTGCGTTACTTTTGTGTACACGTGTTGCTTGTATACACACTTGGCACTCAATGATGGGATGCATGGTGTTGTCGTCATTCCGACACCTCAATTTCCATGTGTCCGTACGTGGGAGTTGGGGGCGTCACAGATGGTATCAGAGCGGTTCGACTCTAGGTAAAACCATATGTCCCATAAGTAGAGTACTAGAAAATTTTAAAGGCTTGATTTGAAATTATTTTATTTATTTAATTTAATTTTTTTATTTAAATGAGTTCAATTTTAGATGATTTGAAATTATTTTAGTAGATTCGAATTTATTTTTTAATTTGACTTGATTTGAATTGAAATTATTTTATTTTATTTATTTGATTTGATTTGATTTTGTTTTATTTTATTTTGTTTTGTTTTGTCAGAATTGAAAAGTGGGTTAAACGTTAACTATGGCGGGAAGATGGTACGACTAAGAATGTCATTGTTAGGCTTGAACATTAGTGTAGTAGGTTGAACTTTTACAATGTAGGTTGTTTTTATAATAGCGGGGCTTGAAAGGAATGGCCTAGTTTAGGCATTTCTAAAGTAGGGAATAAAGTTATAGCTGAGGAGGGGAATAGTTTTAAATTATTTAGGATACTTGAGATTTTAGGTTTTGTAGAGTTTATAGAATGGGAAGGTATAGGTTCAACGAACTTTAATGATAGATTTATGAGAATTTCATCTAAGGTTTTGAGGCCCTAAAGATTTTAGGAAATAAGTTTATGAAAATTAAGGTGTTAGGTTCGACAAGCTCTGTGGGGGATTAATTAAATTTCAAGTTTTAAATTTCACTAATTCAAATAAGCAATTTGGTAGCAATTGGGGCTTTAGAACTTACAAGCCTTATATGGTGAATGCTTTATATTGAGGTCATTGATCTTGAGGATTTTGGAAAATGATTTATTATCCATTAATGTTTTAGATTTTGACAGCTTTGGGAGTCGATTGTTCTTTTATAGGGTGTAAGTTCATTGATCTTAGAAATTCCAGAAGAGATTCTTATTTGATTTAAGGTTTTAGAATTGAAGAGTTGAATGACTGATTTATAATAAGAGTTGAGTTCTTAGTTTTATAGACTTAGTGCTCTAGCTTGATCTACTCTGGAGAGTGATTAGTTTGCAACCATTAAATAGGATTGATAAGAGTTGAGTTACTAATGTGTGAAATATTTTCAGGAAAGTATTTCTTTGGGGATTGAAGATAATGACCTAGTTCGTGTATTTCTCTGATGACTGAAGATATTGATCTAGTTCAGAAAATGATTATTGTTAACTAAAGGTTGTAGTAGCATATTTTAGGAAATGATTTTTATCGATTCAGAAGAAATAGATTCATCAAGGTGTTGGAAATAAAATTTTATGTAAAGGTATTTAATTTGATCGAATTTTAGGCTATATGTTCTGCAGACTTTTGGAAATGGTAGGAATTGATTACTTGTACGTTGGAGGAGTATATGTTTTAACAAGGATACACGAAAAATCAACGCGTAATAGTTTTGAGGTATGAATTTTGAGGTGTAGGTCTTTGTTCCATTTTTGGCTTAGAAGAAGTGGTTTTGGTAGGTGCTGAAGAAGAGTCGAGACGATAGTATTAAATTCAAGAGATCTTTGTAGTCATGAGTTTTTGGTGAGTTGGTCGGAGTGTGCAGTCGAAGCAGGTTACCCAATGGAATGATGGTAGGCAATGATTGATGTGATTATCTTCAGGAATTAGTTGTGAATTAAGGTCGTATAGGAATTTAAATTTCTAGAGACTATACTTTACTTTGGAGATCGAGCTTCCAGTTGAAAGAATTATGAACATTGTTATTTAATTTGAAAATATATTATCGGGTTGCCATGTTTAGTGTGTGATAAAATCTTGGAAGTTGAAGCTTAGGCATCAACGATGGTTAGCATAAGCAGATATGTGAGGTATTAAAGTATTAGAATCCAAGAGTGTTGTGCAATAGTTACGATGGATTAGAGTTTGGAATAGCATGACTTGCTTTAAGGTTTAATTGCGATATACTATTAAGGAATTAGTCGTGCTAAATACTAGACCTTATGAGAGTAGGAGCAAGTGGGAGAGTTATCAGGAAGGTTGTAATAATGTTTTGGTAAATTTGAATGGTGGTTTGTATTGAGTTTAGCAGCTTAGTCACCACTAGATTAGATGATATTTAAAATTTAGGTAATGAGCTTTTAAGTATAGGTTGTCGGACAAAAGTTTATAGGCACTCTTGTTTGTTGGTCGGGAGGGATTCGAGCCTTTTAGGTTATATTCCTTGTCTTAGATGTGGTAGCTACATTTTGAGATGATAATACTTGTTTTCATTTTGCGATGTTGGGGTTGATTGGTATTGATTTGTCTATGATCATCGATGTATTTTGTGGAATATTGATTTCGGTCAACGATCATGAATGTATTTTGCGAAATGTTGATTTTTTATTAAGGAAGCGAGAGCCAAATGAGGAGTGGGTGGAAATTCATGATTCTGAGAGACTGAGTATTTTCTACTAAAATGTGGTAAAGGTTTTCTTGTGAATAGGTGTTGATTGAGCTTGTACTTGATGATGTTAATTTATGAGGATATAGCCTTTATGTATTTTGGCGAGTTATCAGAGTGCGCGCGAAAGCGTGATTTTTGGAGATAATTAAGTATTCAAATTTTGTGCTGATTTTGAGGAATTAGTAGTGATTTGAAGTTTTAATGGGAGATTAATCATTTGGTTGTGCAATTTATGCTTATTGATGGTTTACTTTGAAGTGGCTATTAGGTTACCAAAGGTGGAATACAATGAAAGTTTCGAGGTTATAGCATAGGAGTCGATTGAGGTTAGTACTATATTGTAGGAAAATAATAATTAATGGAATTTACGGGGTGTTGTATTAAAGTTCTTGTAGAAGTAGAGATTTCGGATTACATAGTCGCCTTAGGAGTACTAGACGTGATAGTCACTAGGAGACTAGTGCAAGTATGATGGAATCGTCTATAGGAGTATACATGAGAGAAATATCCTTAATTGTTTGAGTGTGTGTTAATGATGGTATGTTTCTCCCAAATGTGCTCTGAGTTGTATCTTGTATCCTACTTTGGCAATGATGTTTGCCCTTACAAATTTCGAGGACGAAATTTATTTTAAGGGGAGGGAGGATGTGATATCCCGTTTTTTCGTGTATTTTTGTTGAATGAGTATTTTAATTTAATTAAAATATTGGTTCTTTTATTTTAAATTTATCGAATTTTAATTGGATTTATTTAGTTGTAAAATTTATTTTAAGGTGCTTTCTTATTATTAATTATTGTTTTATATTTAAATTGCTCTTTAATTTAATTTAGTTTATTTTTAGATGAGTTGGATTGTTGGTTATCTTGGTGTCTTGTCATTTACATTGCATGGTGCATGCATATACATGTGTTGAATATTGAAAACTGGATTTTATGTGTAAATAAGATTTTTGGCGTATGTGAAAAAAAGTAGATTTTTGGGACACATGTATATAGCATCTTGTTCATGCATATTGTTGAGTTTTAATATATTTTTATCTTATGGGTGTTTGGATTAGTACTTACCTACAGTACCATAAATTTTGATGCAGAGGGCGAGGATTCTGATTCGCCGGAGGAGTGATCCGTGATCACTTATGGATTGTGATATATTTTTTGCTTTTGTTTATTGTTTTGATTTGTATTATATTTATGTTGGTTAATTGTAATATTTTTTATACGCTTGTTTTAAGCGAGTTTGTATTTAAACAAAATTCTAATACTTAGTTGAAAGATTTTTACTACCCGATGCATTACTTTTGTGTACATGTGTTGCTTATACACACACTTGGCACTCGACGATGGGATGCATAACCCGTGTTGTCATCATCCCGATGTCTCGATTTTCATGTGTCCATACGTAGGAGTTGGAGGCATCACAGAGAAGACTTTAAGGAAATATGATTGTGTTTTCTTGACGTGTTGTTTGTAATATAATGGTTTTTATGAAATAGCCATGTGAGGGGAGTTATTCCCGAGGCCGGGCCAAGCCAAACAAGCCCAATCGATAGGACCCGAACAGCCCGAAGGCTTGAGAGCAAAGGTTTGGTTGAGCCAGGTCGGTCCAGGAAGTCCAGGAGAAGAAGCAACCGAACAAGACGCCCTAGTCAGGGGTTGAAGGACAAATTGTATGACACCACTATTGGCCGACAACCCCAGCGCAAGTTAAAAAACAACCCATGTCCCTGAACCCTGGCAGCTGGACAAACCTTCAGAGTAGGAGCACCTAACCAAGGCCATACCACATTTAATGGGATGTAGAGACGGGCACGCCACAACGAAGGAGCCACGCTGCATTTAATGAAGTTCAGGGGTGTGCAAGCCATGACGTGCCTTTTGGGTTGTCAATAGTCACCATAATCATGTCCTACAGGACTACTGCATAGCAAGAAGCTAGCAGGGAGACGCAACCCAAGTACGGAGCGATGCCCCCACGATCCCTCTTTTAGGGGCCACCCTAACTAGGTATATATACCCTCTTCCTCAGCGAGAGGAGGACTCTCAAACACTTTTCATACTCAAGCATCTATAATCCTCACACAGAGAATTACCTACTAACTTAAGCATCGAAAGTGTCCCCCACCACCCCGAAACTCCCATTTCTCCTTAACTGCAGGTGCGAGTTGAGCCTCCGTGGAGTTGCTCCGACTGCAAAACACGACATCAACAGTGGCGCCATTTGTGAGATATTTTCTATAGAAGTGTGTCCTTCATATGCCAACAACGACGCGTTCTCAAACCATGCGAAGAGAAGAAGAACGATGCGAAGAAATTGAGGCCAGACTCACAGAGATGGGAGACACGATAAAGAAATTAATGGAGGAGGTGGGGACACTCCGCCAAGAGAATGTCACCCTAAAGCAAACTAACGAAGAAATGGAGGGGGAAGCAGAACCCAGCCACAACGAGCATGTCAAATCACGCCACATCCCTGCAATCACCATGACCAGACGAATGGGCATGTCATCCTTTGTGGACCAGCTACTCACCAGCACGGATCTACCTTACAGTGCAGGAGTTATGGCCATCCCTCTTCTGCCTAAGTTCAACGTCCCTTAGATGGAAGTGTATGATGAGTCCAAGGACTCGCTGGAACCCTTAGAGACATTCAAGGCCCATATGACCCAACACGGGTTCTTGGGAGAGGTCGCGTCTCAAGCTTTCCCCTTGACCCTGAAGGGGGAGGCACAGGCCTAGTTCAAGTCCCTGTCCCTAGGATCTGTGGACAGTTTTGGTGAGCTAGCTCGTCTCATCTTGACACAGTTTATGACGAGGTGGAAGAGGAGGCACCCTATCGCCTACCTCTTGACTATAAAACAACTGGATAATGAGAGCTTGAAGTCATACCTCTCTCGGTTCAATCGAGAGCACATGACACGGACAACCAGGATGAAAAAAATCACCCTGGCAACCCTACTGAAAGGGATTTGGCCACAAAACCTGTTCATGACAAAGATAGCCTGGAGGACCCCCACAACACTGAGAGAATTCATGGACCGGGCCAGTGATTTCCTTAACGCAGAGTACACCCTTCGAACCCTAACAGCTCCCCAGAGAACCGAGTTAGAATAGGCGAACAAGAAGGTCGTCTGACATAAGGGCAGGCCGAACCACGAAGGGAGCAAGAAAAGTGCGCTAGAAGTCAAAAAAAGAGTGAAGCACCGGCTTGGACACGCAGCAGGCCACGTGCATGCACGAGCATAGCTTAATTTGGTTCTCCTAAAAAAAAGATCATTACCATACCTCAATAATTCGTGAAAGCGACCGAATCAAATTGTTTGATATAAGACATAAATTTGATAACAATTAAAATATAATGAAAAAAGATAAGGAGAAGAATAAGAGAGAAATTTTGAAAGTTACATCTTGATTATTTATAATGATATAAATAAAAAATATAAGTATTTATTTATAATAATAAAAATTACACAGGAATATAAACCAAATCTCTTGATAGCATAAAATCCCAGCATATTATAAAAATCATATATTTAATTTGATAATTTAATTTTCATTTTGAAAAATAATATTCGTAGTCTTTTCACCTGACATGAAATTATTAGTAAAAAAGTAAAAAATAACAATTGCTTTTTTAATCATTTAAAGTCACGTAAGCGGATGATAATAAACCAATGATAATCAAAATAATGACAAATAGCATTATTCCTATATTTTAACAAGAAGAAATGTTCGGGATCCCGATAAGTATTTCTCTTGATATTTTATTTTTACACTTATCAGAATCTAAATTTGAGTCCCGAGTTAGTGGCTGTAAAGCCACTCTTTAACTATACTCCTTACATCTGTGTCATTCGAGTATGATATTATATATGAAATATTTAATCAAAGTGGATTTTGGAACTCATGAATTCTGATGTAATATATCGTGCGAAAAAGAGGTCCAAAATATCCCAACTCATTTTATTTTTCATTTTAGGAAGGACAAGATCGTGGCGTAATAAGGTCCTCATCATTGATTTTAGAAAAAAAGGTAGAGATATCTCGAGAGAACGTGAATATGATGAATGTTGTTATCATAACATGCTAAAGCAGCCTCAGCCTCGTGTAAAAGAACACGAGATGCAAAACAGATATTTTTTTATATATATATTTAAGATCTCTAATATCTGACTTTTCAACTTTTCAGTCGGAGTTGGAGGTCCAAGGTCCAGGACACCTCCAACTCCAATCCATCCGATTCTGGCTCTAGCTTTAACTCAAACTTTGACTCCAATTTTATAAATCTAAATTCGATATTGTATGTATGTTATAAAAATATGTATTTATTTATATAATTATCATATATACTAGCATATATAGTTAAATTCAATAATATACTAGTATGAGCTAATTATTATAAAATAATATACTTATACTATGATATAAATAGACTTATGATAGTTTAGTATATGTAAACATCATAGCATTACTACCATTCATAATCAAGTATAGAAATAAGTTAGACACTAATATTTAAGTCTAGTGTAATAAGTTAATAACACATATACTAATTTACTAAAGTAAAACATGTAATTAGACACTAAAATGTTTGGTATATAATTAAGTTATAAATAAATTAGACATTAGTATAATAACATGTAATAATAATGTATAATAACATGTAATTAAACAATATAGTATAAGTCTTATATAGAAATAAATTAGACACTAATATAGAAATAACTAATAAGTCTAGCGTAGAAATAAGTTACAAATAAATTCGACATTAGTATAAAATAATAACATGTAATACTATAGTATAATAACATGTAATTAGACACTAAAAATAATATGTAATACTATAGTATGATAACATGTAATTAGACACTATAGTATAAGTCTATTATAAAAAGAACTTAGATGCTAGTATAGAAGTAAATTAGTTATTTTTAATTTTTAATTTTTTGAAAAATTTGAGATTTGAAAGCCCACAACAAATTCTTTTTTGAAATTGACTAAATATGAAGCTAAAAAAAAAGTCTAAAGAAAGCCCAAATCCGACTCCACAAGTTGGAGTTGGAGTCAAATTTAGGGAAATCCAACTTCGACTAAGTCAGTGCTCACCCCTATTTAAAAGTATAAATACATGCATGTTCAATGTGTTCAGGGTTTTGCGGCATACCTGCAAAGAGCAGAAACTAAATCTTGGGTCAACTTGGTAGATAAATGTGAGGGAGCTCTTCACTTTCCTGTTTTTCAAATTCCGGATACAAGTAGTCCTCTCGAATAATATAGTTTAGATGATAATATCACTCAAATATCTCTGCAATTGTTCATAACGGGTTGTTGCTAAGATATGTTGATACTTAGCCTACCATGTACAAATAAAACATCTCCAAGCAATGACTAGCATGCACTGCCTTTTGGATTGATGATATTTTGGGTCACTTACCATGAGAGGAATTTCCTCTCTTGCTTAGCTCATGATCGTCTTCAATTTCACTCTCATCTAAACAAAATGATGGATTTTTGGCACTAGGCTCCGAACTAGCATTGCTGCTAGTAGCAAGATGAGAGTCAACAGCACTAACTGTCATTTTTACAGGTCTAGATCTCACACTGCAGATAGACGAAGCAGGAGTGTTTGGCGCAACTGGGCATAGGTCAAATTGGATGCTTCGTCCTATATCCTGCGATACAAAAATCCCAAACCAAACCAGGAATTGCACTTAAAATCATATTCACATCATCAATATATACATGCATTCTGTGGTAACACATGAATAAGCCTCCATTTGAAATCATTCAACATAAGCCAATACACCTAGCTAACACGTAAGAGGTGGTAAGTAATTACAAGAAGGATACAGGTGCCATACCATATGCCTCAAAGCCATATCCAGAGACTTCTTTGAAAGTGTTCTTCCAAAGCCCGAACTGTCACTGAACAAGGACTTACTACCTTGATTATTATGTGTAAAGCGACTATCATCTTGCTGTGGTGGTGCAAGTTTCCTCATGTTTACTAATCTTTCAACCATCTTTGTTCCAACAAGTACAGGGCTATCTATCTCGCTGTCATTTCCCCTTGATCTACTATTCTCTTGACTGGTGATTCCATTACTATAGGCACTGCCATGAGAAGCTCGCCCTCTAGAAAAAGAGCATGATTGTTTTCTCGTTTTCCCACTTGAAACAGAGTTGATAGAAGATGACCTAGCACTTGGAGCTTCCGGCTTGTCCTTAGAAGCTGAAGCTGGCCTCTCTGGAAATGATTTCCTTAAATTTGGAGGAGCCTCAGCAGAGAAACCAGCCTTCTCAGAGGGTTTCCAAGACCTAGATTTAGTTTTTAAAGAACTTCCACATGATAACAGATTTCTCGAATTTTTGGGTGCTGAAGTAGATCGACCAGGAGGAGCAGATAAACTAGGTGCAACTGATGGGGTCAATGGTCCACGGTTTGGTGTGGCTGATCTTGATATTGACTTCGAAGCTGGTAAGGAAGGTCTGAAAGTTGGTGTTAAGGACCGAGAAGTGGATCTAGAAGAAGTCGTATTTCTCACCTTTGGAGCCACATTCTTAGTGGAACCAAAGGTGACTTGCAAAGTAGGTGTGGAGGATCCTGAGGGTTTTGCTGCAGAGGGTAATGTGGGCCGTCCTGTTGGTGTTTCTGGTCTAGGAGCAGTCAAGCCCCCGGATAATGAAGGCTTTTCATTATCGTTGCCTGAAGAATTTTGTCCAGATGGTAAATTTGGCTGCTTTGGTGGCATAATGCTCCTTGAAGCAGCTTCTGCTGGGATCTTAGTTAGCTGCATGCCCATGAAATAGAACACAAGGAAACACAAATTTCCAGATCATAATAGAAGATGCGAAGCTATAAAATTACAAACATTAGAGGGACCGGGAAGATATATGCTCAAAAAATATGAAGAGCAAAGTAATGGTCTATGAGTCACGTGTTAAAGCTGCACATTCACGGTCCTGTCAAGCCAGTTGACAAGGCCCTTAAGCATCCAGAACTAGAATCAAACCTCTTACCCTAGATTTCTGAGCAGTGGGAAGAGTATTAGGAATCTCAATCTGACTCAATACAGTTTTCTTTGAATCCTTCTCCAAAGAAAGAAAAAGTGAGGTTTCCAGCGGTATAAGCCTGAATTTGGAAGAGGGTTGTCATCAATACCAAGCAAAAACAGATAATTCTCCCATAAAACGACAACATATAACAATAAGGAATATGTCACCCTCATCTCTCTCTCTCGCTCTCTCTCTCTCTCTCTCTCTCTCTCGCAAACATGCACAAATACACGGGAGTGCATGTGTGAGAATATACCTATGTATGCATGCAAAATCTATATGTATCTGTTCTAATTTAACGTCCTAGATGATCTTCAACAGCCATAGCATGGGTTGAGAAGGTTATTCATTTCCACTGGGGAAAAATTACGCATTCCACAATCCAAACCAGATGACAATAAAAGGAACTACTCAAGAACCCTGCATACGTGCAGACAGCTCTGCATGAATAAAGCTTAAAAATAAGTAACTTAGTATCTTCTTTATGATACCGTTAGCTTTAGTGGAACTTTAATCATAAAAGACTTTCAACGTGTGCGAGAAGAAAAGTAAGAAAATGCTTGAGCAACAAAGTGACCATACACAACAGGAATTATTATGACCAAGATTTTCAAGTGCAATCAAGAACCGCGAAAAGTTCGATTGAAATTTTGAGCATAAGATGTAAACTGTTACAGCATTGGCAATTCCGGTGGCCAGTGGGGTCCATCAAAAAGCATCATTCATAAAATGGAAATAGGATGCTCCAAGTTTTTTGGCTACTCAGCGAGTTCTTGAAATCAATTATTAACACATAAGTGCGTTTCTTTTAAACATCGTGGTCTAGAATTTAGCGACATTTTGCTCACAATGTTTTTTAATCAATTTGAGAAGATATTGTAAACGGAGTCCCAATTGATGTTTAAGTCTTTGATCACGGTAAAAAAACATTGCTAAAAAAAATATTGAAAAGAAATGGAGGAGTTTTAAGTTTAAACATCACCCATCATGAGCAGATTTATCATTTTCCGAGTTCCAGAATTCATCGGCACGGGCCTTGCGGGGCGGTGGAATTGACTCTGCAAAATGCAACATCGTCATCAACAAAAACAAAACAAAACTCTGACTTACAACTTACAAGAAGAATGCTAAAATCGATCCAGAGAGACTAAAAAAAGGGACCTAAATAGTTGTGAGGGAGGAGTAGATTATTCTTCCGATTGTCCATGTCAACCAACAGTGCGAGCTCTTCTTCTTTCTCCTTCGTCATCATATGTATCCGGAAAAAGCTTCTCTCTCTCTCTCTTTCTTTTCCCGGTTTCTCTGGACACTTTCAAAGTACTCTCTAGAAATGAAGGCCACGAGTAGTACTAAAGCTCAGCTATCTGTTTCAAAACGAACTAAGCAATCTCATAAACGAAGACGGATCTGAAGAAAATGCTTCAAATGCAGCAGCTGAAGGAACCCTCGCCAACACAGAGTGATTGTTGACGAAAACGGAGCAGTTGGGAGTTGAGAGTTAAGCCTCCGGGTTTTTCCACGAATGAAACTTTAAAAATGGAGGATTTGAATTGCAAGTTGCGACCAAAAGGAAACGGCTACAGATTTGAGGAGAGTTCACGAAATTGCCATTTCAACGCAATTCAAAGGGACGGCACACTGCCCAATGGAACATCAAAGTACGCGTCGGGATTTTTCGGGTA
Organism: Carya cathayensis; assembly: GCA_011037825.1. NCBI lineage: Eukaryota > Viridiplantae > Streptophyta > Magnoliopsida > Fagales > Juglandaceae > Carya > Carya cathayensis. Next base: position 83,601 of record QGSO01000147.1, read on the forward strand.
CATTCATTCAAATTTTTTAGAAAAAACTACAAATCTTCCTAATATCATACATCTTTCATATATTACATTCTTTTTAATTTTTCTTATTTTTTTCTTTCATCAAATATTTAATATATAGATAATGAATAAAATAATTTAATTAGTTTAAGAAGAATATATTCAAAAAAAAAATTAATATTAAAAATATAAAAAAATTAATGTTTGTAATTGAATAAGCACAAAGGTTAAAAATACCCCCCCCCCCTCCCCCCCCCACCCCCCCCCCCCCCCCCCCCCCCCCCCCCCCAACCCAACAAAATGGCGATTGAAGCTCTCACCTAAAGCCCACTCCATGCATATCTCTTGGGCACAATATCAAGCGATCCCATCAAATTCCCATTAAAAGGACTACACTTGGACATATTATTGGGGAAGTGCAAGTCCAACCCAAGTTTGATGGCTAAAATAAATACTCTTTTTCGGGCCACGATACATCTCAGCCCAAAAAGGAACAAGTTAAATGCTAGGCTATACTTTCATGTTACATGCTATCTTTCTTGGGTGGGCCGGACAGAGGCTATGCATCCATAATCCAACTCAACCATCAACTATCCCCACCTTTACCTAAGACGCACAAATTTTTATTTATTTTTTTAAATATCAATAGTAACTAAAAATTTGCAATTAAAACAGACAGTCACTTTCAATAGGATTCAAGCATCATCAGCATCGCTTCCATCAACTTGAGCTTCATGAATTGGCATGTAATAATTGCTTCCATCAGGACCCAACACCTTAAACCTGCTCAAGCAATAAAAATTGAAAGATCCCTCTTAAAAGTTATGGGTGCAACAAGCATCAACAGTGATTGGTTACCTCTCGAGGATATATTTCCCTTCCTTGTACTTCTGGCTTTTCTCATGTGCAGCCTCCTGAAAATAGGGAGCAAAATTTAAAAGACAAAAACTTGGAAAAACTGGGTTGACAAGTAGAGAGAGATTTTAAAAACAGTCTCACATATTTCCATCCCAGAATTGATCCGCATCCCACGCAAAAGATGTCAACAACAGTGTGCAATCCAGTAATCATCATGCGGTCCTCTTTCTCTCCAACTGTGACATTCACGCTGTGAAAGCTAAATGTTACTTGAAGTACTCTGTATGTAAGATTACAAAATGACATGATAGCAATGGCGCAGTTGATAGCACTGTGGTGATAAGTCTGGTAGCACTGGGAAAGCAAAATGCATATCCAGGATGCAAGTGATAATGAGATTCAACCATGGACTATAAAGGGAAGACAATGGTAAAAGGTAACGCAGTTACACACGGCATTTTTTAGAGGGAAGACAATGGTAAAAGGGAATGTAGCACTGTTACAAAGGCATTGTTTCTCAATCCCTCAGGCAAGCTTTTATCAACTCATTGGTGGGCATGAAGTCCTTTTGGCTGCTCATAGCAGGCTGGTATTGCGGCATTCTTTTTCCCGATCAATTAGAGCACTAATTACTGAGCCTTTTGGAAAATAAAATGACCAAGCAAAACATTTTGGGAGTGATAATCTATTTTCTCATAGCAAAACCTATTGGTAATTCAAGCAGCCTCTCATACCAATGTGACCAGATTTTCAGTTGGACCTATACAACATTGAGGAGTGGTTTAACTTGCCAATATTCAGACATTTTATATTCAATAATAGATGATTTATTGCACATAACAGATGCTACTTCCTTCACATGTGCTTCTTCCTAACTAGCAACGATGCCAAAGTTGAAGAATGCTTACACTTTATCAAAGAGATAAGCCTTTCCATGCCTGCAGTAAAAAGACTGATACAGAAAGCAAAGGGTTAGAGCATAACAATGAAGAGATGACACGCCAAGTTCAAACAAAGACAAGAGTCACAAGACACTAACAGCACATAGTCTCTGACAAGGGTAATTTTAATATTGTCACTGCCTTAATTTGATTAATTATTTACTTAGGAGGAAAACATTAGACCCGTTATTTCAATCATACAAGTAATACTAGACACAATCTTAGAATGTGCAAGCCACGCGCACTTCCTTTGAAAAGAAGTGAGGTTTATCATTAAAAAAAATGATTTTTTCACTTGAGTCCCAGATTTAACCACTTTTTTCAAAAGAGTGTGTGAGGCTTACAAATTTTAAGACTGGAAATACCATTTCTCAAAACTAAAACCACTGTTCATGTCTCTGCATTAGCATGGTTAAAGCATGATAGTAGTCACACTGGCTTAACCCAACAAGGTTCTAAACCAGGTTTGAACATTGAGCAGCCCATTGCAAACCTTCAGCAATCCAATCTCAAAGGTTTGAACATAGCAAACTATGGCATGGAAACTTGGAAAGCAAAATAAGGTAACTGGGTATCTTGCAATTCTTCATACATGAAAAAAAAAAAAAAACCAACGAAAAAAGGAAAAAAGAGTAACACTAATGCAATATCGACACAATATTTCCAACTTAATTAACCAAGTTAAACAAAATCATATTAAGGCTTCCCTTTTTCTTATTTTTGTGTGGGTGTGTGTTTCTTAACCTCTTTTCGTTCCCCTAACAGAGTTATAATTGAAGGGTCTTCCTTGTATCTGATATCTAATTCCCTGTTAGAAAGTTAGCATGAACTCTCGATACAATAATAATAATAACAACAGTAACAACAATAATAACATGTCACACATTAACAAATACGACGTTGCATCATTCAACATTACGCTATGATTATCCAGAAAAGAGCAAAGTGATCAACACTGGGTTTGAGACATAGCGGTTAGCGAAACTAAACCTTCGAAACAGTATCATCAGAAAGGGCAAGGTGTGTTTTGCAGTGCTTGCAGCTATAGAAGCTTCCTTCAAGAGTGATCACAAATAGCCTTCCCATCTCTCGATTTCTCACCCGTCACGCACAATCAGTTCTCATTTTCTATTTTCCGGCGAAGCCATCCAAAGACGATCTCCATGTTAGACAAAAGCATTAAACCGGCAAAACCCCACAAGATAAAATCAAATAAAGTTCATTAAAATGAATGTAATACAGCACAAAAAGAAAATCAAATAGATGGGTTATCACAATGCAGACTTTTATTTCACGTAGAGGGAAATGGCTACGAAAGAAATTAAAGGAAATTGGATTTCATTTATGATCTGTAATAGCAGTTACAAACTTACAACTCAGAGGGAAGCACAGAAGCAATCGAACCGTATCATCGAACGGAGGACATGTCCCCCTCCCCTCTACATGTGTACCATTTTTATACGGTAGCATCAAAGCGAGTGAAATTGGGTTCCTCCATTTAATCATTTCTTCCAGTATCTTTAGTCGATTGGGCAGCATTGTATTGGAATTCTTAACGCTTTAATGTTTGATTTTACTTGTATAATTCAGATATTACTTGTTGGAAAGAGAGACACTTTGTAACAGTCACAGGACTGTTGGGCGAAAAACAGTCCACCAACGGGCTGGCTACACATAAATAAAAGGGATAGAACGAAAAGCAGCTGATTAATTCCTCTAATGACACAATTGACCTCTTCCCAACCTTCCCCTTCGAATCTGGCAAAAAAAATGAGTTTGAAACCCACCGAGATATTGCCGAAATCTTTCTTTATCTCTGATTTTCGCTTGGCGAGATCTTGTGGTCTCTGTCAATTTGTGTTACTTACCGATCCGTTCTTTACAGTTCTTTTTCAGAGTTAACTACATCCTAAATTTTGACATCAATCACTCTATTGGAACTCGACATTAATCTCAAGTTAGAAGTTTGACCCATTAGGGCCAACGCTAACCATTTTTCTTGATCCACCTCACATCAATAACTCAACCCATGCCACCTTTACGCAGCTTAAAACAAGTTGCCTTTGACCTGGATCTCTAAAAGCCAAGTATGGCTTGTAATGATTATCATCCAGGCAGAAGATGATTCTTTCGCTATTTGATGCAATAATATATTAATAAAATATGAAAAATACTTATTGCAAGCGCCGGGTGCAAACGGCGTGAATTAAATGCTAAACATATGGATGAAAAATGCACTATTTTACATGCTGACATTGTCAGCCTTTTATTTATTTATTTATTTTTAAAACATGTGATACAAGGGATAAACTGTAAAGAAAGAACATTTGTTTTCGAAGCATTTTTTTCATCTCTCCCATCTTCTCGGTCTTCTCCTACCTCTCGGTCTCTCGAGCCCTTTCTTAATTTTTTAATTCAACTAAAGCAACGAAACATGTGACAACAAAATGAATAGAGTGATTTTTTATCTGCACCCTTGACATCAAGCATGAGAAGCGTATCAAGCTTGAACTCATGGCCATGCGATTCCCAATACTGTTACATATCTAGAAGCTTTAAAAACATCTTGATGCAGCTCAATTTTTCCCAACAAAACAGACCTCCTCGATGGTCAAGTCCCCAACAAAAGCTCCTAAATCAAAAACATTTTTATGAGAATGGCTCCTACAAGCATGAGAAAGATAAAAAGAATGGTGAAAATAGTTGAATACTGAATGTCTTGTTTAGCAAAATGTTTGCTATCAATGATTCACCAACTTTTTGTCGCTATCAATTTGTGTTACTTACCAATCCGTTCTTTACAGTTCTTTTTCGGAGTTAACTGCATCCTAAATTTCGACATCAATCACTCTACTGGAGCTCGACATTAATCTCGAGTTAGAAGTTTGACCCATTAGGGCCAACGCTAACCATTTTTCTTGATCCACCTCACATCAATAACTCAACCCATGCCACCTTTACGCAGCTTTAGACAAGTTGCCTTTGACACGGATCTCTAAAAGCCAAATATGGCTTGTAATGATTATCATCCAGGCAGAAGATGATTCTTTCCCCATTTGAAGCAATAATATATTAATAAAATATGAAAAACGCTTGTTGCAAGCACCGGGTGCAAACAGCGTGAATTAAATGCTAAACATATGGATGAAAAGTGCACTATTTTACATGCTGACATTGTCAGCCTTTTATTTATTTATTTATTTTTAAAACATGTGATATAAGGGATAAACTGTAAAGAAAGAGCATTTGTTTTCGAAGCATTTTTTCCATCTCTCCCATCTTCTCAGTCTTCTCCTATCTCTCGGTCTCTCAAACCCTCTCTTAATTTTTCAATTCAACTAAAGCAAACGAAACATGTACAACAAAATGAATAGAGTGATATTTCATCTGCACCCTTGACATCAAGCATGAGAAGTGTATCAAGTTTGAACTCATGGCCATGCGATTCCCAATACTGTTATATATCTAGAAGCTTTTAAAACATCTTGATGCTGCTCAATTCTTCCCAACAAAACAGACCTCCTCGATGGTCAAGCCCCAACAAAAGCTCCTAAATCAAAGACATTTTTATGAGAATGGCTCTTGCAAGCATAGGAAAGACAAAAAGAATTAGGGGTGTAAAAATAAACCGACAAATCGAAAAACCGGTCCGGACCGGATCGGTTGGTTTTTGACCGGTTCGATTTGGAATCGATTCTTTTATTTTAAAAACCGGTCAAATCTGATCCGGAATCGGTTTTATGTTTTCCAACACCGAACCAGACCGGACCGGACCGGTTCACATTATATATATATTTTATTAATTTTTAATATTATATTTCATATATAATATATATAATAATGTATGAAATAATATATTATACTTTATAACATAACATTTTAATCTTAAACATAAATATTTATTTGATCATATGTTTTAAATATAAAATATATATATTAAATACATTTTATTGCTTAATAAATTCTCAATAGATTTTTTTTTATAAATACATTAATAATACTAATATACTTAATATATTAAAACCGGAAAACCGGACCGGAACCGGTAAAATCGGACATACCGGTTTAGGGGGGTAACCGGTGCGTAATCGGTTTTTAAAAATATAAAACCGGTATATACCGGTTCGGTCCTAAATTTTATCTAAAACCGGACCAAACCGGACCGGTTACACCCCTAAAAAGAATGGTGAAAATAGTTGAGTACCGAACGTCTTGTTTAGCAAAATGTTTGCTATCAATGATTCACCATTGAAAAGGTTGGTGTACAGAAATGTTTGCTCCAGCTATTGGTGTTCTGAAATCTTGAAGATGAATATAAATGGGTGTAGAGAAATGAAAAAAATGGGTGTATTGAAAACAAACTAGGAAAAAAAAGTAAAGACGAGAAAAGAAGAAAGAGAGGGAGAGAGGTTATTAGCTTTTGTTATTTTTATCTTTTTTATTCTACATAAGTCTTACATACAATCCTATTGCCTCCCGCTTGCACATCCCATTTGTACCTAGTAAAACTGATAAAATATTGCCCATCTACCCACAATACCCAAGCATCACAATTTCCATTTTGTCCAAACTGCCAAATAAGGACTTTAATGTGTTGCGTTTTGTGTAAGGATGCGATCTAGTGTAGACAAATGCATATTTAGTCACATAATATACTGATGTGGCAGAATGAAATTGGAGGGCTGGTTATGGCCGGAGACCAGACCGGCTGGTCACCAGGTTCTCTCTGTTGGGATACCACATCACGCATGATGTTGTGTCTGTCGCACGATACTTGGCCTAAAAGTTTAGAAGTATTGTATATTTAAAAGAAGAGGTTCAGAACCATTGGAGTCGGTAAGAAAATAAATAATTATTACCCAGTTGGCTTTGATTCGTTGTGCAATACATCACATCTGGCATTCATTTGCGCAACATGCTCTCATTACCATCACAAAAACATTTTATAAAATAATAATTCATTCAATACATTAAATCTATTTTATAATAAAATAATTTTATAATTCGACATACCAAATCAAACTATATCAATTTATAAATTTAATTTTATAAAACCTTTTATAGCTAAAATATTTCTTTTATATATATAAGTAATTCCATACACCACATTTTCATTCCACTATAAAATGTGACACATTTATTATCATTAGATAATAAAAAATTATCTAATAAATAATAATTTAATAATAATAAATATGTCATATCTTACATTGCAGAATGAAATTAATATGATAATATGGTGTGTAAAATTCTTCTATATAGATATATCGTCAGTTTTGCCACCAATTGGTTGGGCTATGCAAAACAAACAAAAAGTAAACCCCGCACCATAATCTTTATCATCTTGGGCCACTAATCATGTGCTTCTTGCAATGAGAATTCTGTGAATGTTTAGGTAACGTCAACAATACAGAAATGATGGCAATACCACCAGCATACAGCTCACTAAAAGAATCAAAAATTGCAAGGTGCAAATATCAATGATCATTTGGAAAACAATAAACCATTTATTAAAAGAAAAAATAAAAATAAAAATAAAAATCTCTCACAAGATGAGACTCGGGGCCGAATAACCATTTAGAAAGAAGAAACTCTTTCTTTAGGATATCTTCTCTCAACACCGCCTAATCTCTCAGGAGGCCACACGATGTGGGTCACCCTTCCTTGAACTAAAGCCAGAGGAATCTGCCAATTTAAAAAGTTAGCAATGCATTATGAAGGTGAAGGGAGAAGGATTACGTTTGCTACATGCAGATTACAACCTACAATCTAAAGCAACTAGGACAAATCAACGGGCTCGGCTGCATGCTGAACGTTTAATAAAAATATAATCATGATCAAATGCAACCTCATAGAGTTAAAAGACTCAATTTGAGGTATGCTAAATTTAACCCACATACACCTCGAGTTTCTATAAAATTTTGCAAACAATCATAAGAATACTCTGTTCTGACATTAAATACAGCAATAACCCTAGGAAATTGCCAATTTTTGAAGCTGTTTGAAATGATAATATGTTGAAGTGCATTCCCGAGCAATATAATTTCAGTTTCATTGCTCAGGGATCATGCTGATCTAGTCTATCATTCCAATATTATGGGTAGTCCCTCAAGGGGGATATAATCTCACTCTCAAACACCAAGTCCGTTCCATAACCCCTGACCTCCCAACTCCAGGCCCCCACCCCACCCAACAAAACAAAACAAAAGCAAGGAAAAACTCTAAGCGGTTTGTAGCATCACAACACTGAATTTTATTAGAATATATTTTCTCAGTTAAGATAAACAGCACTTCCTATGCTATGAACAGGTGCATTACTTCTTTCCCTTGCACACAGAAGCTTGGTCAAAGAACTTTTTATTTGGAAATAATTTTTTAATGCTGGTGTTCCATATAGTAATTAGGAATGTACAAATTGTAGACTGAATTTGTATGAATGGAGTTTGGTGAAAAATGAATCTTATGTGACTAATCATCACAAGGTTCCTATTTTCATATGTGAAATCTCCACCACAAATTCAGAGTAACTCCCTGAGAAAACACAGAAACTAATATAACCTCCCAGAAAGTGAATAGATTCATGCAAACTAACAAATTGGAAAGGATAACTTACTGGGCCAAAAGACCTGGAGTCCATGCTAGAAGCTGAATTATCACCCTCTACCCAGCAATGTCCTTCTGGAATCTTCAGCACATCATAGGAATTATGAGTAGTTCCAATCCAGTCACCTGGTAAGGCAATTATTCTCTTTATGTGTTTCTCCTTGTAATTACTCGGGGAGCTGAAAAAGGTTGCAACTATAACAATATCATGAATCAGCATTGAAATGTTGGCATCAAAAGAACTCTTAAAAAAGCAGTAGGACTTGAATCATCATAATTTACATTGTTGATCACATATTGTCAATAAAAGCATGGGAAGGAAAACAAAATATCATATGTATAGGCATTAAAGCATAGATGATGTCATGCCCAGTATTGGTTTGAGCCCAACATTAGAGTCAAAGAAAGGGAATGCAAGTTAGATGGACAAGAACTATCTAGGATGCACAAAAAATTCCAATGCAAATGATCTCCACTAGTGAATAGGCTGCTTGTCAGTGATAAATCGATCCAAGTTAAAACTTTGATCTAATGCTTGAAGCATGAGCAAACCAATATCAGTTCAGAAAGGCTCATGAAAACGGGAGAAGACCCAGTAGCATTTTAGCCAATATTTAAAAATAACTAATTACCTTGATTTATTCCCAAGTCCAATTATTGAAAACAATAAAGCTTATGCCATGGCCTGGGTTTGAATGTGGTTGGAAGCAGTCAATGAACCAAGTCATGGCAATTGACCTTGGATAGGAATTATTATTATTATTTTTTTTGGATAGGAATTTTCAGCCACACTTAGCACAAACTCAAATTTGCAAGAAATATGAGCACAATTCTAGCTGAGAAGACAAACAACCAGTAACCCAAAAATTGCTTGGTCGAACTTACTCCCCAAGCCTAACCCAAAAGAAAATTCAACCTACGCACATTTTCTCCAAACGCTCCAAGTGCATGAAATTAAAGGGTACAAAACCCAAGTTCAAATAAGTAACCCAAATTTTTCCAGAGAGGAATAAAGATGTCTGCTTTTTTGGATAAGTAGAACAAAGATAAAGATGTCTGCTAACTGACATTTGGGTTTGAAAGCTATTATAATATTTGGTTAGTACGACTATAGATAGTAAGTTTTCACAATTTCAGGGTTTAGGGTTCTAGGGTTTTGGGTTTTATGGTTTAGAGTTTTAGGGTTTAGGATTTTGGGTTGGTCATGTAAGAATGATATCATCACATTTGCAAGGGGTGATTGCGTGATGCAATCTGTTACTAGCTTCATTTCAAAGGACCCAAATCAATAGCTATATTTTGAACTTGACCAGCCAAATCCACTTTGCTTAATCCCAAAGTAACTTTGCAATCTCACAGGCATACCAACTCTCCTCATTCCCACAATTTAATGTCTCACTCAAATCCTTCCATCTTTTGAAAATGTCCAAAAACAAGTTCAATATTGTGCACATTGCACATGCTTCATGTGTGATTGGATCTAGTAGAGCAAAAGAAATATTGCAGCAAAGGAAAATAAAAGTACCGAAAAACTACAACATCGCCATGTGAAAACTTGTACTTTTTGAGGCAAAACTTCTCCACCAAAACATAGTCATCTGCAGCCAAAACCCATGATTAGAAACTTATGCCAGGCACCTTGTTTAATCTTTCTTTTAAGAAATGTACCTGAAATGCTGGGTTGAGGATTAAAAGCAGGAGACATAGAGCCACCCCGCACAGGAACGATACTTGCATATCGATCAGAAATAGTGAGGCCGACAAGCCCAAAGGTGAAGTACTTGTTTGCAACATTCCACAAAAGATTTCGAGTCCCCATATCCAAGGTACCTCAGATAAATAAATATCAGGTGCAAAACCGAACCATCTGCACTAATCGTCAAAATTCAAAAAGTCACAAAAATTCTCATTATTGGTTCGATCACAATGATTCAAAGCCAAAAGTGCCAAAAAGAGCTATGCAAGAAACAGAGGTCTAAAAAGACGCAGATTAATACTAAAAGAAGCAAACCTACATGTCCTAGGTTTTGCCTGTCTACTCACATAGTGATTGGAGAATGCTGTTCCAGGAAACTAAAACAAATTCTGTATAAACAAAATTAAAAGAAAAAAAAGAGAATAAAATGCATAGAGAATTATTGGTAAACTTACCTAGAAGAGACAATTGGAGATGTATGGACAGGAGAGAGCTGCTAGGATTTTACTGTTTGAGATTGTAGAAACACCCACAAAAGGGAGTAAAACCCCAGTATTCTTCCTCGACACTCAAGTAAGGAGTACATCCTACTAGGAGTAAAACCCTAGTATTCTTCCGTTTCGCTACTCGGTGAAACGGAGAAAACAAAGATCAATTTTGTAAAAAGGAAAAAAGAAAATTACCATCACCATTAAAGTTTAAGCTAGCGTGAAGTTATAATAAATTGAGACAATTATTTATTAGGTCCTAAGTTTTGAGCATAGCTTTAAAACTCAATGCAATTCACGTCACCTATATCTTATTTGGCACATCATCATTCCTCGTATTTGGAAAAATAAAATCATACAAATTTTAAAAAAATTACCACTCCTTTCTTCATTGCAATTCTTTTTTTATCGGTAAAAAAGATTTTATTGATCATAAGAATAGGCAAGAGCCCAAGTATACTGAACATATACAAGAGCTACTTCATCAAGAAGTAACTGTCCAAAACAAGAAAAATATATCATCTCTAATTTTCTGAAACAAGAAACAACACACTTCACCAAGCGACTGACCAATACAACACAAAACTGAAACAAGCAAGAGCTCATTGAAAATACGCTGGACACAATACATAACAAAAGGAGAGACAGAACACATTTAATACACACCATAGATTAACAAACAAACAAAAACTGCCCACAAAAACTGAAGAAGTCGATGATACAAATTTTCTTTTATAGATTTTATGTTTATATATACAAGCATAAGCTATGTTTATACATATTTAACTCTTTTCTGGGCAGATTATATTTCAAAAGAATTTGATTAGAAATTAGAATGAACTTCAAAAGGTATCTTTATGCAAACAGCAAATCAGATACTATTTTTTTATAATATATAGGCATGGAAAGCATAGTACAGAAATGCTTTCAACACCCAGAGACATTAGAACTTATAAAAAAATTAAAAATCATGACAGAGAACATAATGATCAAGTTTTTCCAGAACTTGTCAACACGTAGTACCACTTATCGGGCAAAGACAAATGGGGTTGCTTTTTTCCAGGTTTTGTAAATAATAAGTGTTAATGGTAAGGCTTTAGAACTTACAAAAATCATGGCGGAGAAAATAATGACCACATTTCAAACAGATATAACTTCGCATATTCTACTATATACATGATAGAGACGGGCTCATCATACCTTTAAGTGCATATCTCATTTTTAATGCTATTATTTTTTTAACAAGTAACTTACCCATTCGCACTCACAAGCTACAACATACACAATAGCACAACCCTCTGCAAAGATATCACAATCAACGGCCCAAATGATTTAAGAGCCAACGAAGCCGACTAGGGCATTCAAATAATAAGATATACAGAGGAACAAATGGATTTCACCTTAGCTCCAACTTTTGGTGAGCAGCGACGGCGGCGAGACGGAGATGCCGAGATGTGGTCGGCGGCGGAAGAGGGGCAGATTATCGCCTCCGGTGGCTCCGAATTCAGAAATAGGCAAATAGCAACGATAGAAAATATAAGCCGTACTGTACCTATAAAAAAGAAATTGTTAGGCGTATTGTAAACAGAGAGAGAGAGAGAGAGCATCGCTTACTGTCCAACACAGACGGCGCAGAGCAGTACGACACACCGTTAGAGAGAGCACGAGGAGTACTTCAGACTTCTACAGAGGAGCTTCTTCATATTAAGCACACCGCACGCCAGGTGAGGTGGATTAATTATATTAATAAAAAACAAAACTCACGGTAAAGAAACTTCGTTCTTCTCTCTCAGACCCGTCAAACAGAAGTGTTCTTCCCTGTAGTTATTGTTCATAGGTTCTGCTTGGACAGTAATTCTCATATAAAAATTTTAAATTTTAAGAAAAAATATTAAATTATTATTATTTTAAAATTTTAAAAAATTAAATAGTTTATTATATTTTATATAAAGATTTGAGAAAGTTATAATAAAGATAAAAATTTTGTATTTGAAATAAAAAATTTTAGTGGCCAAGCACAACCTTAGAGTATTCATATCTCATTTTTCATAAATTTTTTTATAATTTAGTTAAAAATTACATTTTTTAAAATTTTTTCTTAAATTTTACTCATCTTATAAAAACTCTCTATATCTTATTCCCTGTCATTTCCCTATTCTATTAAAATAATATTTCTCTATTCTTTCTTTATTAATTTTTTCTCTCACTTCCATTTACAAACTTAACTACTCAATATTTTTTCTTATGTTTTGAACTATTACTCTAATGAATATTTTAAAAAAATTTTAAATTATTTTTTGTGGATATGATAATATTTTTAAAATTAATTTTTTTATATTTTCGTAATTAATTAAATTATTGTTAAAATTATTATTTAAAAATATAATAAATATGAATATGAGAGAAAGTATAAATGATTATAAAAATATTTATTTTATATATTATAATAAAATATTGATAAAAAATAATTTAGGGGATGAATGGAGACTCACTAGTTATCCCCTAAACCTTTTTTCTAAAATGGGAATATGAATGTGTGGGACATTTTGCTTAAAACCCTATAATAATTTTCAAATTAAGAGGAATCCGTTACTTTGAAACACTGGATGTATATGCTCTTAGCTATTCAGTTCGAATCCTCTGTCCAATCTCTGTAACCTGGAGTTTTGCCCTACCCCGACAGATTGTAGTTATAATACAATCTTTTTAATAAATAAAAAAAAAAAATTATAATACAATCGTTTGGCCGATGATAGGGGTTTTGTTTGCAATGTCTAAACTTCTGCTTAAATAAAAAATTGGAAATGAATAAATCAAGAAGACCTTAAAATAAAACCTCTCCTTGCTATCGAACACTTTTATCATCAACCGATCATTACTGCAGTAGAGAAATCATGGGATCTATAAAATTTTTCCTTTTCTGAGATATTTATTGAACAAAATAGATGTGGTTCAGTTTAGCCACTTGAGAATTTTTTGGCCACTTGAGAATTTTAAAATGAAAATTTTGAACTTTAAGATGAATTATTATTATTATTATTTTAAGATTTAAAAAATTAAGAAAAAATTAAATTATTTATTATATTTTATATAGAAATTTTAAAAAATTATAATAATGAAATGAGAATTTTAAATTTTAAATGAGAAATTTATATAGCCAAACCGAACCTAGCAGATCCAAGTGATTTTCAGACTTTCCTGAGGATTTATATTGCAAAGATAGGGGGGTTTGAGATTTTGCTTTATTTTTAGAAAAATGATATTATACCACCTTAAGTTTGCCTCTGACCGCTCATGCATTTTATTTTATTTTTAATTCTTTTATTTAGATTAAAGAAATGACTATTATGTATTTTTTTTTCTATTTTTTAAAAATGTTTAAAAAATATTTAAAAAAATGACAATAAAAATGCAATTTGCACTAAAGGCGTACACATGGGCAAACTTGGGTGGCATAGCAGTACCATCCATTTACATTGCAAAGGCGGCTAAGCAACAAAACAACCACCATGCTCTCAACCTTCTCTTATGCCTGACCTAAATTTGAGGCTTCCCATAAACCAAATAATAACAAATAAAAAATATATATAAATATAACAAAAAAAGCTAAAATTTTATGGATCCTATTTTTATTAACCATTCTAAAAGAACTATGCCAGTTTGAGGGCCCCCATAAGTTGTTTCCACCAAAGAAGCCTCTGTCCATATGTGCCGATCATCCATTCCTAGTAAAATATTTCAAGTCTTGAAAGTGAAGTGGTTCATTCCCCCAAGAAGTCCATCCAGAAGTCATTTCTCTAGCAAATAGTTCTATACATCGAGTAGGCTTGAACCGTGGAAAATACTCTGGAAGCAGCCCTAAACAGAATACAATTGAGTGGAAGTTATTCCATGACCACTAATTATGTAAAAACTAGTTACAGGAGCGACAAAATTTACTTCAGAATTAAAGAACAATATATTCATATTCTCCGGTAAGCAATAGAAGAGTAATGATACGTACCACACTTCCATGACACTAACATCCCATCATGTAAACACATAATGTGCCACTTTTATCACATCATCCTTTATTTTTATTTTTTAAGAAAAACTCAAAAGTTGATTGGCAATGCCAGCTCATCAGTGAGATAGAAGTGCGATATGTCGGATTTTCCTAATTTGAATATTAATAATTCATATTCAAGACAAGTACCTCCAATCGGAGGCTTCCTTGAGTAAGCTCCGGGGATGCTAATAATTATCTGATTATGTTGTACAGGTTTAAATTTTGATAGGCACTCAGAATCCATGGCCTGCAAGGATCAACAGCAAAAGTGACAAACATGATTTTTTTTTTTTTTAAATGAGCATAAATATACCAAAACTAAGCAACCCAGACCCAAAAGGCAACACAAACGAATGGCAGGATCAACTGCACTATGTGGGCTCACCTCCCTATGACAGTGGCCCAATAGAAGACATTCATATGGCCTATGATGAAAGAGGTCTAAATCATTAATCAACGAGCCATCTGCTTTCACCTACAAGACTCGAGTAAAGCCATAATATTGGCATAATAATTCACATATACACTCAAGTTATATTCCCAGGGGTGGAGACAGACAAAGCTGACCTTCAACCAATAAAAAGTGGCCACATGCGTAACTCCCCACGCAGGAAATAGCTCTTTCTCAACAAAACCATGCAGTTTCTCCCTATTGGTCACCCACAAAGCCACAAGTGCTCCATCTGCATGTGTAAGTTGCTTGATAGGAAGAGACAGAAAATAACGGTTTGGCAAGGTTGGGTACCTATAATGGCAAGGAAACCACAAAATGGATATAGCGATTATGCACATTCCTTAGTTTAACTCAGAATTTATAAAACTTGATAGAGAAAAATAGCAGCGCCAGACTTCACATCTCATACCATATTAACAGATGCCTATAACCACTTCAACTTTTATAACTGAATCCCATCCAAGCCTCAATGTGTTAGGATTAGAAAGCCAAAAATTTTCCATCAGCCATCTATACTCCATTTTGATTGCATGGATGGATCTACCAAAATTTAAAGATGAGAGTCTTTTCTCCACTTAGATCTGTTGATCAAACAATTCCTTGCATTCTCATAGTTTTCCCTTCAAAATAATGCCATTGGCTATGCTAAGTATCTCTATGCTACATTAAGAGAAGTGCCTTGTTTTTTAAGAGTCTTACTCCAATGAATGCATTTACAGGATACTCATAGATGAATTTCCAGAAGCATGCCGATTTTGTAAAGCTAGGGAGCATGAAGCTCAAAGATCTGAAATACCTTGATTTCTGACGGGCACTTCCATTTTCCCATGGTGGATCAACCACTATAAGATTGAAGCCGCAACAAGACTCAGCTGCATAAGAGATTAAACATCCTCCAAAATTTAGTAAGTATAATTGGCAGACTTTTCTGCCTTAATTACCAAAAGACTGATAAAATCTATTGGAAAGACCAAACTTAGATTATAATGTATAGTGATAAGATGCTAATAACTAAACTAAACAGATGGTAATGGTAGCTAAGAGGTCCAAAAGGACACGACAACATGCTGAGGATGTTCCCACCAACCAATAAATTCCACACGACTTTCAACTCAAGAAACCATTGAACTTTTGCAATTTATCAATTGGGCACAAAGAATAGAATTAGAAAAATAGGAAGACGTGTTTCCAGAACAATGAAGATACGGGTTGAGAAGGGGAAGTTAGCAGGAGAGATAAATAGATGGCAATACAAACAATTATCTTGGAGTTGTTAGCCACAGTTCTAAGCCGCTTACACATTTTAAACATACTTGACAAAATAATTTACTACTTAACGCAATCATTACCAGGAATCAGGCTGTGAATCTGCTCGAGATCAGACTTCCACATGACAGAAAACAAAACATATAAAGACAGGTAAGACACTTGAAATGAATCTAAGCACTTAGCAACTAGTAGGTAAGAAACTAAGAGCAAGTTTGCTAGTTGAAACAACACTATATTCATTGTAAGTGAAGATGAGAAACTGTTTAAAGTGTATCTTTGGCTGAAAATGAAAAAGAATTTCATAAAACTAGGTGAAAAAAGGTCAACACTACAAAAGAGATACTTTTTCATCTTTCCTCAGGGAATAAAAGCTGCAAATGCAAACATAGACATTCCAAAGGCCAACAGAACATAAAATAATTTATGGAGTATTCCATGTGATAAACAAAAGAGTAATAAGTTAAAAAATACCATGTAGAAGCAACTCTTTCGAGGTATTACAAATCGACTGCTCAGAAATTCAGCCTCCACATCATCACCGGTCTCATTCAGAACAAAGTTATTAAAGAGAGGGTGCACTTTTTGTTCACTATATTGCATTATCATTGACCCTGAAAATTAAGAATAGAGCATGAGTTGGCAGAGATTGGGTAAAGAACTTCACGAGTGCAACGGAGCAGAAGATTAAAAATTTAGCCTGTCAATTTCAAAGAGAGGCAGTGCCATAAATTTATGGCCCTTAAGCACTAATGTTCTAGTTCACATTCTTCATAGCAAAACCTCAACTTAAGAAAATAAAGGCAATTGAATAAATTCTAATAGTTATGTGTATCAGTTAACGCCTACTGGAAGTTACTTAACCAGAAATGGGCTATCTTATAATCAACTGTAAAAAAATTTGTACCCTAATCACTTATCCCTCTTATCATTAGATTGCTGAGAAAATCAAGACAACTAAAAAGAAATATATATCTTATATTGTCCTATTTTATATTATACAGAAGCAAAATCTATATTAGAGAGGAGGAAATGGAGTTAAGTACAAATAACGCAACATTTCATGATTAAGAAACCACCTTTGTTGCTTATCAAAAAAGAAACCACCTTTGTCAACATTCAGCTTCTCATACTGACGGAAATCAAGAATAATCTCATAGAAAGGGGCATGCCAGTCCTGTCCCAGTTCAACAAAAGATTGTTGTGGAACACTGGGCGATACCAAGTCCCCACATTCTTGCAAAGACTCGGAATCACCCCGCATATTGCTCATTAGCTCCAAAAGAGCGGTAGCTCTCAGCAAGCATTTGTGTGCCTTCAGTAAGAAAGGTCTTGCTTCCTGCAACCACATGCACAGCCAAAGTCATAACCCACAATCACCACCACAACCCTCTAGAAGCACTAACCCACTACTACTTCATCAACTACTCAAGCTTGTGTATCTATACGTATACAAAATACGGCATACAATTTCGCATCTTCAAAATGCTCAAGGTCTCCAAACTCGGAAAGCTAGTCTCAACTAAACCATATTCACTATTCATTAAAAAAAACTAAACCACATTCACAATAGCAATTGCAATCAAATTTTCCTTCTAACACTTCCGCCAGAACCAAACAACAAGAGTCGACACTTACCTGGTGTCGTTGTTCGGCAGCCTTTTCTCTATCATTGAGAGAGTGTGGTTTCTTCTCCTTCCGCTTTCGTTTTCTAGAATTAGAAGATGATACCCGAGATTCTTGAGCCAAGGGTTTGGATTCGAAGAAACGAGGATAGTATGCAGAAGGGGAAACCCGGAAGTGGGTGTAGGAGCGGTTCATGACACGAACCGGGTCGATGAAAACTGCGTTCGAGTTTTCGAACTGGTAGATTCCAGAATTCAAAAACGCAGAGAGCCCATCACCCATTTTCGGGTGCTCCATTGATTCGCTGGTCTCTATGAACAGGTAGAATTTCTTCTGTATGATAAAAAACAGAACAGTATAAGATATATATTTCCTTTTATTTGTCTTGACTTTCTTAACAATCTAATGGTAAGAGGCATAAATGATTAGTGTACAAATTTTTTTACAGAGGATTATAAGATAGCCCATTTCTGGTTACGTAACTTACAAATAGGTGTTAACTGATAGACATAACTATTAGAATTTAGCTCTCATTTGATTACATAGTTAAGAAAAAATAAAATATTTTATTATAAATTAAATAAAATATTATTATAATATAATTTTAACATTATTTTTATTTTAAAATTTAAAAAAATTAAATTATTTATTATATTTTATGTGAAAGTTTAAAAAAGTTATAATAATTATATAATATGAAATTATTTAATTTTATATAACCAAACCAGCCATATTCAATTGCCATTTGTTTTTTTAAGTTGTGATTTTGTTACGAATAATGTGAACTAGAGTGCTTAAAGGCTAAAATTTATGGTACTACCTCTCTTTGAAATTTACTCATTTAAGGCGAGGTTAACATAAAAATATAAACTTTTCATATACTTACTGTAGAACAGGACAGGCCTCGGGAGGAATTCAATCTAGATTTTCCTTTCACTTTCTATTTTCTTTTCAAAAATTTTTTTTTCTTTGTAAAAAAATTTCTTTCTTTTATTTTGAAAAGTTTATAGAATCTTTTTATAACCTAGGTTTTGCTATGATAGTACCCTACAACGTCCATTTTTATATTAAGACTTTTGAAAATAGTTTTAGAAAATAAGACGGGAATTACTAAATTTTAAGATTTTCCATTTCCTCCTTAGTATATAAAAGATTCAATACTTAAAAGATAAACAAGCTTTGTAAATTTAAAAAAGACTTTATAGCGGAATTCTTTAAATTAAAGTAGTCATTTTACAAAACATGATTTTGTATATTTATTAAAACTTGTATAGGCTTCTGTCACATTTTCCTTGGGTCATGTCTGTTCTAATGTTTCGTCCTCGTTTCGTTCTTGGATGGGACACATATAAAAACAAAATGAATCGAATACTTAGTAAATATTACTTCATACTATAAAAATATATTGACATAAATTTTCATTCATGCATTTATCATTCCTATACATACTTTATATAAAAAATTTCTTTACTTTGAAAATATTACAAGGTGGATTTTCATTGCTCATAAAAACATTTATCATCTTGTACATTCATTCATAAAGCAACTAAACCATTTCATACATTCAATTAATTGTTATCACTTTCATTTAGCCAATACACACTATTATGTCCCGTATATTGGAGTTAGCAATCTTTTATTGCACTCGTGGATGAGGGTTGGAAATCCCTTAGCCAGGGGTAGTACTAAGTGCACTACCAGTACTATTTATTCGGTATTGCAATCTGCCCCTCATTTGATACCATCATTCATTCAATCATGGCTGTTACGTAATTTCATACATTAAAACATCCATTCTTTTCCTTTCCTTCCAGTACTTTCCTTTTCATTCATCAATCCATTTCATTTCATAAAACAATATCATTTCATAACATAAAACATAAAACCTCATCATTTCATTTCATGGAACATAAATAAAATAAATACTACATATAACATCAATTTCACATTCATACAACTATTCTTGGAATGCATAAAAATGGGCTTCCAAAGAAAGTCATTACATACATATATTTTAAAGCATTAATACCTTAGATACTTTTATTAAACATTATTTCATTTTCTTTTATTGCATACAAATAACATTTTTCTTATAAAAGCATTTCATTTCATTTTCTGAAAGACAAACAATTCATTTTCATAATATTTAGAAAACTCTAAAAGAGTATGAACATAATACTTACCTGGATTCCATGTCATTTTCATTTCATACAGTTCATTCATGTACGTGTCAGATGGCAACCTATATACATCCATGACTTTACGTCATTTCCTTTTCATTTACATTTTTTTACAAGTATTTCTTTTTCATATACATCGAACATTAAACTTATAACTTGCATAATAAAACTACTCTTCACTCTTAATGAATTTCCTTCCACGTGATCTTATTATCCAATTGATTCTTTACTTAACTTCCTTGAATTAGACTAGTCATCGTCCATAGAATCTCCATCAACTATATACTTGCATACTTTTTCATGGCATTCCTAATTGTACAAACTTACACTTTTAAGTATTTGTAATGTCCATTTTATTTCATTTATACAAGCCACTATTTAGTTCTTGAAGTATAACCATTTTCATAAATCTCAAGCCTAAACTATAAACCTAAAAGCCAACTTCATTTCTAACTAATAAAGTAAGCTCCCATGCTTTAATTTAACCTCCAAACCACCACTCAACAATCCTTACAAATTAGTTCCACTTCATTATTAGATCCAAACTACAAATACAATATCATTCCTCATACAATACCCTTCCTCCATACACACACAACCCAATCCAACATCAACTCAAGTTTTCATTCATTTCCTCACATACAAACATATAACACAATCCAAAATGAGTGTACATATACAATCCACTAAACAAACACATGTACCATACCCCTTTATCACCTAAGATTAACATACAATCCATTTAAGTATCTACTTGTTCTTACAAGCTCCATCCATACATAATACATTCAAATTACACAAATTTGTCCAACACATGTAACCAATCAATTTACAAAAGTACCCTACCCTTTTTATCTCCTAATATCAACATACAATTCATTTAAAGCACTTATTTGGTTTTACAAGATTCATCTATACACAATATGTTCAAAGTACACAAATATGTCCATACTAGAATCATCAACATATATACAAGGTTTCCAAACTTCACTAGTCAATTCAATACATGACACACTTCAATACTTGGCACCAATTCACAAAATTCCACTTCAAACTTCCTTACACATAATCTAATTTATAAAGTTACTAACATGCTTTGTTGCTCAACAATACACTAGGATTATTAGTGGCTTACTAAGTACGAGTTGGGACTACCTCAAGTTGATTACAAGATTAAAGAAAAGGAAAGACTTAAGAACTAACTCACTATAATCATAAAAAAAAAGGAGCTAACTTACTAAGTAAGATCCCCAAAAACAAAATTAAGAAAAGAGGAATCATATTCTCATTTGGACAGTCTCAAACTTAAGTGATTATTCTTGATTCATGTCTCCATCTAAATCAACTTTTTTCACATAAACAACCACTTGACCTCAAGACCAATATAACCATCTACCAAGTTCACATAACAAAATCTGAAAATGCTCTTAAATTCTATATCCATATTTATGCTCAATCCATATATCACTTAACATATGACAAACCAACACAATTACAAAGCTTTACAAGTTTCATTTATAACTCCATAAGATCCTAACTTTCACAAATACTTTACTCAATCAATAAGCCTCTTAAAAATACATACATATTTCCAAATTACCAACCAACAAAAGCACGCATACTCTATAACAAGTTCCTAATCAATACACCACTTCCTCATAGTTTATTACAACCAACATATTTAATACACCAAGTCTGTTCAATTCTTTCAAGAGTACCCATGTACAATTTTTATGCTACTTAATAACATTCATACATCTCCAAAATGTTAGCATCTTGTAACTGTACATCATATATCTCAAACAACAAAAAATGCAAAAAAACCAGTTTGAACACAATCTGTACAGCCACTTGAACCAACATACAATTGGTCTTTCCAGCTTCTTACAATCTTGGAAGCTCAATCCAACCTTATCTAGGCAAATTATATCGAATTTCAAAAAGTTGCAGAGCTCCATTGCTATTTATCTTGCAGGCAAAGTTGGGGATTAAATGTAACTGTTTCTCAATCGCACTCATATAATGAATTATTCAGTTATGAAGTCTCAATAAAAATCCCTAAATTAGAAATAGAAAAATAAATAAATTGAATAAGTGATATTGCATGGGTAGTTATAGTAGAAGTAGTAATCATAATAATAATAACAATAAACCAATAAAAATGAAATTAATATGATTAATAAAATATAAATTGGCATGTTGCTTCAAGTGATGCAGTTATGTTTCCAAGGAAGATTGCTATAATAAAAACTATGCATATGAAAATAGTCGTTTTGAGCACAGGTAATGCCTGTGCTATGTTTAGTCCATTCAGTCCATTAATATATATATATATATAACTATTAGTGTCATAAGCTTGATCTGTAGTATTTAATATTTTCAATAAATAGAATAAGCCACAAGCCTCAACTAAATCATATCCAGCGCCATTACTAGAAGTCACAGCTAAGCCTTCTCTTTGTTATTAGTGGTCTTTCTCAAATCTGCTTGTAAGCACTCCCATTATTGGAAGCAAGATATTGCCTAAACGAAACCCTAAGTAGAAAAATCCCTTGCTATTTTGTTGTTATGCTGCATTTTATCATAATTGCAAATAAACGATACATTAAATGACTCATCCATATATGGGAAGTTCCATGTTTATAAGAGGAAATTAGTCTTTAGTAGAAGTAATGAATTATGTGTATTAGAGGACTATTATTTGCTTTAAGGACTAAGTACTCATTTAATCACTTTTTTTTTCTCTTGCCTTTAGATAATTTGTTCTTCTCTCTCTATGTGTGTTTTTTTTTTTACCTTGGAGTCCTTTATATACGATTGTTAGCAGAAAACTCAATTATATTTTCTGATCAAGAAATATCCAAACTACTAATAGTATATATAGTGTGGGAGGTGATATATTGAAATATGAGGAGTACAGTTTTCTTTTTATTTTGGTTTTCCTTGTGAGGTTTAATTTCTTATGTAATACTAATTAAACGATGTCCACGAACAAGTCTAATTTTCTCTAACTAGATCTCTTTGTTGTCCATTATTTTATTTTTCCTTTCATTTTTGTGGGTATCTATTTCATTATCTTATTTTTCTACTTTGCTTTTTTTCCTTGCAAAATTTGTAACGGAATTTACATTAATTTATCAATTTCTTTTTATCTCCAAACTTGTTGTCATTTATTTCTCAACTAGAGTTTAAGGTGTTGAATCGACCTTTGTTGATTCATGAATAGGATTTTTTTATTGTTGTTAAAACTTCATCGATTGTTGCTCTAGTCTCTATTCCCAGTTCAATTATATATTTATTATTCTATTTTTGATTAAGAGATTATTGTTGGGAGTTTATCCCGAATAATTTGTTATAGTGGTGCGATTAAGAGGTAGGTGTCATGTTTAGCCCATTCAGTCCCTAAAAATTTTTGTTTGAAAATTGTATAATGTTGAGAGTAGGCCAAATAATTTCCATGGTTTTGACAGAGTTTAAGTTCTTTTTTTTTTTTTTTTGCTTTACAAAATGATAAGAGACTAAACATACAAGATACGAAAAAGGAATTATGATTGGTTTTTATATATGCATGCAAGCTAGGATCATTAATTCATGAATAATACCATTTGATATTTGAATAAAAGGAGAGGTGAACACTTGATTGAAGCATTATTAAGGTTTTGGGGTTAAAGTTTGTAATTCATAAAACTATTTGGGATGCTAGGCAAACGACGTTGGATTGTGTATTGCAGAAGGAATGAGGACAATGTATGACAAAATACATGTGAGCACTTAAGGGCCATGACAAAACCCAACAAAAATTAACATATAGATAAGAGCACATCTATCTTTCCTCGGCTTAAAAATGTTTAATATATTTCATTCGTCTACTATAATTGGCTGACAAGTATGGCTTTATGTAGAAAGTCGATGATATTGTCAAGTTAGTTACCATTCTTAATCAATATCCATTTGTATAAATTTAGTATGCTCCTTAAAAAAGTTAAAAATTACATTTAAGTGGTTAAGCTGGTTACCGTTAGTCCACTATTAAAAGTGTTGGGTCAAATTAATACTTGTATTGACCTATCTTGATTAACAATTTATGGACACAATAATGACATAATAATTGATTTGTTTAAAATTGGTTAACTGATAAGTAACGTGTCTCAATATGCCCCTGCGAACTGAACAATAGTTACTGACTTTGAATTTGGACTCAAAATGTCAACATGGGTAAGACATTTTCCTAAAGAGAAGAAATAAGAGTACTCAGAATGAACTAATATTGTAAGAACCATTGACAGTACGTTGAATTGAGAACAATAGAAAAAGCAAAGTGAGACAATGTGTACTGCATAATCATCTAAGGAATACAATGAGTTGTCTCATTGAATAACCAAAAAACTATTGTCCCTTGATTACGCCCAAAGAATAATGCGGTAGTTGTAGCATAGTTGTAGCATAGCTTTTGAGTGTCAATTCTACAAAGAATAGAAGAATGAATAAAGAAACTAAAAATTTAAGAAAACAAAAATCAAAGTAGCAATACAAGATAAATCATTTCTGAGAAAATAAATAAATAAATTGAAGAGCCAAAATGTAATAATGAAAATGTTTAACCAAACTTAATAGCAATGAAGCATCGAAAATCCCTTACTTGAACTTGATGATTATATCCATATCAGATTCATTGAATACTCAATTAGAGATTGTAGCACCAGTCTCTCTAATCAAAAGATATATCTTTATAACCAATTTGTTCAAATGTAATTCTTGAAAACCACACTTCTTTTGAAAGTACGGATTGCTATCCTATTAGATTTAGATTCAAAGATGACAATATACTTAATAGTAATACAACGGTAGAGAATCACATCAATAAGATCAACAACCAGATTATAAATACCTCAACAATCCCATAAAGAAAGCATGACTGAATTTATGAAAAATATTGGTTATAAAATTATCCAAATATAAGGAAGAGTAATAAGAGATGATAAACAAGAATTTTATCAATAAAAAAGTTTATTACATGAATCCGATAGAATTCAAATCATCATCATTCAAGCAAGTTCATCACTAGTCTTACCAAAGAATTAGCTCCTCATTCGAAAGAAGAAGAATTCATTTTCCCAAAAACCCTAGCATCCTCTCTCCCAAAAACCATAAGGGCATTTTCTTTTTTGCCCCTTGTCTCTCTATTTTCCTCCCTTTTCATGAGCTATCCCCAATATGGAAAGAAAATCGCGTTCAAACTCAGTAGGTAATACTCCAGATTTCTATGTGCATATTTCAGGCCCTTTTTCACTTAGTAAATGGTTGAATTAGAAAATTTCTATTTCTAGAACAAATGTAGCCCATTGAGTTAGATTTCTAATACATCTTGAATCGCCTAAATCGGATATCATTAGAGGAAGATATGACCATAATATTAACAGATACTAAGAAAGGCTGCAGATTCCAAATATTTTTCATTAGTTGCTCTTTTCTTCCTTATTTATGACTCGAATTTCTTTGAATTTGGATGTATGAAATCATTTTTTTATTGTTCTTTTCTTACTTATTAGCCAGACTTCAGCTTAATAATTTTTAAATTCATTCATGCAATAAAATCATTAGACACTGAATCAAAACTTGGGTATTATGAAATTAAAGTTTAATTTGGAAAAACATAATCAAAATGCCTCAATAACACATATAATCTAGTAATTAAACTTGTAAAAGCAATGTTCAGAGTACACTTTCGTACACTCATCATCCCTTTATATAAGGTTATAACTTGTTCTGTCCAGAAAAGTTAGTTATGGTTGATTGAGAGAGTGAACAAACTTATCAAAATTCAGGTTCCTTTAGATAAGGTTACAACTCTTACCTTGCATTCTTGTACTGTTGGTGAAGGCTGATCGGGACAATAGAAAAAACTATCAAAATTCAACATTGATTAGATGGAAAAATTTATACATCGTTTGGTTGCACAGTTCAGATAAGATGAGATAAGATTAGATGTTTTGTTGAAAGTTGAATAAAATATTGTTATAATATAATTTTTTAATATTAATTTTATTTTGAGATTTGAAAAAGTTAAATTGTTTATTATATTTTGTATGGGGATTTGAAAAAGTTATAATAATGAGATGAGATAGTTTAAGTTTGGGTAAACAAAAGGGGCCAATCCATCTATGGATCTAGCCACATATTTTGCTTAAACTGAACAGAGAAGTACTGCTATAGTTATAGAGAGATTTCACGAAAGTAAACTCACAAAGTGACGTGATTTCATATGTACGTTATATCTATTTTATAAAAAAAGTAATTTTATAATCTAAGGTACCACTTAAAGGCATATTGCTTGTGAGTTTACTTCTGTGAAATCTTTTGTGACTTAAGTATTTTTCAATTAAATATTTTTTCTAACAGACTACTTCCTAATTTTAGGGGTGGCAACCTATTAAACTCTAATAAGGCTCATTTAAATAAAATGTAATAAAATAAGACTCATTTTGACCAATTTAATAATTATTTAGAAATGATTAAACACGACACGATTCATTTTAATTTATTTCATATAAATTGATTGAATTAATTACTCGCATAACCCATTTCACCTAATTAACATAATTTTGCATTTAAGTGAAAATATGTATGTATCAGTATCTATAATATCTAGAGAAAATAATAAAGGTATGTTTGGTTAACAAGATGAGATGAGAAATTTTCAAAATTTCTCACAATTTTCTTCCCAAACATTACTTAAATACAAAATACTTTTCAATTTCAAATTTTTAACTTTTTTATTTAACCATTACTTAAACATTACAACTTTTATAAATTTTAAAACAAAACACAAAAATCAATAGAATATTTTCAAACTTTGAAACAAAAATAATATTAACAAATTATTTTTGAAAAATTTTTAACTTTATAATATTTTATTTAATTGTTCTCTCTCATTTTCTAAAACTCAATAAAACACCTTAACTCAAACCATTTTACTACTATTCATAGAATTTTGAGATACGCCACATGTCCAAATGAGCCTAAGACTACTTATTAATAAAAAATATCAATATTTTTCAGATTCTAACATATAATAAAACCCATATTACAAATTCAACAACTATAAATATGAGCATAGGTCCAAAATTATAATTTATCAATAGAAACATAAACATATTGAAAAATATCTAGATTACAAGCCAACAATAACAAAATTGAATTTTTGAAATATTTAAATGGTTATTGTTGGTTGACTCATTTATTTTAATGGGTTAACTTATTTTGAACCAAACTTATTTATATCAAATTCAATTTTGCTAATTTCGCATTGTTTTCATGTTAAACATGTGGATCGTGTCACATATTGACACCTCTAACTATTCAGTTGGCCAAGTTTTTACATTTAATGTATTTGATGTCATTCAAATCATTTTTTGATATTAAGAAGTGGTAAAGAAAAATATTTTATCTAAAATTAGATTCTTCCAATTTTTCGTATTCTTCAATTAATGTTATATCCCTATATAACTGACTATACTTCAGAAAGTACGTATCATCTTATATAAATTAATTGAAGATAAAGCTACCAATGCATCTCAAGAAATATTTGAAAAATATTCTCTAAAACGTAATTACCAAACCAAATAAAACCATTATCACAATCCACACTAGCTTGTTTTGCATTGAAAGATTCGAAACCAATAGAGTCTCTTAAAAGTAGGAACTATTATTGACTTTTGCATTCTAGAAATAAATTAATTAGCCTAATACCAATATTATCCATTTTAGATTAATGTGTTATTTTTAATTAATTATATTGGTTGATGTGAGATATTTTAAATAGATTTTTTTATTTAAATTAATGACATGGTAAACCACTTAAAATTTGGCCTCTTTTGATATTAATAAATTGTAAAAGGAAAATATTATAATCTAAAATAAAATAAAATTTTATCTCGTGTTTAAGTTATATTCCAAAAATATTAATAATATATCGATAAATAGGCCAGCCATATATTGCATGCATGGCAATTTTTCTTGAGGGGGATCTCTTTACTTATACTACTTGTTATGAAAGAGCTTTCCTCTTATTGACTATATATGAAATCTTTGCCCAATTAAAAGGAGCTTGTACATTAAGTGTTATTAATTGTCTTTATAAATAGAGGGTTCATGAGGCATATATCCAATGTACAAATATGGCTAAAACTTGCTTGTTTGATGCACTTTACATTTTATTATTATTATGTACGGTCGGTGACAAATCAAGGCTCTGCATGATGGATGCTTGACTTAGTTTTTTTTTTTTTCATTTTCAGAGACTCAACGTCATCAATTTTCAAAGCAATAGGTTTGCAAAAATTTGATTGACTTTGTACACCCATAAATGATTTATTCAATTATAAACTACTGCATACTTGATTAGGCAAAATATATATAATTATTTAGCTATATAATTCAGGAAAAGATAGAAAGATGATGACTTTGAAGTAAAAAGGATCTATCCTAACTTCCAATGAACACCAATTGTTTGCTAATTAATATCATAAAAGGTATGCTTGTAAACCAAATGGATTCTAGCATGCATGTTATTAATAGCTCATGGTATTGGAAACACGATATTGCCTGAACATTTTGAAGGAATGAACCAGCTATAGTTTTGAAAGCTCAGTCCAATCTTGTCTAGGCAAAGTTGAATATCAAAGAGCTGCAGAGTCCCATTGCTATCCTTGTTGCAGGCAAAGTTGGGGATTAGATGTAACTACGCACCTCAATCGCCCTCCTATAATGAGTTGTTAGGGTTGAAATCCTAACAAGAATCCCTGAATTATAAATAGAAAAATGAATAAAATGAATAAGTGCTACTATATGAGTAGTTGTTGTAGTAGTACTAATAACAATAACTATAAATCAATAATAATGAAAGTAATGTGATTAATAAAATGTAAACTGACCTTCCACTTCTAAGGATGCAGTTATGTTTCCAAAAAATGTGGCCCGAATACGAGCTACTCAAATATAATCGTTTTCAATGTAGGTAGTGCAAGTCCCAAGTTTAGTCCATTCAGCCTCCTAAAACTTTTAGTTTGGAATTATTTTGATCAATCTATGCTAAATTTGATTCATAGTTTGTAAGAGTTTAGAATCAGCTTTCAACTACACAAAATGATGATAAGAGAAGTAAACACTCGACCAAACATACAAAAATGAAAAGGAAATTAAAATTAATTTTAAGATATGCATGTATGCTAAGATCATGAATTCATGAATAATATCGTAGGATAATGGAATAAATTAGGAAGATGTACTAGAAACTTAATTTGATCATTACCGAGATTCTAGGGCCAAAGGTCATGAATCGTAAAGCTGTTTGGAACACTAGAACAAAAGACATTAGGTTGTGTGTTGCAGAAGAAACAACATCATTGCATGGTTAAATACATATAATCATATGCAATTACTTAATGATCATGACCGACCCCAACAACAATTAACACACCGAGCAAGAGCACTTTCATAATTCCACTATTACAAAATTCTTAATATGTTGTTATACTAAGCAAAATAATAGATGAATATAGTGTACAACTAGACAAGATAGTCTATAGATATGGTGTACTAGACAAGATGGTTGATGGATATGGCTAGCAGGCATGCATGACTAGTTTTATATAAGCAACACAAAAGAGATAGAGAAAAAGTTCATAAATTATGTAAATCGAAAGAACCCGTCAAAATGCCCTATCAAAGAAAAAACAAAAGAAAATTAATGTGCTAATTATATATACTGTGGTCAATGATATATTGCCACATGAGCAGTACATTTTTAGTTTAGTTTTTTTTTTTTAACTTCTTTTGGTTTTGACTAGACTTTTCAATATATAGCTTATCAAAATCATGAAACTCTTAAAAATAATTTCTTTCTCTTTATTTTTTCTTCTTTATTTGCAAACATAGTATTAATTTATTGTTGATTAAACAAGCCTTAAGGTACTTGTTCATTGTATGCCATATTCGATCATTTCTTTGGTATCATTTGTAATGTACTCGATGGAATGTGTTTTGATGAATATAAAATGTGAAAAAATATAGGAAAATTTTGTGAAATTCTAGTATGCCCTTGCCTCCACGAAAAGAGAGAAATCCAAGAGTCCATTTTGTATTAATCTTCTTTATCACCAAATAGTACAAAAGTTGCATCAATGATTTCAAATTCTACAAAAATATTCACAACGGTCACAGTGGTTTTCTCAAAATCTTCTCAACTAATCAATACACTTAATTTGGATATCAATTGAAATTCAAAATTGAAATAGAACCAGACTCTCAATGTAGCAAGCTTCATTGAATTGTAACGCTAGATAATTGCTCCAACCAAGAATTTTTGACATTTGAAGTTGAGGTTCAATTACCTTTGTTACACCAATTAAACAAGATCCACAAACAAGTCTAGTTTTCTCTACTGGATTTCTTTATTGTCCATTTCTTGATCTTCCCTTTCATTTTTGTGCAAATTTGTTTCATTACCTTGTTTTTCTAATTTATTTTGCTATCATACAAAATCATAAATGGATATAACATTATATTCTCGATTTCCTTTTATCTCCAAACTTGCTGTCATTTCTTTCTCAACTAAAGCTTTAGGTATTGAGTTGACCTGTATTGATTCATAAATAAGATTTTTAATTGTTTTCAAAACCTTAATGGATTACTACTCTAGTTTCTTTTTCCATTTCAATACTTTATTTCTTTTTCTCTTTCTAATTTAGGGATTCTTGTCGTGAGTTCATCCCGAATAATTCTTTATAGGAGTGTGATTGAGAGGAGCTCATTCATCCAACCAAAACTTTTGGTTTGTAACTATATGTTGTTGACACTTGGTCAAATACTTTCCATGGTTTGAAATATTTTAAAATCTTTGTTTTGCTGCACAAAATTATAAGTAATGTAAATATTTGATCACACATATAAAATATAAACAAGAAATCAAGATTGTCTTTTTAGATATGCGTGTAGGTTAGGATCATGAATTCATTAATAATACCGTAGGATAATGGAATAAATTAAGGAGAGGTACTAGATACTTGACTTGAGCATTATTGAGATTTTGGGGCCAAAGGTCATGAATCGTAAAATTATTTTGAAACGTTGGAACAAAAGAAATTAGGTTTTGTGTTGCAGATTGAATAAGACCACTGCATGGTTAAGTACATATAATCATTTGCAATCACCTGATGTTCATGACCAACCCCAACAACAATTAATTAACATACAGAGCAAGAGAACTTCTATAATTATTCAATTATAAAATTATTAATATGTTTCTGTAATAGGCAAGATAGTAGATGGATATGGTATATCACTAGGCAAGATATTCAATGGATATGACCGGCAAGCATGCATGGCTAGCTAGCTTTATATAAGCAACGCAAAAGCGATAGAGATCTAGAAATTATGTAAATCAAAATGTATCGTCAAAGTGCTCTAACAATAAAAAAACAAAAGAAAATTACGGTACTAATTATATATATTGTGGTAAGTGATATATTGCCACATGAATAGTACATTTTTCCTTTTATTTTTTTTTCTTTTGTGTTTGAATGGACTTTTCAAGATATATGTGATCAAATTCATGAAACGCTTAAAAATATATATATTTAATATATATCGCCAATTTTTCCATTCTCGTGATCTTTCTTTAAGTAGAGGTCCTGGTTCCCTGTCTCTAAACAGGATTGGTGGTAGTGGAATGCATTATGAAAAGCGTTAGAGTCACTTTATGTTAAAATATCTTCAATGGGGAAAGAGCAATAAGAGATTCATGTAGAGTCAAGTTTGATGGAAGATACAATTTTACGTGGAGAGAACTGTTTGATAGTGAATTTGTTAACTTTGAAGCATTATAATCGAGAGTCCTTTAAGCAAACAATAAAGAAGATTTGGCGACCTGTTAAAACTATTCATTTTCGTGATCTAGGATCGGTTCTACCATTAATAAAGTTTGAATATGTTCGAGATAAGCAAAAAATTCAAAGGGAGGGACTTTTGACAAGAGTCTAGTACTTCTAAAGAATTTTGATGGCACTCAATAAGTTCATCAAATTCAGATCACAGAAACCTCTTTCTAGGTTTGTATACATGATTTATCGTTGATGGCATGCAATGAGTATATTGATAATTTGATTGGTAGTTAATCTTGGAGAAAAGTCCTGGAAGTTGATCTGGATAAGGGTGATTTTGCAAAGGGAGAGTTATATGAGGATAAAAGTTGTTATGAATGTTACAAAACCAACGTAGCACGCTTCTTTGATGTCCATTTCTTGATCTTCCTTTTCATTTTTGTGCATATTTGTTTCATTACCTGGCTTTTCTAATTTATGTTTTATTATAAAAAATCTAAAATGGATTTAACATTATATTCTCCATTTCCTTTTATCTCCAAAATTATTGGCATTTCTTTCTCAACTAGTATTTTAGGTGTTGAGTCGGCCTCTATTAATTCATGACTAAAATTTTCAATTGTTTTCGAAGCCTTATCGATTACTATTATAGTTTCTTTTTCCATTAAAACAATTTATTTATTTTTCTATTTTTGATTCAGGGATTTTTGTCATGAGTTCATTCCGTATAATTCGTTATAATGGTGTGATTAAGAGGCAGGTGTCATGTTTAGCCCATTCATCCAATCAAAATTTTTGGTTTGTAAACTGTATGTTGTTGAGACTTAGCCAAATACTTTCTATGGTTTGAAAGACTTTAAAATTTTTATTTTTCTACACAAAATTGTAAGTGACATAAACACTTGACCAGACATATAATATACAAACAAAAAATAAAGATTGCTTTCTAAACTATGCATGTAGGCTAGGATCATGAATTTATGAATAATAACGTATAATAATAGATTAAATTAGGGAGGGATAATAGAAACTTGACTAGAGCATTATTGATATTCTGGGGCCAAAGGCCTTGTCTCATAAAGCTGGTTGAAATGTTGGAACAAAAGACATTAAGTTGTGTGTTATAGAAGCGAGACCACTGCGTGGTTAAATACATATAATCATATGCAATCACTTGACGATCATGATGGACCCCAACAACAATTAACATATAGTGCAAGTGCACTTCCATAATTTATCAATTACAAAATTTTAAATATGTTTCTGTACTAGGCAGGATAGTAAATGAATATGGTGTACCACGAGGCAAGACAGTTGATGAATATGGGCAACATGAATGCATGGCTAACTAGCTTTATATAAGCAATGCAAAAGTGATAGAAAAAAAGTCTAAAAATTATGTGGATCAAAACGTCTTATCAAAATCAAAGAAAATTAAGGTGCTAATTATATATATTGTTGTAAGTATTATATTACCACGAGTAGTACATTTTTCCTTTTGTTTCATTTTTTTTCTTTTTCATTTGTTGGACTTTTCAAGATATAGCTGATCAAATTCATGAAATGCTTAAAAACAATCTCTTTTTGTTTATTTTTCCTTCTTTAATTGCAAATATGATATTAATTTGTATTTATTATAATTAAACAAGCCTTGAGATATTTGTTCATTGTATGTTCTGTTGGATAATTTATTCGATATCATTTGCAACATGCTCGATGGAATGGGTTTTGATAAATGTAAAATGTGAGGAAATAAAAGAAAACATTCAATGATACCTTTGCCTTCACGAGAAGAGAGAAATCCAAGAACTTATTTTATATTATCTTTCTTTATCACCATATAATATAAGAGATATGCCAAGGACTTCAACTTCCTCAAAAATATTCCCAACGTGATTTTTACGAAATCTTATCAACCAATGTATACTCTTCATTTGTATATCAATTGAAATTCAAAATTGAAATAGAACCGACTCCCAATGTAGCAAGCTTCTTTGAGTTGTATACTAGATAATTTCTCCATCCAAGAATTTTTGGCATCTGAAATTGAGGTTCAATTACCTATGTTACACCTATTAAATAATGTCCACAAACAAGTCTAGTTTTCTCTACTGGATTTCTTTGTTATCTTTTTCTTAATCTTCCTTTTCATTTTTGTGCATATTTGTATTATCATATTCATTTTTTTATCATACAAAATTTGAAATGGATTTAACATTATATTCTTGATTTCATTTTATCTCCAAACTTGTTGGCATTTTTTTTTTCAACTAGAGTTTTAAGTTGAGTCGACCTCTGTTGATTCATGAATAAGATTTTCAGTTGTTTTCGAAGTCCTATCGATTACTGCTCTAATTTCTTTTTCCACTGCAATAATTTATTTATTTTTCTACTTTATATTTTGGATTCCTCGATTACAAAATTCTTAATATGTTTTTGTACTAGGTAGGATAATAGATAGAAATGGTGTACTACTAGGTAAGATAGTCGATGAATATGGTTGGCCAACATGAATGACTAGCTAGCTTTATATAAGTAATGCGAGAGAGATAGAAAAAAGAACGAGAAATTTTGTGGATCAAAAGGTCCCGTCAAAGTGCCCTAATAAAGAAAAAACAAGAGACAATTAAGTTTCTAATTATATATATTGTGGTAAGTGATATATTGCAACATGAGTAGTATATTTTTCATTTTATTTATTTTTTTTCTTTAGGGTTTGATTGGACTTTTCAAGATATATTTGATCAAAATTTTGAAATGCTTAAAAGTAATTTATTTTTCTTTAATTATGAATATATTATTAATTTATGTTCATTATGTTAATTAAACAAGTCTTAAGATACATGTTCTTTATATGCTCTATTGGAACATTTTTTTAATATTATTTTAACATGTTCAGTGGAAAGTGTTTTGATAAATGTAAAATGTGAAGAAATATAAAAAAAATTTGATCAAATTCAAGGATGCCCATGCCTCCATTAGAAGAGAGAAATCCAAGAGCTTATTTTGTATTAACTTTCTTTACCACCATATAGTTCAAGAGATACAACAAAGACTTTAAATTCTTCAAAAATATTTCCAACATTCATACAATAATTTTAGCAAAATCTTCTCAACCAATATATACTCTTCATTGGAATATCAATTGAGATTCAAAATTCAAATAGAACCTCACTCCCAATGTAGCAATATTCAAGTTGTAACGCTAGATAATTGATCTAACCAATAATTTTTGACATATGAAGTTAAGGTTCAATTACTATTATTATACCAATTAAACATTTTTCACAAACAAATCTGGATTCTGTATTTGATTTTTTTGTTGTCCATGTCTTGATTTTCCTTTTCATTTTTGTGGATATTTGTTTCATGACTTTGCATTTTATTTTTTTATATCATACAAAATTTGAAATGGATTTAACATTATATTCTCGATTTCTTTTTATCTCCAAACTTGCTAGCATGTCTTTTTGAACTAGAGCTTTAGGTGTTGAGTCAACCTCTCTATTAATTCATGAATAAGATTTTCAATTATTATTTAAATTTCATCAATTGACAATTATTGTTGTAGTTGCTTTTTTCATGCAAAATGCCAGCAATTTTGGAGATAAAGAAAATCGAGAATATAATGTTAAATCTATTTCAGACTTTGTATGATCAAAAAATAAATTAAAAAGCAAGATAATGAAACAAATATGCATAAAAATGAAAATGAAAATCAAGAAATGGACATCAAAGAAGCATGCTACATTGGTTTTGTAATATTCATAACAACTTTGATCCTCATATACTCTCCCCATGCAAAATCACCCTTTTCCAGATCAGCTTCGAAGACTTTTTTCAAAAAATGCTCAATCAAATTTTCAATATACTCATTGCATGCCATTAGCTGTAAAATCATATATTCGAACCTAGAAAGGTGCTTCTGTGATCTAAATTTGATGAACTTGTTGAGTGCCATCAAAATCCTTTAGAAGCACTAGACTCTTGTTAAAAGTCCCTTCCTTTGAACTATTTGGTTATCTCGAACATATTCAAACTCCACTAATAGTAGAACATATCTCAATCACAGAAACAAATAGTTTTAACAAGTCGCCAAGTCTTCTTCATTGTTTACTTGAATGCCTCTTGATTATAATGCTTTAAAGTTAACAATTTCAATATCAAACAGTTCTCTTCACGCAAAACTGCATTTTCCATCAAATTTTGCTCTACATGAACCTCTTCTTGCTCTTCCCCGGCTAAAGACATTTTAGCATAAAATGTCTCTAACTCACCCTCCATAGTGTATTCCACTACCACCAAACCTGTACAGAGACAGGGAACCTGGACCTCTACTCAAAGAAAGACAATATCCATCGACTATCTTGCCTAGTAGTACACCATATCAATCTACTATCTTGCCTTTTACTGAAACATATTTAGAATTTTGTAATCGAGAAATTATAGAAGTGCTCTTGCTGTGTGTGTTAATTTTTGTTGGGGTCAGTCATGAGTTCAGGTGATTGATTACATATGATTATATGTATTTAACCATATAGTGGCCTCCTTCCTTATGCAATAGACAACCTAATGTCTTTTGTTCCAGCGTTTCTAATAACTTTACGATCCAGGACCTTTTGCCCCAAAATCTAGATAAGGCTCCAGTCAAGTGTCTAATACCTCTCCCTAATTTATTCCATTATCCTACATTATTATCCATGAACTCATGATCTTAGCCTACATGCATATCTAAAAAAAATCTTGATTTTTTGTTTGTATTTTGTATGTTAAGTGTTTATGTCACTTATAATTTTGTGCAGCAAAAACAAAAGATTATAGCGTCTTTCAAACCATAGAAAGCATTTGGCCAAGTCTCAACAACATACAACTTACAAACCAAAAGTTTTGATTAGATTATTGAACTAAACATGGCATGTCTCTTAATTACACCCCTATAATGAATTATTTGGATGAACCCATGGCAAGAATCCCTGAATCAGAAATAGAAAAAGAAATAATTTGTTGCATGAAAAAAGAAACTACAAGAANTAAAATGCAAAGTCATGAAACAAATATCCACAAAAATGAAAAGGAAAATCAAGACATGGACAACAAAAAAATCAAATACAGAATCCAGATTTGTTTGTGAAAAATGTTTAATTGGTATAATAATAGTAATTGAACCTTAATTCATATGTCAAAAATTATTGGTTAGATCAATTATCTAGCGTTACAACTTGAATATTGCTACATTGGGAGTGAGGTTTTATTTGAATTTTGAATCTCAATTGATATCCCAATGAAGAGTATATATTGGTTGAGAAGATTTTGCTAAAATTATTGTATGATGTTGGAAATATTTTTGAAGAATTTAAAGTCTTTGTTGTATCTCTTGAACTATATGGTGGTAAAAAAAGTTAATACAAAATAAGCTCTTGGATTTCTCTCTTCTCATGGAGGCATGGGCATCCTCGAATTTGACCAAATTTTTTTTATATTTCTTCACATTTTACATTTATCAAAACACTTTCCACTGAACATGTTAAAATAATATTAAAAAAATGTTCCAATAGAGCATATAAAGAACATGTATCTTAA
The DNA here is from genome assembly GCA_011037825.1 of Carya cathayensis. NCBI lineage: Eukaryota > Viridiplantae > Streptophyta > Magnoliopsida > Fagales > Juglandaceae > Carya > Carya cathayensis. The sequence continues at coordinate 121,217 of QGSO01000147.1, forward strand.
GACTTGTTTAATTAACATAATGAACATAAATTAATAATATATTCATAATTAAAGAAAAATAAATTACTTTTAAGCATTTCAAAATTTTGATCAAATATATCTTGAAAAGTCCAATCAAACCCTAAAGAAAAAAAATAAATAAAATGAAAAATATACTACTCATGTTGCAATATATCACTTACCACAATATATATAATTAGAAACTTAATTGTCTCTTGTTTTTCTTTATTAGGGCACTTTGACGGGATTTTTTGATCCACAAAATTTCTCGTTCTTTTTTCTATCTCTCTCGCATTACTTATATAAAGCTAGCTAGTCATTCATGTTGGCCAACCATATTCATCGACTATCTTACCTAGTAGTACACCATTTCTATCTATTATCCTACCTAGTACAAAAACATATTAAGAATTTTGTAATCGAGGAATCCAAAATAGAAAGTAGAAAAATAAATAAATTATTGCAGTGGAAAAAGAAATTAGAGCAGTAATCGATAGGACTTCGAAAACAACTGAAAATCTTATTCATGAATCAACAGAGGTCGACTCAACTTAAAACTCTAGTTGAAAAAAAAAATGCCAACAAGTTTGGAAATAAAATGAAATCAAGAATATAATATTAAATCCATTTCAAATTTTGTATGATAAAAAAATGAATATGATAATACAAATATGCACAAAAATGAAAAGGAAGATTAAGAAAAAGATAACAAAGAAATCCAGTAGAGAAAACTAGACTTGTTTGTGGACATTATTTAATAGGTGTAACATAGGTAATTGAACCTCAATTTCATATGCCAAAAATTCTTGGATGGAGAAATTATCTAGTATTACAACTCAAAGAAGCTTGCTACATTGGGAGTCGGTTCTGTTTCAATTTTAAATTTCAATTGATATCCAAATGAAGAGTATACATTGGTTGAGAAGATTTCGTAAAAATCATTTTGAGAATATTTTTAAGGAAGTTGAAGTCCTTGGCATATCTCTTATACTATATGGTGATAAAGAAAGATAATATAAAATAAATTTTTGGATTTCTCTCTTTTTTTATATCATACAAAATTTGAAATGGATTTAACATTATATTTTCGATTTCTTTTTATCTCCAAACTTGCTAGTATGTCTTTTTCAACTAGAGCTTTAGGTGTTGAGTCAACCTCTCTATTAATTCATGAATAAAATTTTCAATTATTTTTTAAATTTAATCAATTGACAATTATTCTTGTAGTTTCTTTTTTCATGCAACAAATTATTTCTTTTTCTATTTCTGATTCAGGGATTCTTGCCATGGGTTCATCCAAATAATTCATTATAGGGGTGTAATTAAGAGACATGCCATGTTTAGTTCAATAATCTAATCAAAACTTTTGGTTTGTAAGTTGTATGTTGTTGAGACTTGGCCAAATGCTTTCTATGGTTTGAAAGACGCTATAATCTTTTGTTTTTGCTGCACAAAATTATAAGTGACATAAACACTTAACATACAAAATACAAACAAAAAATCAAGATTTTTTTTAGATATGCATGTAGGCTAAGATCATGAGTTCATGGATAATAATGTAGGATAATGGAATAAATTAGGGAGAGGTATTAGACACTTGACTGGAGCCTTATCTAGATTTTGGGGCAAAAGGTCCTGGATCGTAAAGTTATTAGAAACGCTGGAACAAAAGACATTAGGTTGTCTATTGCATAAGGAAGGAGGCCACTATATGGTTAAATACATATAATCATATGTAATCAATCACCTGAACTCATGACTGACCCCAACAAAAATTAACACACACAGCAAGAGCACTTCTATAATTTCTCGATTACAAAATTCTAAATATGTTTCAGTAAAAGGCAAGATAGTAGATTGATATGGTGTACTACTAGGCAAGATAGTCGATGGATATTGTCTTTCTTTGAGTAGAGGTCCAGGTTCCCTGTCTCTGTACAGGTTTGGTGGTAGTGGAATACACTATGGAGGGTGAGTTAGAGACATTTTATGCTAAAATGTCTTTAGCCGGGGAAGAGCAAGAAGAGGTTCATGTAGAGCAAAATTTGATGGAAAATGCAGTTTTGCGTGAAGAGAACTGTTTGATATTGAAATTGTTAACTTTAAAGCATTATAATCAAGAGGCATTCAAGTAAACAATGAAGAAGACTTGGCGACTTGTTAAAACTATTTGTTTCTGTGATTGAGATATGTTCTACTATTAGTGGAGTTTGAATATGTTCGAGATAACCAAATAGTTCAAAGGAAGGGACTTTTAACAAGAGTCTAGTGCTTCTAAAGGATTTTGATGGCACTCAACAAGTTCATCAAATTTAGATCACAGAAGCACCTTTCTAGGTTCGAATATATGATTTTACAGCTAATGGCATGCAATGAGTATATTGAAAATTTGATTGAGCATTTTTTGAAAAAAGTCTTCGAAGCTGATCTGGAAAAGGGTGATTTTGCATGGGGAGAGTATATGAGGATCAAAGTTGTTATGAATATTACAAAACCAATGTAGCATGCTTCTTTGATGTCCATTTCTTGATTTTCATTTTCATTTTTATGCATATTTGTTTCATTATCTTGCTTTTCTAATTTATTTTTTGATCATACAAAGTCTGAAATAGATTTAACATTATATTCTCGATTTTCGTTTATCTCTAAAATTGCTGGCATTTCTTTCTCAACTAGAGTTTTAGGTGTTGAGTCGACCTCTGTTAATTCATGAATAAGATTTTCTATTGTTTTCGAAATCTCATTGATTGCTACTATAGTTTGTTTTTCCATTGAAACGATTTATTTATTTTATATTTTTGATTTAGAGATTCTTGCCATGAGTTCATCCCGAATAATTCATTATAGGGGTGTGATTGAGAGGTAGGTGCCATGTTTAGCCTAGTCATCCAACCAAAACTTCTGGTTTGTAAACTCTATATTGTTGAGACTTGGCCAAATACTTTCCATGGTTTGAAAGACTTCAAAATCTTTTATTTTTCTAAACAAAATTATAAGTGACGTAAACACTTGACTAGACATACAAAATGTAAACAAGAAATCAAGATTGTTTTCTGAAATATGCATGCAAGCTAGGATCATGAATTCATGAATAATAACTGTTGCCCAGATGACTAACATAAGAGGGGGGGTGAATTGAGTTGTATTTAAAAAAATAACAATTATAAATCAAATATACAATATAAAATATAAACAAAATATGAAACAGCAATAAATATAAAGAGTAAGGGTAAGAGAGAAGCAAACTCAGTATGTTAACGAGGTTCGGCCCCACTGCCTACGTCCTCGCCTCAAGCTACCCCTTGAGGATCCCCGAATTCACTATTCAATCTCCTTCAGGTGGAGATAGAAACCTATTACACCTTTGAACAACACCGCTACAAAGGATCCGTGTAGAACACCCTCTACACTTGCAATCACCTTACACGTGGTGATTCAACGATTCCCTGTGTAGAACACTTTCTACAGCACAAGGGTTGTACACACCCTTTTACTGATACAAGAATTGATAGTGGGTAGGATATCAGAAAACACTCCTCAATGAGTGAAATAAGAACAATACAAGCACAAACTATATCTCTCAAAATGAATAAGAGTTAAGGCTCAATGCTTAAGAGAAGAGAGAATGAAAGCTTTGAATGAGAGTTGTATGCTCTTGGTGTTGTAAATGTGAAGCTCTCAAATGATCTATTTATAGGCATATGAGACTTCATATTCAAATTTAAAAAGATTCACATGTCAAAGACATCATCATTCACTTTTCAAAAATTCAAACCTAATCTTTTTACTTTTTGCATATGACAAAAGGAGCACACTTTGCTTTTCAAAAAAATCAAACCTAATCTTTTACTTTTTGCATATGACAAAAGGAGCACACTTTGCTTTTCAAAAATTTCAAACCTAATCTTTTACTTTTTGCATATGACAAAAGGAGCACACTTTACTTTTCAAAATTTTCAAACAAAGACATCTTCCTTTTGCATAAGTCAAGAAAAGCATCAATCACTTTTGAAAATATTCAAATAAAACATGCACATGTGAAAGATGACAATCAATCATCTTTAATATTTTCAAAGTTCAAACCTTTAATCATGGCATGCACATGTGAAAGATGACAATCAATTATCTTTCAAAATTTTCAAATTTAATTTTCAAAAATATTCATGCACATGTGGAAAATGTATTTTAATGCTTTATGATAAAATATTAATTTTGAGCCTTAATCCTAATTTCGAATTTTAAGAGATTTACAACATTACTCTATACTTTAATGTGAACTTGTTCCTTCTTGCTCATGCTTGGTTCTTGATGTGCTTGACTCCATTGTGTGGACAACTTGAGCTTGAGACTCCTTCATTCTTTGAATTCATTTGTTATCATCAAAATCCATGTGTAAATATATAATTATATAAAACTTGAAACCTTAGGTTCAACAATAATGTATAATAATATATTAAAGTAGGAAGGGGTACTATAAACTTGACTAGAGCATTATTAAGATTCTTGGACCAAAAGTCGTGTCTTGTAAAGTTGTTTGGAATGCTGGAACAAAGGATATTAGGTTGTGTGTTGTAGAAGAAATGAGGCCACTGCATGGTTAAATACATATAATCATATGCAATTAACTGACGATCATAACGGACCCCAACAACAATTAACAGACAGTGGAAGACTACAAATTCACTTCTATAATTCATCGATTACAAAATTCTTAATATGTTTCTGTACTAGAAATGATAGTAAATTCTAAATGTCTAAAAATTATGTAGGTCAAAAGGTCTTGTTAAAGTGCCCTAACAAAGAAAAACAAAAGAAAATTGAGGTGCTAATTATATATATTGTGGTAAGTGATATATTGCCACATGAGAAGTAAATTTTTCCTTCTGTTTTTTTTTTCTTCTTTTGAGTTTGATTGGACTTATCAAGATATAGCTGATCAACTTCATGAAACGCTTAAAAGTAATTTTTATTTTATTTTTTTCTTCTTTAATTGCAAACATGGTATTAATTTATGTTTATTATGTTAATTAAACAAGCCTTGAGATACTTGTTTGTTGCATGCTATGTTGGATCATTTCTTTGATATCATTTGTAACATGCTCAATGGAATGTATTTTGATGAATGTAAAATATAAGGAAATATAAGAAAAAATTCTAGGACGCCTTTGCCTCCACGAGAAGAGAGAAATTCAAGAGCCTATTTTATATTAACCTTCTTTACCACCATATGGTACAAGAGATACGTCAAGGACTTCAAATTCCTCAACAATATTCCCATTGTTCACACAATAATTTTTTGCGAAACCTTTTCAACCACTGTATACTCTTTATTTGGATATCAAGTGAAACTCAAAATTGAAATAGAACTTGACTCCCAATGTAGCCAATTTCTTTGAGTTGTAACACTAGATAATTATTTCTTTGAAGATTGGGAGAGTTCCACATTAAGATTGGAATTGACGAGCTCTGCGCTCGCACCTAATGCGATCGAGCCCATCTCTCGCCTAGTCTCACGTTCAAAAATCTTCATCGCTTAACACAAGTGAAACGAATAACTCGGGACCCGCTCTCAGGATTTATTTATGTACAGACTATGTCAGTTGTATATATTATCTCTAAAGATTTTCAAGGTCTTTTTTTAGATCAAGTTGCCTTTAATAATTATGGGCAATTGGAGGAGATAAAATATCACAGGCCCAATGTGGTTTTCTAAGCCTAGCCCAAGGTTGGGTGTCTCATCAGGAGGGAAGAAATAGAGAATGAGGGAAGGGACAAAAGACCGAGGAAGGGAAATGGTGTCAGGAGGAAAAGATGAGATATGACGTAAAGAATAAGAGATATAACATTAAGAAAAAAGGGATAGAGGATAAAAGGGAAAGGACCAGACGACTTCAAGGTAGCTTTTTCTAGACTGTTACTTCGACTTCTCCTTCAACTTCTTCAATCTTGCGATCAAAGCACCAATGAGAGAGATCTTACTAGACAATAGATCCCTAATCTACATTGTACAACGTAGATGAAAGGCTATAAAACAATCATATTATAATGAATTCTCACCTTCCCAAGCCCCCATAGATGTAGGCATTATGTCAGAACATGTAAATTTGTGTTTTCATCTATTTTAATTTTCTTGTACGTATTTATTTCTTGTTCACTGCCATGGATGTAGGCATGGACACCATATAGCCGTATCGGACCATTGTCGAGGGCTTTATACTATACTGATCGATGCATGAATCGTCGTCGGTGAGACGAGAATAAGTCTTTCTCCCCTTTCGGCTTGCTATATAATTTTTAGACATTAACAGTATATACATATTCAATCTGACTACCACCATATAACCTCTTTCAACATTTTAGTCATTCTTTATTCTTGAATTGAAATTCCTTTAGATTCTTAAAATGTTATATCCAAATTTAATTTTGATAAAATGAATTCTCAAATAAGAAGTGATACAACCATAAATAGATTTTTTAAAAATAAAACTATAAATTGATATTGATTTATATGATATGTTATATCTATTTTATAATAAAAATAACTTTATAATCTAACGTACTACATCAAACCACATTAATTTATAGATTTACTTTTATTTTTATAAAATCCCTTAATACTAAAACATTTATCGTCTCGAACTTTCGAACTCGAGATAACCAAACGGTCGAAAGGTGTAGTCTCACTTAAGATGCACCCGTTAATATTATGTCTATGTTTTTGGATTATGATATTGAGATCCACTTGTCTATATATTTGTGTGATTATAATTATCACGTGCACATCTTTATAATAAAAGACACTCAATTTCAAACATACTGCTTATAGCCTAGTGATTGTCATAATTATTTTTACAAGGGAAGTACAGACTATAACTCAGCCAAGTAAAATGCTGGTGATAAACCAAAGGAATTACAGAGAGAAAGGTGCTTGATTAAGAGGTGAAGGCGTCAATAATGGTGGTGTGGAGAGGGTCACTCAAATGGGTTGCCCAGTTGTTGAGAGGGCCTTTTCCGGTGACGGCAGCTTGGACGGCAAAGCCAAGGAAGGCAACCATGGCGAGGCGGGCGTGCTTGATTTCTGCCAATTGGAGGGTGGCCTTCTTCTCTGGGTCGGAGGCCAAGCCTAGAGGATCAAAGTACTTCCCGCCGGGGTAAAGCCTCTTCTCCGGGTCCAGCTCTGCGTTCCTTTGGAACTCGATGTATCCAATTACCAGAACCTCAATCCATATCAACGCGGTGATGGAGAATGGAAGGGGTTGGCCAAGGTAAGAAGAACCTTCAATCAGCTCCACCTGAATTAGTACAAGCACCGATTTATACATTATTTTAGATCAATGTGATTGAGTTTCAAGGCATGCATTGCGCGCACATGAAACAGAATATACTTTTCTATGAAGCTTGGGAGAGTTCCACATTAAGATTGGATTTGAACGTACCTTTCCTGCGTCTTGCCAGGTAACGCCGGTGAGCGACTCAACAGCGAGTGCACCGAGTGTGGCCAACATGGCCCACCTTCCATGGATGAGCTCGCACTCACGGAACCTCTGCAAGCCGAACACTTCGCTGTAGGGCTGGAACGGGGTCGACTTCACGTCCTCGCCCTCAAATCGGGTGCCGATCACGTCGCCGGCCAAATTCTTAGCCAGGTTCTGGTCCAACGAGTCCAAGTCGAACTGCAAGTACTCGGCGGGCTTGCCCAGTCCGAACGGGTCGAAACCGTAATCACCAACCAAGCTCCCGTCCAGCCATTCCGGAGCTTTGGCTCCCGGATACCAGAGAGGACGATCGGTAGTGGGCTTTACAGATTTCTTTGGCGGGCTTTTCTTACGTCCGAATCCGAATCGGGCTTGGAATCTGCCGGAGTTTGAGTAAACTTCTGGCAGACGTGTTCCAATGAAGGAGGAAGTAGCAGCGGCAGTGGTTGCAGCCATGGCGGTGGGGCTGAAGAGTGGCAGGAGGTTCGAGAATGGGTGATTTTATTTGTTGAAACCAATGGATTATATTTTGTGAAGGAGACGAATGGGTATATTTATCTGAGGTCTTGTGGATAACCAGAACTGAGGATTTTGGGTCATTGGATGGAGAAGCGTATCCATCTGACGGGCGTGAGGCTATAGGCCTTATCTTCGCCTTATCTCTGCCTTATCTCTGAGTGGTCTAGTGGGTCCCTTTGCTCGTCCACGAAATAGGACGTCCTCTGAGTTCCCTTTTGTGGTTGAGGTTGCGAGCAGGAGAAAATCCCGGAAAAGAAGGTTTTTTTTTTTTTTTTAATACATAAAAAAAAACTAGAAATAATATTATTGACTCTACTGATTTAAAAAATATTGGTAAATATATGTAAAAACGAATTTGGCTATTTTCTAAATTTGTGTTTAGTTCCTAGTAAGTATAAGATTGTTTTAACTTGATCTACTTAGGTATTGTGTGTTTTTACCGATGAAATGAGATGAGTTGAGATAAAATTTAAAATTTTAATAAATTATTATTAGAATATATTTTTTTAATATTATTTTTATTTTAAAATTTAAAAATTTTAAATTGTTTATTTTATATATATATAAATTTAAAAAAATTATAATAATTAGATGAGATTAAAAAATTTGTAAAAATAAACTAGACTTGTTAGGTATATTATGAGGCAGGAGTCTACAATAAAGCTGCATGGCCGACCGACTGACCCGACAAATAGGCTGGGAAAAAAAATAAAAAAGAGGAGTATTGGTATATTTTGAAATTTACCCACATTATCGAAATTATATGTTAAATGACGTCGTTAAATTGAGAGTTTGGTAAGCATGATTCATGTCGTTTCGTGCACCTCTCTAGATCAACTGATCCATGCGGTACTGGTTTAGAATAGATCAAGAGTAATATTATATATAATCATTTTTACGTATTCTTTATACATTTTATTAATGTGATTAATTGCATCAATTTTTTTTAATATTCAATCAATCACATCATTAGAATGCATAAAAGAGTATGAAAAAATGACTGGATATAAAATTTTTGATAGATTAATGTCTCTTGTTGCATTTGTTCTCTATGGTATCAATTGGAGTTGTGCCAATTTCCCTTTGCATAAACCCCAACAAACCCAATCCAAAACATTTATTTCACTTCCCCTTGATATACATCTACTCATGCCTTGATAAAATGGGTTATTGTTTTCTAAAAAATTACTAATATTTATGTTTTTTCTCAAATCTTTATGCATTTTTTATTTTACCATTTTAATTCACGGTTACATCATTCTATTCATATTCTATCAAATAAATAAGAATTTTGCAATATAATTTTAAGAATTTTGCTACTTGCAAATTTAATATATGTTACCTTACTAAGTGTAATGAGAACTGTTATAATTATAAAAAAATTTAAAAAGTTATATCACTATTTTTGTTATCATTTTAATTCCAAGTCAATACTATATTAAATAAACAAGTACCAAGTCTATACTAAAACTTTATACAAAAAAAATTATAAATTCATATAAAATATTTGATTTATTTTATAATAAAAAAATATACATTTTGATCGCATTAAAATATGTTAATTTATAATATTGAAATTTTTATGTAGATTGAAGAATTCTAATAGATAAATAAATTTTAAAAACTGATGTGCAAGTCTAGTGCATTTTTTTTAAAAAATTAGATAAATTTAAAATTCACGTATAAAAATTATTTTTTTAATAATAAATTTTAATTTTTTTTAAAAAATATTTATTAATTAAATATTCGAATCTAGGTGATCAGCTCGGTGCGGTGACGTTAGGTCTGGTAAGTTCGAACTGTCAATGCCCGAGCAGTCCAACGTCACAGGGTACCCCAAATAGCCACGTGTCAGATAACTGGAGCTTATATAAATGGGAAAAGCTCCCAAACGGTCGGGTGTGAATTCAATTTTAACACAGGCCAATATAAATTTGATACCTAGGACGTGTACCAACTTAAAATTTATACTCGATTGCACATGATTATTTTATTTTTCTATCTCTTCCCCCCTCTCTCCCTACCTTCCTCCCCAACCCCCGACGCCTGCAATCCCTTCTCTCTCAAGAATGTATATACAGTGATACTTTTCTGCTATGAAACATTTAGATTTGAGATTGTCTACCAATTTTACAGCTTCACAAGGAAAATAGCCATTAATCCAAACAGCATTCTTATTGCAATTAGAAAGAACAGCGAACCAAAAAAGCCCCAGACCAATGTAAACAAATCACTTGAGCTAAGTGTTTACATTTAGATGATTTTCTGCCATGGACTAAGTGATGATTTTCTTCTATATATTTAAAGCGTTTATATTTAGATAATTTTCTGCCATGAAACATTTAGATGAACTCTTACATGGATGATTTTCTGAAACCCCCTCCCACGTGCAGAAATGATCTAAACATTTAGATGCAGAAAGGAGGCATTGGGTAGATGGAAACTTCAAGGAAGAGAAGATGGCGGGCGTATTTTAGAGAGAGAAAGGGTTGCACTGTTGCAGGCGTGGGAGGTGGGGGAGAGAGAGAAGGGTAAGAGATTAAGAATAAAATAAAATCATGTACATGTGAGTGTGAATTTTAATTTGGTGCACGTCCTACATGGCAGATTCGTATAGGTTGGTGTTAAAGTTAAAATCCCACCCGACCTGCTGGGAGCGTCTCCCTATATAAATATCTCCATTGTCAATTCCAAACACAAAAATTTCGCGCCTCTTCGATGGAAACCGGCTACAGTCCGGTTGACTACCCTATGAAAAGTTTACTGGCTGTTCCGGTTGCTTTACTTTCTTTTCCGGTGTTTCCTTTGCTTCTCGCTCTGATTCTCTGTTTCGTTTTGTATTTTTCCCGTTGCTCGTGGAAGAGTGTCTCCGCCTCTAAGCTCCTTTCCTCAAAGGTACCTCTGTCTTTGTAGATCATTTCCGCCGTTTTTTTCTGTCCTAAGTGGCTAAGTCTCCGTTTGGTTGCTGAGAAAAAATATATATCAACGACGTGTGTATTTTATTTTTTACTAAACCTTCAAAACAAAGCACAGCAATATTCTTCGGGCTTATAAAGAAATCGTCTTAATTAGGCCAAAAAGAAAGATAGGTATTGAAGGATTGGTAATAGAATATTTATGGTCGTGCTCATTTTTCCTTTTTTGGTAAAATCTTATGATCGAGACTCTCTCTTTATATGTTTGCGTTTTTGTAACCTGATTTTCTTCTGTGTGCGTGCGTGCCGTCTGTTTTGGATGACTATTTGTCAGGATCATGCAGAGCTTCTTGTAACGAGTTGATTAATTTTTCCCCCTTTGGAGTTTTGTTAGATTCGAAGTTGGTGCAATATTCACATCGGAGAGAAAAAAAGAAAACAAAGGATTTAAGTTTGTTTTGTTAAGGAAGTGTACTTACCTACAACATTTGTTTAAACCAAACTGTTCTCAAGGGATTTCTTGGATTTTTCCCATGCACTGCCTGGGCCAAACGCGGCGGTCGTGTGACCGAGGCATCACTTGGATTCTGCCCAAGTGATGCCTGGGACAAGTCCAGGCATTGCATGGGGTAGGTTGGGCTTGGGAAGCCTAGGTCTCAACGCAATCCAGGCATTTTTTTTTTTTTCAATTTTTTTGTCTGTTGATTCGTTTCTTTGGGCTTTTTAATGTTTTATTTTTGGTTATATAAAAAAATTATTATTGTTACTCTTTTTACAGGTGCATATAAAAACCCTTATGATACAATTATTAACAATTTACTAATGAAGAGTTAAAATGATCAAAGTTGAGAAAGCACAGGGAGCAAAACGTTTAAAAGTAGGGTATGTGGACTATTCTGTCCAAAGGCAAACCACATTATTTTATTGTTTAACTTTTTTTGAGCACTAACATTGACGTAGCCTGTAGGCAAATTTAAATGCAAACTAAGATTTAGCTAACAACCCCACTAAATTGTCTGCATTCGGAGAGACAAATGCATTTTTTTTTCTTTACGCTCTACAATAAATCTACATATTTGGAGGGTTACTGTTTCCCATCTATTTGAATGGAATAGGCAAAAGAAAAAAATATGTGATTAGCGAAATTTTGCCTATGCCTTTACTTACACTAATGCTAATGCTCTTAAGAGGTTAAATATATGTGTCTAGGTATGGTGCATTGACTTGTATTGTTGGAACACTGGCATGGCTGCTTCAACCAAGCTTTTGCTTCTTCTCTCATTGTTGTTCAGCCATTGCCTTGCACCCTTTTGTAACATTTGAAGGCGGTGTCACAGTTAACTATGTATTTAATTGCTCCATTACGATGCTATTATTTATACAGGAGATTGAAACGATGAAGAGTAAGGAGGCTGCTAATTACTCAAATGAAGCTTTGAAGCTTGTGGAGGAAAGGTTAGTTCTTCCATGCATTGTTTTAGGCTTAAGATATGCTCTTAAGTAAATTTATTTTAGGATATCGGTTTCACAACCAATCTGCTATGTTATCAGGTTTATTGATTTCTGATGTCACATACTTAATGGTGTATACAGCGTAGTGATGTATCATGTATATTCAATTTTTCAGAAAGGGTGGGAAGCGAAAAGCCATGACAAAGGCTGACAAGTGTCAAACAGAAGAAGCAGAGAAATGCTAAGAAAGACACAAATAAACCTAAACGACCTGCCAGTGCTTTCTTTGTGTTCCTGTTTGTATCTCTCCTCTGTTGCTTTCTCTAGAAAATTTTCTTGATTTTTGGGAGAGGTGAGTTTGAAAATCAATCTGATACATGTCATGTCAATACAATAGAGACGAGTTTAGGAAGGACTTCAAGAAAGAGCACCCTGATGTTAAAGCTGTGTCAGCTGAAAGATTTTATTACATATTTTATCAGTATAAGATTTGCCTTGCTTCTATATGATAATGCAATTGTTTTCCCCCAAAAGCCAACTGATTCATTCCTTGTTTGCTTTAATTAAAGGTTGGGAAAGCTGGAGGACAGCAGTGGAAATCCATGTCTGATGCTGTAAGAACTCTCTTTTTTTTTTTTTTTTTTAATCTGTTTGTTAGTGATGACAAAATACCAATATTGGGGATTTTCCGTCCTTTGAAACTGTTTTCCTCTACTTAATTGCCAAACCGTCTGAAAAACTCTTGCAAGATATAACCATGTATGAAAACATTTGATTGACTGCTTGATACGAAACCTCCTTGAAAGTCATTGTTAATTGCCTGAAGCATTATTGACTTGACATATTCCAAACGATCCATGGTGGTTTTAGCCCTTCAATCCATCGAGGGAGATGGTTGTTCTAGTGAGGTTGATAATGGAATATGGATTTAGTTAAGGTCATTCAGCTATAAGCACATGGTCTTCTGATGACAGCACAGTTTTTAGATGAGAGCATTTAGTGGTGGAGAGAGATGGTCCTTTTATTGGAAAAACTTTGTGATGTTCTTTTTGGATTCGACCGTGTGAAATGAAGCATGTGGTTTTTACTTAAGCTTTATTGCCTGGTTTGGAAGGAAAAAGCTCAATATGAAGCCAAGGCTGCCTGGTTTGTTTACTACTGCATCTTTCATGTTTATATTGATAGGGGAGCACGACAGATGATGGTGATGTGGAGCCGGACAGGTCAGAATCTGAAGCGAATTATGAAGAGGATGAAGAGGTTGAAGATCTTTGTGATTTGCTTTTAGTTCTGGCGTTGTATCGCCTGTCACGTTTTGTGTTGCCTGCCATGTGAACCCTCTTGACAAGTGAACTGAAGTGAGGAAGAAGACTCGGTCAGATTTATCTATAATATGTTGGATGTTGGTGGGCCATATGTTTACATGGGCCGGTAGGTTTAATTCAGACAGTGTGGGTTATTATATATGGGCTTGTCCTTAGTTCAGTCGAATTGTTATTAGCTGTAATAGTGGGGCCCATTATCGAATCCAAGGCCACCGTTTTCATTTACTTGCATTTCAGTTATGCTTTTTGTTATCAGTACCGATGGAATGTTCTTATCATGTTGTGTCTAATGCTTCTTGATTTATTGAAGTCAAAACTCGATTGAGAGCATCGTCCTTGCTTCTTTAACCTTTTACGATGGGTAGCTATTTCGTTGAACATAAGCTGGATTCCTGTGAAATTATTCAAAAATGTTAAGTTAAAGTACACTGGGTTCGAATTGGCTTCAGAGCTATGACCTGATTGTGAAGGGAAGTTGTCAATAGCATGGAGAACAGAAAAAAGTGTGGCCCTAATAGAAAACAGGAACTACAATGGGAACTTAGCTTAAACTAGTTAGGTGACTCGTGCAGAAAACCAAGTAGACGTATAAATTTTTACATGAAAGGTATATATGTGACTTAGGCACTGTTTGGATGCTAAGAGTATTTTAAATCATTGTAAATAGTAGTAAATACTTTGTGAATAATAGTAAATAACAGTTGTGTTCCTAAATAGATCCTTAAACGCATCAATTTAAGCTTCATGGTGGTTTTATTTATCGTTTGACAAGTTTGGTTACGGTTGAAATATGTTCTCCCATGTTTAAAGTTCAAATTCAATCTCTAGGAACTATCGGATTGTAGAGATTTTTTCTTTAAATTATTAAAGGTGCACTTATGAAAAACTCTTTTCTGAAAGCCTATATAGTCCCGAAATTAGTCAGGCTGTTGTTCTAGACACCCGGTAGGAATAAAAAAATAATAATTTATTGATCTAGCAAAACACTTGCCAACATATTGTGCATCAAAGCTCGGGAGTCATAGGCATGCTGTGCTGTTGTGTCGCCTTTGTTTTGAGTTTCTGAATTCCCAGTTTGACCAATAAGTTCACAGTAACTTGTAGAAATGCGGTTGTATATGATTGACGTTGTTCTTTCTTATAAAAATAAAAAGAAAAGGACAAGAAACAAGAAAAGAAAGTAAAGAAAAAGGAGAGGTGGTGGCACTTTAGGCAGTTTTGGTCTTTTGGTGGGTGTCCTAGCGTCTGCAACTACTAAATTTGTAGAAGGGTTAATAGTTGTCTCGAATTTTAGGACAGGAACAAATACTAGATGTACAAACTTCTATTTCTGCCACACCACAGCGTTCACTATGTTTCCGAGGTTCTCTGCCAGAGTGACCACCAGCCTTGGAACGTGCCCTTCGAAATGGCAGTGTGGAACTCCAACTCATTTGGAAGACATGGGTATATAAGCTATATACAAAACCGGAGCGGCGAATTGGCAGACCCTTCTTTAGGCTTACAGCCAAAAGCAGAACACTTTCAAAGGGAGAGCAAAATCACTAATAAACTCTTTCTAAAAATATTTATATAAAAAAAAATTATCTCCATATCTTAAGTGCACAGCTAGAGTATTATAATCACACAAAACTATAATATACTGCACAAAGTTTGAGCTAGGTCAACCTTTTCTATAATGTACGGCAAACTATAAAATATAATGCATATCAACAAAAGAAAAAAAATCAAATATACTTTTGAGGTATGCTGAAAGCAATTTACCTTATCAGCCATCTTGCGGGAGACAAGAATTATGTACAAGTCACAAAATGTTATGTACAAGTTTTTTCCCCAGCCCCAGCATCTAGTCTGTTAACGGTGATAAGGGTCATATGAATCAAATCTGGGCTCCAGAACAATGACAGGCAACTTGTCGATGTACATAAAAAGTCTCTTCACGTTCTCCCTGGAGATAGTGAACAAGTCGACAATTTCATTGTTACTGATGTAGATCCAAAGGTCATCTGTATCGACTCTTTTGAGACTATCCCGGCAAAAGGGGCATGACTGAGATCGTACACGCCTAAGCAACCACGAAACAACAAAACATGATGACCAACTTAAAAAGTGTAGTTACTACCATTAGAGATAAAATCTTTACCACACATTTTAGCAGGGTGGGGGATGCAGTGAAGTCTTTCTAGTTGTGCACTTATACAGGTAAGAAATGACCAAACATGAAGATAGAATTCACTCCAGGCCCTAAATCTAGTCCACTATCACGTTTGGAAGCAATCAACACAAGCAGCAGATTCAGTGCATGGGCATAGACAATATCACAACCAGCAATGAATGTGTCAATATCTCTAAAGAAAGCATAGTTTCGAGTTTTGCTAATTTAGTTGAAACCTAAAGTTGGCTCCTTGACATAGAGATAGTCTATCTCCTGTTCTTTTCCAGTTGATATTTTGATGATTAGAGTGTCCATCACTTTGGCTAGAATGCCAAAGATAGGCCTATATATGCTTCTCTAAAAACAGTGCACTACCGCAACAAAATAAAAAATCCTATCTAAAGATCTCACAGAAATTTGTTTTCTAATACAGGAAAGACGAGATATGTATAACTTTGTGATCTGTTATTTAACAGAAGAAGACTTTTTGACTTGTTAATGAAATGAGGTTTGGGTTTTTATTGTATGAATCTAACATACAGCAGATACTTAACTTTTGATAAATTCTAACATAGCATAAATGAATACATTTAGCACTTGGAAGTTTGTGTAAAAGATCAGGCCAAGATTACGGTCTACTGATACCGTCTTTGGTTGGCTGTGTATTCCAGAATGAGCAGGCTTTTCTGAACTGCCAGCCTAGGTTCTGAGGATCTTAATTATGAGAAAATGTGTTCCTCAAGCTGATAGCATAATGTCTTTCAGGGAAAGAAGTATTTAACAGCTCCTACAAATGCGATCTACCGTGATTTCTGAGATGAGTCCTGGAAGGGGCTAAAATCCTCTCATAAACGCATTCTGAACAAGTTTAATCATCAATTAGGACAAAATATGGTGCATCAAACAGGACACATGGTATTAGAGCGTTGAGTAGTCGGTTGGTGGTGGTTGTGCGATGGAGCTAGTGGTGGTTAGTGGCGCAGAGTGGTTAGTGGTGGTTAATGTGGTATCACCGGCGTTGTTTGTGGTGGTTAGCATGGTTTTTTGTTTTTCCTCTTCGTCTTTGGCGGTTAGAAGCTAGTTTCAAGGTGTTTCCGGTGACCTTAGGTGTCGTATCCGGTATTGGGCACCATAATCAAGCTTGTCGTTGTCGTCTATGCACACTGATGCGTTTCTCGTTGTCATTGGCTGCCGAAAGGCCTGTTTATTGCCGGCAATGTCTAAGTCTCGGGGTGTTTGGTTGCAGGTCTCAACTATCCAATCATCGACTGCGTATGCCCCCAACCTAGAGTAAGAGCTTATTCCTATCCAGAATAACACCCGTTTGGTAACATGTAAAAAGTAAGCTCAACTTCACTTATCCTCGTTTAGGATAACTTATTCCAGTTTAAGGTTAGTTTTGAAGCCGGTACTAGCAATACCAGAAACATACCCAATACAGGCCAATACAATGTGATATATTCCGCTTCAAGCTCGATTAATCCCCGTTTAGACCCGATACAGGCTGATTTCGAGCCGATACATGCTTGTTCCGATCGGTACAGGCTGATTCCACCCGATACAGATCTGAAATTTGGGTTCTTAATCTAGGTTTCTACTTTTCCAGATTGTATTTCTCAAATTTTCATCCAAATTTCATATTCTATGTGGATTCTTTGTCTCCAAGTTGAGTTGTTGTGATACTTTTTTTCATGGCAACTAAATTTGATTCACTATCTCTTACACCAAACTTTAATATGCCTATGACTTCGGTTAGTTTAATGGAAAAAACTATATGTTGTGGTCAAAATCTGTTGAAATGTTTTTAAAAGGCAAGGGCCTTCTTCGTACTCACTTAGTTGATCCAATGCTTGACTCAACTAGTTCTACATTTGCTCAATGAGAGCAAGAAGATGCTCAAATATTGTCCCTGATGTTGACCATTATTGAGTCTAATATTTGCACCAGCTTAATACATTTTGACATCGCTCAAGAGGTGTGGAGGCATCTCAAACAGATGTATTTATGAGTTGTGTCATAAATTCTTTGGGTTGGGACATGGTGTTTTAGGCCTGGAAGAGTATTATTCTTAAGTGATGAGCATATGTGAAGAACTCAAAATGTATCAAACTATCACTTCTGATGTTTCAAGTATGCTAAAACAACGAGAAGAATTTAATGTTGTTCGGTTTCTTGTTGGCTAAAAACTGAGTATGAGTTAGTGCATTCTCAAATTTTGGCACGTCCACATCTTCCCTCGTTTCCTGATGTGTTCTCCTGACTTCAGCGAGCCACATTATCTAGACAAGGATCTTCGTTGTCTTATGATCAGAGTAATGAGAGATCCACTTTAGTTGCTTTCTATGTTGTCTTGGTGGGTATGGAGACTGGAGTGGTAGAGGTGCATGTGGGGGACGTGATGCTAGAGGTAATCGCACTCGAGGTCGTGAATCTTGTAAGTGCATCCATTGTGGTCACACTAACCACTCAGTGGACTATTGTTGGGATACCTGGGTTCGCTAATCAAGCCATTTGCCAAGATGCTACATCACTGTCAACGAGCTCCAATCTGACTCCATAGATGATTAGCATATTGAAGGATGAGTATGATCAGTTTTTGGACTGTACACGGGCGGCTTCATCTTCCATAGCTATTCTTGCACATTCAAGTACAGCGTCCAAATGTCTTGTCTCATCTACTCAAGATCCATGGATCATCGATGCAGGAGCTAATAAACATCTGACCGGTTTGTCTTATTCCTTATCTAAGTTAGATACTATGACATCTCCAAATAGTGTTACTCTTGCTAATGGTTCTCTTGCTAAAGTTACAAACATTGGATCCACTAAGCTCATCGATTCTATATCCTTGTCATATGTTCTATACACTCCTAGTTTTCACTTTGTTGTCCATTAGTAAAATTTAGGGGTGGCAATATGTTACACGACCAGTTAACCCAACACGAACACACACGATAATAGCGGATTAGGATTTATCTTAACTGTTCGGGTCAAAACGGTTGACCCGTTAAGATACAATTGCTTAACGGGTTGATAACGGTCAACCCGTTATGACACGTTAAGAAAGTTAAAATTACAATTATACCCTTATACCTAAAAGTAAAATTGTTAGAATTTCAATTTCAATATTTTTATTGTTTGGATTGTAATTTTAGACTTGCAATTAGCTTTATAATTTTTATAAATATCGTGGTTTTAAAATTTATATAAAATTATGCTAAATTTAATCAGGTCAAACTAGTTAATTCGGGCATATTCAATCCATTTACATAAATAGTTTGAAACAGGTGTATATTATCATATTAATTTATTTCATAATATTCACTAATGGGTCAAAACGGGTTGACACGACACAACCTGTTATGTTAATGGGTTGTGTTAGGGTTTGAGATTTTGACACGATAAGCTTAACGGGTCGGGTTATTTATAAATAAATAAATAAATAAATAAAAGAAGAACAACTTAACGGGTCAGGTTAGGGTTGAGCTATATAGTATAATATATATGCTTTGACACGACACGAACATGACCTATTAACACGATTTGACACCCCTAGTAAAATTACTCAAACTCTTCAACGTTCCGTGACTTTTTATCCCTATGTATGTATCTTTCAGGATCTCGAGATAGGGAATAAGATTGGTAGGAGCCATGAAGCTAGTGGTCTGCATTACCTTGATGTCAAACTATCATCCACTCGAGCCCTCACATCCTCATCATCTGCTTTTGAATGACATTACCGCCTTGGACACCCATCTCTCTCTCTCTTGAAATGTCAAGTTAGGAATCTTAGAAATGTGTCTTCCTTTCTTTGTAAAGCATATCAGCTTAACAAACACCATCGTGTGTCTTTGTACCTCGAGTTGATAATTGAGCATCTAATCTTTTTGAATTGGTTCACTCTAATATATGGGGAACAATCGACACTATATCAAACAAGTTTAAGTATTTTGTTACATTTGTTGATGATTATTCTTGCATAACATGGTTGTTTCTGATGAAGGCATGATCTGAACTTCTTTCTATATTCAAAGTCTTTCGAGAAGAAATTAAAACTCAATTTAGACAAAAAGTTTAAGTTTTGCGTTCTGACAATGCTAAAGAATATCAATCTAGTGTCTTTGCTACTTAAGTAATAAAGGAATGGTTTATCAAACTTCATGCTCTTATACACCCCAACAAAATGAGATGGTTGAACGCAAAAATCGTCATTTGTTAGATGTAACTTGAGCACTTTTACTGCACATGCTTGTTCCTAAATGTTTTTGGAGTGATGGTATTCTTACAGCGTGTCACCTTATTAACCGTATGCCTTCATCAATCCTCGATGGTTCCTCTCCCTTCTCCATCTTGTTCCTTTCCTCTCCATCTTTTTCTCTCCCTCCAAAAATCTTTGGGTGTGTTTGCTATGTTCATAACCTTGACCCAAGCTTTGATAAGCCGATCCACATGCTACTAAGTGTTTTTTTGTTGGTTATTCCCGAACTCAAAAAGGATATCGCTGCTATAGTCCTGCTCTTAAACATTACTTCATGAGTGCTGATGTTACATTTTTTGAGTCCATTCCCTATTTCCCGGACACATCTTCGATTGTTGTGAGTGATTCTCTACCATTACCTACTTTTACCCTTTTTCCTGCACACTCACCCACTTTTATCCAACCCTCCTTAGTGCCTTCCCTTGTTCCTTTATAGGTGTACTTGGGTCGCTTGTGGACCCAGCTCCCATGCCTTCACCAAACTTGTCTCCATCTTCAAATCCTAAGTCACCTAGTGCTTCAGACTCTCCACCTATTGCTCTCCGAAAAGGTACTCGCTCTTGTGTTACTCAACATCCGATTAGTAAATATGTCTCTTGTCATGCCTTATCTCCATCTTTTTCATGTTTTACTTTTTAACTTTCAAAACTTTCTGTTCCTAAGACAATTCAGAATGCTTTATCTGATCCGGAATGGAGTATAGCTATGAAAAATGAAATTGATGCTCTTCACCATAATGGAACATGGAATCTTATTCCTTTACCACCTAGTAAACAACCTGTTGGCTGTAGAAGGGTATATACAATCAAATTCCATCCTAAAGGTTTTGTAGAACATCTGAAAGCCCGCTTGGTTGCTAAGGGTTACACTCAAACTTATGACATTGATTATGACGAGGCTTTCTTCCCAGTTGCCAAAATTTCTTCTGTTCAAGCATTAATCTCTCTTGCTAATTTGGATTGGCCCTTATTTCAGTTGGATGTTAAAAATGTATTCTTACATGGAGACTTAAATGAGAAAGTGTATATGAAGCAACCAGTTGGGTTTGTTGCTTAGAGGAAGTATCGAGGTACCGTGTGCAAGTTAAAAAATGCATTATATGATTTGAAACAATCTCCTTGAGCATGGTTTGGGAGGTTCTCTGATGCTGTATTGGCATTTAGTCTTCATAGATGCCAAATAGACCACTCAGTATTTCACCTACATAGTGATGTAGGTCATGTCATGTTGGTTGTAATTACTGAGAGTGACTCAGTTAGAATTACTAGACTGAAACAATTTTTACATGATTAGTTTAAGACAAAAGACTTAGGCAAACTTAGATACTTTCTTGGAATTGAAGTCGATAGATCTAAAAAAGGTATTAACATATCTCAGAGAAAATATGTACTTGACCTTCTGGAAGAAACTGGCATATTGGGTGCACAGCCTATTGACACTCCTATGGACCCAAATCGTAAATTCTTGAAAGAGAAAGGGGAGTTGTTTGGAGATTCAGGTCGGTATCAAAGATTTGTTGGGAAATTGAATTATCTTACTATCACTAGATTTGATATCTTTTATGCAGTGAGTGTAGTGAGCCAATTTCTACAAATGTCCGAGGTCTCACGTTGGAATGCTGTAATCCATATTCTTCATTATCTTAAGCGAGCTCCTGGCCTTGGATTGTTGTATAGACCATATGGAAATCTTAGAATTAAAGCTTTTTCAAATGCTGATTGGGTTGAATCTCCTTTAGATAGAAGATCGACTACTGGTTATTGTACCTTTCTGGGAGATAATTTCGTTACATGGAAGAGTAAAAAGCAAACAATAGTAGCTTGGTCTAGTGCAGAAGCTGAATACAGAGCAATGACACACACTACTAGTGAGCTGATATGGTTGCAACACTTTCTTCAATAGATTGGGTTTCCAGCTCATGTCCCTCTTTAGTTATTTTGTGATAACCAAGCTGTAGTGCATATTGTGTCTAATCCTGTGTTCTATGAGAGGACTAAATACATTGAGATTGATTGTCACTTCATTCAGGATAAGATACTAAGTGGTGAAATTTTTACACCTTTTGTGAAGTTTGTTGATCAACTTGCAAATATGTTTACCAAACCACTGTGTTATAGTCGGTTAAAACTTATTTGTTCCAAGCTAGATTTATATGATATATATGCCCCAGCTTAGCTTGAGGGGGAGTGTTAGAGGACATGGTTGTAATTAGCTAACTTATGAGGATATAATTTTCATTTGTATGTAGTATGCATATGTAGTTAAACATCAATGAATAATATGAAGTATTCTCTCTCTATGTTAGACTACAAGGATAAAGTACATTCTGCAACACAAAGACCTTAACAATGATGGCAAAGAACATGGTAAATCTATTGAGGCAAGTCGCAATTGAATGAGATAGTGAGTTTTGTGGTAAACAAATCTAGAATTCACTAGCTATGGCATGTGTGTGTGTGAGCATGTTGATCAGTGAGAGACCGAGAGAAGCCTCTCTGTTAAAAATCATTTGTTCCCTCAAGAAAATCCCTTATGATAAAGATCATGGATATGCACACTCCTATGCAAAATGTATCGCGGTTAGTATGCAACAACAAAAGGCCATGAGCCTTAGGTACTCAATTGCATCAATTGACAGATATTTTTCCCCTTTTTCTCCTGTTAAGAAAATGAATGGATAGGTTGGGCTTGATCCCATCTAATAAACAAGTACACGATCTTTATTACTTTCATAGGACAACCAAGTGTAGATGATAGATTGCAGATGCATATGATAAAAATAGCCAGAAAATTGTGCAACAGTTAGCATACCAATTTTGGTAGCACTTCATACACATCGAATGGTTGCAAATAGGCAATACAACCTTGCCGTTCATCTCCATACAAATTCCACATTCTTCTTCTCTCTCTAAATCAATTTCAGAGAGCTTTCCTTTGTCCGTCTCATCTTTTCTCTTGTATTTGGCAGCACAAATTTCTCTCTGCTTCCTGTCTTCCACATCAGTGATTCCTCTTTGAAGTTGCATTAAAGAGGGAAATATTACACCTGTTCTTGAAGAAAAAAATGGTAAGAATTTGGATTCCTACACGGTTGGAATTAAACAAAAAAATCCAGGAAGCTGACAGAAGAAATTCAATTTCTTTGGAACCTATTACCATAGAACTCTTTTAGAGTGGCTTTCCTCTCATGAATATACATGGTGGTCTTCCCATCTTCATATACCTGTGGCAAACCCAAACTATAACAACCTTCACGAGATAAAGGAGCCTACTGCCCAATTACATTTTAAATAGAAATTACGGCAATCAAAGGAAGAGACTGAAAACCAGAATACCAATTAATAGATCTGAAAGAATGATAGAAAATGAAATTTACCTTGTATATGAGAACTCTAAGCAATCCCAAGGCACCAGCAAGGTGACAATCAGTCCACTGAACAAGAAAGAGGAAGAAATGAGCAGCAGGACAGTAGGATAATCTCATCTGAAGACATGTGCCATCGTATTCCATTGGATAATCAGAAGCCCTGCATCAACATGACATACTTTAACTGTTAAAAGCCATCAATTCTAGCAAAACCTGCCAAATATACCTGATGAATTGAGTTATTTCTTTCTGTTCAGGAAAAAAAAGGACTAATGAGAATATATCAAAAGCAGAAGATTTATAAAATGCAATAAAAGAATGCAAGAGCCTAAAAAAATAGAAATTATGCAATGGGTTTAGAGATGTTCAAATTTTGGTTTCAATGAGAATATAGCACAGCATTGGCATTGGTTTATCTATATGCATATGCAAACGCATATTTGCATAACTAGACCATTAAATTGACTACATTAGATTATGCATATGTAAATTTATGGATAGCTATGAACAGTAACTTTGCATATTTGCAGATGTACTTTACTGTTCACTCCCAAAATCCTATTTTATTAATTTCTTCTCTCCTTCCACTCTCTCTCTCTCTCAACAGTGAAAAATTGGTGTTTTTGAGCACAAGTTAAAGGATGGAATTTGTAGTAGGTAATAATTGCAAAATATAAAAAAAAAATTAATTAGGAAAAAAAAATAATGATAATAAATTAATAATATTTTTATTATTATTTTGGCTTAAAGATGCATAATTCAATATGGGAGTTTTTCTTGCATGGCAAAGTCAATCTCCAGAACATGTGATTTTGCATATGCATATAGATAAACCAATGCTAATGGTCTTAATCTACAGTCAACCACTTTCTTAAAAAGGATAAAAGGCCTAAAATCTCAGCTTTACAGTGAGAATTGAAAATGGAGCAACACCAGCTTTGACCGATTGTGTCTGACGGTGCACACAGTTACAGATCTAAAAAAGGATAGTCACTTCTGGTCACTCCTCAGGCTTTTGCATTGCCTTCAAACACCCACCCCTCCAATCGAACACATTTAAATATATACGTGTACATGTTCTGGGGGAATCACAGTTTCACACGGTCAAACACAACAAAATACCACACGCACCAAAAAAAAAAACTGTAAAACCGGTGGCAAAAGTCACCTCTGAAATTCAGCAAGGAAAAGAAAAGGCTAAATTCCAAATATAAGTGCCGGAACTCGATAACAGTGATCCAAGATAACCACTTAGAGCCCATCGAATACAGAATCGATAACGGTAGTTAGAATGAACCACAATTTTCTCCAAATTGGTCATAAACATATGGCACATACAACCGCCATAATTCAATTCTAAAAGCCATTCCTTCATGGGTTTTTTCATAACATTTTTTTCTTAAAAATATATTCCAATTAAGCTGCGAAAAAATGAAAAAGGGAGTGACCCAAAAACACAGAAAATTTTCAACAATAAAATTCTAAAAGCCATTCCTTCATGGGTTTTTTCATAACATTTTTTTCTTAAAAATATATTCCAATTAAGCTGCGAAAAAAATGAAAAAGGGAGTGACCCAAAAACACGGAGAGAAAATTTTCAACAATAAAATTCTCATAATCACAGAGAGAATCCCGAAAATTCGTTTCATAAACTAAAACCCACCAACAAAAGAAAAAAGTGAAATAAATAGGCAAAAGAGAGATTTACAGGGTATTGGCAAACTGAATATCGGCTTCGAGGGCCTTAAGGGAATCCTTGAAAGACTTGCGCATTTTTCTCCGATTAAACTCATCCACCGACGGCTCACCCAATAATCCTAACACACTCCACCACCCATTCACTCCCACCTCAACGGCTGCAAACCACAATACCCACAAAACCAATATACACTCAAATCAACCTACTCACGTACTTAAATCAACGGCCCAATAGCTTCTCTCTTTTTTTTTTTTTAACCCTTTTCTTTCAGATAACAATATTTCGGGCTTAACAGCCTCGCGTCGTCCCAGAAATTCTTGCACTTTCGAGTGGTTTCGGAGGCAGGGAGAGAGGGATGTGGGACTGACTTGGCTTTGGCTTGGAACTCACGTAATAGTAATATAATATATTTATGGGTAAATACATCTCGACTGCTTATTAATGCGAGGTAACCCGCGGCTTCCTTAAATGACCAAATTGCTCACCATCAAACCTCGAAATTCCTAACATTATCACTTCCAACGCCGGATATCCTCTCTCTCCTACGTAATTGGTCAGTTCTGGGTTGAGCTGAGGTGTCGTTTCGTGGTGAATGTTTCATGGGTGTGCGTGCCTCAGGGGGTGATGAGAGTTGGGGATAGAAAATCTGTTTTTGTATGAACAGAAACAAGTAATGGTGGAAGGTGGCGGCATCATCTACGGACACGTAGAGAGCATGCATAAGTTAGTCTAACCGTTACCGGTGGATCCCACAGTTGGTGGTTAGGTCCTTTGAAGGTTCTAGCATGGATTGGTCTCCGACAGGAAACCCAGCTGTACTGTCTAGACTCTTAACTAATTGGAAATTGTACGGGACAAACAAGTGGAAGATGTATTACATCATATGTTTCCTTTTTAATAATTTTTTTTATAAGGTTACCTTAAAATTATATTGCCCAATTGGTTAGATTATTAAAGGTTGAATTTGTCAATTATTTTTGGGCCTCAGCTGAAATTTATATAATGTTTTTGGTGTATGGGTGGAACAAAGGACAATGTTGTAGCTTATGGATAAGTATAACTATGAGCTACCTACTCAATCAACTTAAAAAAGGAAGATCTAATCCAATCATGTCTTTTGCATTATTTTCTACTATTTTTTCGACAATGTAGTGGGAGATTGCAACCTCAAGGGACGTTCAATTATTTATTTATTCATTCGAGATGCATGATTGGAGTTGTCGGTAATTATAGTACCATGTCTCTTAATTTTGTGAAAACTATTTGGATTTAAGAAAGATTTTTGATTCATTAAGTTAGATTCAAACCCAAACATTTTTTAGAAAGCAATAATTGCTAATGGCATCAAGATCCTCAAGAAATTGAGAATTTAGAGTTCTACATATCTTGATAATTTATTTTAAAAAAATACAATAATTGAATAAGATTTTAAGGCCGTGTTCAGATCTCTAGTCAATATTTCAATTGAAAATCTTTTAACTTCTTCCAAAATCTAGTTTGACCAAGTAAAAAAATTCAACTTCGTCGTCTCTCAATATGAGATTCGTAAGTTCACATTGCATTGAATGTGTCAATGCCCGCATGGCATTATTAAGACACTTTTAGATCATGTTCATTCACCTCCATCATATTTATCCAACTCAACGGTACGAAACAAAAAAATAAATCAGAATAAATAGAGCCACCGTCCACCTAAGACCAAAGTTGGATGGTGGGCCCACCCTAAGATCAATCAACCATCAACCCATCCTAAATCATGAGAGGGTTATTCCTCTTTTGAAAAAAACAAACAACGTACCTAAAGTTTCTAGGGATTTGATGATTCTGCTTAATTATGAAATGCCACCCCGGGTTTTACTTTTTAGGCGCCGACAATGTGGAAAGGAAAATGATATGCACACGTAACATTTTACAATATTTTACACAATAATATTTAAAAAAAAGAGAGGATATTTTTGTAAATTACATTTTCAAATTAACATCACTTTACAAAAAAATCCTTATTTTACAATATATATGGTGTAAATTGTTGTAAAATATGTTGTGTATATATCATTTCTAATGTGAAAAACCCTTCTACCTTGGACTTTATGTTCATTTAAGGATCACCGCCAAGTATTTATGGGGTCTCTGCTTTCCTACTATAGTGCTACAACCCTGGGCTGTTACAAATTTAAGATACATATAATGTCAGTTGAGGTCAAATTGTTAAGGGAAAAAAGGGCCCAATGGGGCTCCCATAAACATTTAAAGAAATAAAATTTAAAAATAAGAAACAAAAAATTGCAAAAACATAAGAAATAAAAAATTGAAATGAGTAAAAAAAAAGTTAATATTAAATTAGAAAACTGAAAATTCTTCAAAAAGACAATAAAGTTTGGGAAAAACAAACTAAAAACTTAATGAAAGGGATGACCATTGTCAGTGATCATTACGGATGGGCTTTGGAGTCTGGACACCCACCTCTTCGGGCGACCCGGAAGAGGCAATCCAAGCGATGGCAAGAGTTGGGTGGCCCAAGTGTAAGTAGTAACTCCCATAATTTTTCCCAAGAGAAGCTAAAAAGAACAGAAATCGTACCGTGCTGGGATAGATCATGACCTGACCCAGAACCAGAAGAACCAAAACTTACATCAATTAAAGAGAGAATAAAATCTCCAGTCAAATCGAGACCGCCATTGGCAATCTCTAATACAGCTGTGTGGATCCTCCCAGCATATTTCCTCGGAGATCAGCAGTCATGGTATTCATGTCACAGTAGCTTTCCCAGCCAAATCTCTCTCATAACTCCTCCATTCCTTTATTTTTGGATAAAATTGGCACCAAGGGTCTGGTCGTCGTCGTCAAAAACAGCAATTTGATGCATGCCACCATCATGTCCTTTTTTTCGGAGAGTGACACACCGCAATGCAGACATTTTGATCGCAACAATTAAATGGGTGCCACTTCATCTATGGCAATTTCCTTAGGGACCCTCATATTTATTTGATGTGTATCCCAACCAGCTTTATTTAACTGCTGGATGAAATTCTCAAATCTATCTTCCATCTGCACAATGCTTTGAGCAAGCAGATGGAAGACATCATCTGAACTGTCCCAGTTCTCATGTAGCCAATAAGCCTGCCACACACTACGCAAGACAGAAACACTTGTAGCTCCTACCTGCAGTGAAATCTAGAGAGTTTGACCAAGCTGAGCCAGTATATCCTGACAAATAATTTACATGCATACCTTGAATGAGACAAAGACCTCAAATTCCCCTTGCTTTTGGTTCACTGCGAGAATGTATTGCTCCTTTGCATATAATTTCAAAAGTGATTTTACCTGTTGCATTATAAATGACTAGTTAACATCTCTACTTAATGCAATAAAAGATATTAGAAGAGTAATTAAGGCAATACCGTGGAAAGAGATTTCTTGCCACCAACCATCTCCTCCAAGGACACACCAAATGTAATTAATGGCTTCATGAATCTTTGCCATGATAAAATATTTTCTTCCTTGTTGCATGCAACACATCCTGAAATCAACCTATCATAAAGATTGGTCATTTTTTATAAAGTCAATAAAATGTATGCTGAGCAAAGGACTAAAAATATTTTAAATTTTACCCGGCACAGTAGAGTGCAAAACATGTGATTTTACCAGCAGACGAGCACGCTTCATATTTATCTGTTAAGGAAGCAAAACAGAGAAAACAGCCAACTAATCAAACGGATGTTCTGCTTTCCAATTTGAAGGTTAATTTGGCAAAATTTGCCTTGGTTCCAATGTATGTTGCCTAGTGTCCTTTTCACCTATGAAAGAACTCAGCCTTCATTTGGGGCCACTTTCAAGGCCAAGGCAATTGAGATAGGGTTATTGAGAAGATTGATCGTCTGCTGGTTGGCTCGAAGAGGATGTATTTGTCCAATGCATTCTTTCTAATTTGCCTACGTGTTCCATGTCTCTTTTTCTGCTTCCTTCTAGTGTGGCTAAACACCTAGAGAAGTAGCAATGAGATTTCTCTAGGGTGCGTTAGGTGAAGAGGTCAAATTTCATCTTGTTAAGTTGGACAATGTATGCTATCTAATCTTCAGGGATGGCTTGGGAGTTGAAACCTACACTAGTTTGATCATGCACTCTTGGGGAAGTGGCTTTGGTGCTATCAAAATGAGTGATAAAGTTTTGTTGAGAGCGATAGTAGATTCCAAATAGGGATGTGCGTTGGGTAGGTGATGGTTAAATAAGATCCATGGGCCTCATGGGGCTGGGATTACTGAAGAAAAGATTTAGGGAGGTTTTTTAACCATTCTCAACTTGAGACGAGAGAGGAAGCCAAGGATTAGATCTTGGCATGATATGTAGTGTGGAGATAGAGCTATCAAGAAAGCTTTTCTGGATATGTACAGTGTTATAAGTGCTAAGAATACTACTATGTGGTGGACCATTGGGAGATATCTAGTAATTTCTCTCACTAGAATATAAGCTTTACTAGGGAGGCTTATGAGTGGGAGGTAGATGCCTTCACTGAATTCTTTAACATGTTGTATTCCTCTAGTTGAAGATGAGGGATGTTCAATGTTCATTCCTTCTACAATGTCCTTATTCCTCTTGATAAAACCCATTTCCTTGAAAAGTATCTAGCGGACTAAGCTCCCTTCTAGAGCTGCATTTTTTTTGCAAGCATCTCTTGGAAAAACTTTCACCACAAATAATCCAACGAAAAGGCACATCATTGTGATTGATTGGTGTTGTATTTGTAAGAAGTAGTGGTGAATCCATTCATCATCATTTACTTTACTGCAAGATTGCCAGTGCTGTGGAGTGAATTTTTCAAATGGGTTGGTTTGGCATGGGTCATAGTGGGAAGACAAGTGGATCTTTTCTACTCTTAGAGTGGGTTAAGTGGCATCCCACAAGTTGCAACTGTATGGAAGATGGTTCCTACTTGTCTCATTTGGTGCATTAAATGAAAAGGAACAAGTGAAACTTTGAAGAACATTAACGGACATTGGAGGAGCAAAAAACTTTCTTTTTCAATACTCTCTTCCTTTGGGCAGTTTCTATAGACTTTCATGTGCTCAACTTTCATGATTTTCTTGTATTTGTTTCTCCTCCTAGATTAGTGTCTCTTGTATATTTCATGTGTACTAGAGTTGAACTTTTGTGCTTCTTAATAAAGTTTTATTACTTGTCAAAAAAAAAAAGAAAAAGAATGAGATAATCCACGTTAAATTTTATTTTTAGAAGATTAGGAAACAAATATAGAACATTCTTACTGTGTTAAATAGTAGAACTGAAAGTGATTGGTAACGTAGCCAAAGGTGCAGAAGCCGCATGCTCGTCCATGTCAATGCCAACACAGGATATGATCTGAAAAGTCCAGGCGCATCCTGCATTCAGAATTCTAAAATCAATTAAATGCATCAAATAAAAAAGTATGTTCCTTTATGGTAAATTGAAATTGCTACCAAGGAAATTCATGAGCATCTTGAAATATATAATGTACCAGGAACAGTATGCCCAGACCAAGACCAAGAAGCTGAGCTGCTACTTCCCAAACTTCTTCCTAATTAATTGATCAATCAGGAGAAAAACATTCTCTTTTCAGTAAGAACTTATATATTTACAGAAAGGTGGGAATTTATTGTTATATTCTAACCCAAATGGATATTATTTTCCTCTGTGTGCGCACTGATCTGGCTTTAAGGTAGCAAATGAACAAAAAAATAAAATATAAAAAGTTCATTTGGTATCACCCGAAGGCTTATACTTTCTCCCCCAAAACAGAACATGCAAGCAATTATTAATTAAAAACGAGAGGAGATCTCAATTTCCAAAACCTCACTTCCTACACAACAATAGCCGATGCTAACGCTCCCATCTTCCTGATATACGAATAAAACACTTGTGGTTCAAAGAACATGTCTGGGGTAGTTTAGAAAATGGTTACAGCTCTGCATTGCATGCCTCATTATAAATATTGATGGTCCATAGCATGCCTACATATGTCAACTAACAGAAGGAGTTTCCTAAATAGTAGGGATTGCTTATTCTATGTTTAGTCAAAGGGAATCAGGGACCAGATAAAGGATTTGGCTGAAAGAGAAACATATATATTCTTTAAATAATGATCATGGATTACTTATATTGCCTCAATACACAATTTGGTGACAACACAGAAAATATTCTCAAAGTTGAGCTACATAATTTAAATGATAATATCAACAGCAGCAAAAGCCTCATCATCAACGCAGTTAGTAGAAAAACTACATAGTAGTTTATAGCTAATAAATATGATAAAATGAATGACAGAAAAGTAAGCTTCGTTAATAAAAGAATACCTTTGCTGCTACCTCTCCCAGATTTCCTGAGATTGCAAAATGGTTTTGTATTACACGAAATGATGGATCTTTTAGACCTCTAGCCACAGCCTGTTTCAATCTCAAGTAGATCAGTAATAATCAAATCATTCACCAGATAACTATGCTACACTTCCACAATGATTTGGAGATATTTTTAAGTACATTGATATGGAGAAGTTAAAGATTAAGTTTTTCTGAAACATTATTTGAGGCAAAAAAAGTGATTACTAAAGAAAATTACATGGGTTGTGATTGTAGTCATCAGAATAAACATGCGAAATAAAAAGGAGAATACCTTTGCAAGATTTCCAAGAGATGCCAAAGGTAAGAAATAGGCTGGATATAGTTGGGTAGTTAGATCAAAGATGCTGCATGATGAATTAAAATAGAAAATGAGTGATCTTGTTAAATAGAATCTGAAAATGAGGTAACCTACATCTAAAAGGAAACTTGTTACACAGACCTTCCTGCACTACCAATGAAGTCAGCGTACATGCGCCATTGTTTTGGATCATCATCAAACAGATTTCCAAACCGCCCACCTGGAAAAGATAGTGAGAGTCACCGATAAAATTCAGCACAAAAACCTTTTCAATCTTCTAGCTATCTTTACTATTTCAGACCAATGAATAAGCGTCCAACAGCCCCAATGCCATCCTTTGACACCCATCTGTAGAAATCATCATATAAATTGCAGTTTAATCCAATAAAAGAATCTTTGATACAGAAAAAAAAGTCCATGCATGCAGACAGCCACACAAAACACGCATATGTTTGTGCATTTGAAGTAAACACACACACACACGCACACACACACACTAATTGAAGTTTAAACGAAAGAAATCCCAAAAATGCAATAAAAAATCAATGAATTTAAAATTCACCTTATGGCAGCAGCTGAAGCGGCAGCAGTAGTCCCTGAGAAAGAGGCAACACCGACGGCCTGCAAGGAAGTGCATAGAACAACTTTTGTCAGAGGCAAAAATAAATTTGAATATTCAAATGATCTTCTCCTCACTCCTATTAAAATAGGAATTATAAATGTAATGACAAGCATGATCCATGAATATGATATCTATATTCCATAATTATTATTAAACAAATATATATTTATTTTTGATAAGTAAACAAATATTTTATCTCAAAGGACTGTTTCTAATTCACCTGCTCTTTTTTTAAAGGAGTCTGTAAATTTTAAATTAAGAAAAAAAGGATATGTAAACTACAGTAAAAATTTTATACTCTTAATCATTCTAAATCTTCTCAAGTACTTCAAACAAACAAATACCTCAAATCAAGAAGTTAGAAGTCATCGATGAGATGACCAAGTTACCATTGAAAAATAAATACCATCCATTTTAAACTAAGATTTTATGAAGCAAGGAGTAGATAAATTAAAAAAAAAAATTCAATTATTATTCATTACAATTTAGATAATACAAATTTTAACCTCTAGAGAAGTAAAGACATGTAATTACACTACAAAGAATACGCTACTTTGATATAATTCAAAAAGAGTAACCTCCGTGAAAATTCATAAGCTTTAAACATCATTTCAGTCAAAGCAAACTCCTTACCAAATAAAAATCTAACTACACCAGAAACTTCAACAAAACAAGAAGAAAGATAAGATCTGCTAAAGGAAGATTCTCAAACAGCCTGACACGATTAAGAACAGTTTAAGGTTTCTCTCTTCCTTTTTTTTTTTTATTTGATAAGTAAGGTTTCTCTCTTCCTAATAGAAGCAAAAGTAATGACCTGAGTTAGACTGACATGCCTTAAGTAGACTTGACGTGACTAAAGCGTGACAGATCCAGGCAGTGACATTGGTAGGGAACTGTAACAACATGTACTCCAAGTACTCATCTGAGACCGATCCTGCATGATATGCAAAGGAGGAGGAAAGCAGACCTTCTCATCAATCACAAATTCTCTAACAACATTTGCCATTCAAAAGACGAAACTCTTCTATCTCAAAATCGGGATTATTCTCTGATGAGTCACTAATAGGTGGCTCACAGAGAAAAGAAAAATACTTAGAACTGGGAAGAGAAAAATGAAAAAGAAAAAAGAAAAGAAAAAGTGAGAAACAAATAAAGAATGCTCGTGATCAGAACCTGGGAAACCGGCAGGTAAAATAAAATCTTTAATGCTGTCTGGAAGCCATGATATTCTAGTGTCAGCAGTAGTATGCGAGTCCTGAAACCTATTTGTCACCGAGCTATTCTCCTCAAGAAATGTTCGTAATCCATATTCTTCATCTAACATGTACCTGCTTGTGATGCCACGATTCAAAGAGAGACAAACAAATCACAGCCTAAGAATTACAAATGTATGACCAATGCGAAATATCACAAGTTTCTTTTCAAACAAGAAGGTCACAAGTATTCAAGCATTGACCAGCAAACCGCCTGGCCGCATCATTCAAGAATCATTTTAAAACAGGAGGGCATTTCTCATCAACATTTACATTTTCATTTCCATTATCACGCGCTTTTTTTTAATGAATTATACTAGCACACAAAATAGCTATGGTAAGCGACCATTAGCTATGGATCTAGAAAATTTTAATAAATTCAGAGATGAGCCAGAACAAAGGAAGAACTGTTTTAGGAAAGACCTCTTAGCAGTGCCATTGCCATATCTCTCTACCACGATCACCTCCGGCCCGCCTTGAACCCTAAAATCCAAAAAAGAAAACCTGGTTATAAAAATCAGTGAAAATCACAAACACAAACTGAACTGAGCGTATCGGCTATCACCATCAGTTTTTAACAACCAGTTTCATAATTGAGGTAAGCTTCTTAATTTTAACAAAAAAGAATTGATAATCTTACTTGCTATGATCAGCCCCGTCTTGTTCTTCATCTTCTCCACAGCGATGGTTGGGTTGCGAAGAAAAGCATAGAATTTGAGAGCGACGATGTCTTGCTCTCCGAATCTTTCTGTAAGACTCAAAGGCGTGTATGGGAGATGACAGAAGCAGAGCGCAAGACATATCGATCAAAAAACGAATAAATAAAGAGTTTGGGGGTAATCGGCGAAGTGAATATAGGAGAATGCGGCAGGGGTTTTGGGTTTTTCACTCTTCTTTTTCCCGTTCTCCTTTCGGCTCCCTCGCTTCGCGCACCGGGAGAAAGCCAGGTGTCACCTATCTTGGCCCTGTGGTTCCGCTTATAGCTATCATTTAGCTTTGACACTGTTGGGGTGAAGTGGCCATGGCCCGACCAACGATCAACATGATTATACACGTCACGTGGTCTTATAAATTAATGAAATTCGTAAAAATAAATTTATAAATGGGTTTAGTTTGATGTAATATGTTATATTATTTTTATTGTTAAATAATTTAACGTATTATATGATTATAATATTTTTATAAGATCTTTTTTTATCACTATAATACTTTCAGGCAAATAGGCTTGTCAGAGAATACCAAATTATCTACAATCCACCAAGTCGGTTGCCTCGTTAAGAAGCCAGCTTAAGGGGAGACCATTCGGATAGATATATGTGCAAGCAGCAAGGCCCCAAAATTTGTCTGCAGCATGCAATTGGACTCTTTTAGGGCCCTATGATATGAGGCTCGATCATTAATGAACAAAGCTGTTCACTTGAATTTGACAGGACTTGTAGTTCACTTGAGTTTCTTCATTACCATGACTATCACGAACAAGAGGACTAGAAATACGTCCAACGTACAAGACTAACCAGCTTTGACTGAAAATCTCGCAGTTTCTATGTTGGTCGTGATCGAGCCATGCACCTAACACAACTCTAAAATGAAGTTGCCAGTAGATGGCACTGAAATTTAGTACTTGACTCATGAAGCCTCTATGATTAACTCCAATCTCATGACATGCATTATCGTTGAATGTTAGTCACTGCATGCAGGAAAGCTAAAACTTGCATCTGGAACATAGCGTTGAAATACTAAATTGAATTGCAAACCAAAACAAAAACAATTACCATCAATTTATTGATTCTTATTGCAGTACAAAGAGTACTAATTAAAGCAAATACTCCAAACCTTGTGCCATGTGAAATAGAACTCAAAGTGCAAAAAATTATGAGAAATACAAGACAATATTATATATATATATATAATTATATAGGCGGCCGTCATCCAGTTTTCGATGGAATCATATAAAATTCATCTCAACTTTAGGCCAAGCATGCATGACGACATACGGCTTCCATCCACAACCAAAAAACTTGAATGTTGCTTGATTTCCGACTGATGATTAATTTCAATCAAGATCAGTGAATGCAAGTCGATCGATCCGTTGAATGTTGAAGATCCAATGCATCAATCCTTATCCAGGAAGTGATCCTGAAAGGTGACGCCTGCATCCAAATTAAGTAAGCTTAGAAGTTAGAAGTTACATATGTATATTTTAACTATGTTGCATGATTTGGATGCATGTACTTTAAAAAAAAAAAAAAAAAAAAAAAGAACCTATACCTTTGTTAAGCTCTGAAGGCTGCTTCTGTTGTCATCTTAATTCCTGAGTTGATTATATTTGCTTGGTCTGGAGGTCAAAAACTCAAGATCGACTTAGATGTTTGATCTTGGACATATATAATGTTGTAAGTATCTCATTAAAAACAAAGTTGCAAGTACTTACTAAATGGTGTTTTGGATACGAAGAAGCATGCTCCAATAACAATGTAGCATAAGAGGAGAACCAATCCTTTGATGTAGTGAGAAGTCCCATCCTATAAAAATTGAGAGTGAAAGATTTCATCATCGATCAGTCTATATATATGAGTGGCGAACGGACATTTAATATATAGAGGCCAAAACTTCTGTACTAATTAGGCTAATATTCTTACCTGTAAAGTGAAGGCCGTAGCAATTATAGATAGAGCAAGAGAGCATGTCTCAAGAATATTGAAATCAAGATCCATCTTAATTCCCATAATCCAAGCTACAACCACGCATAATGGAACCTGAAATATTAAGCCCATTGTACTTTTAGTATAAAGTTTATTTTCAAAACTTGATAAATGAAGAAAGCTTATTTGATCCATCAATATTGGTTTCGAATTCTCACCACAAACATTGCAATTTGAGCTGCTGACCCTAAAGCAACACCTAAAGTTATATCCTGCAAACATTAATGTGCCCAGAATTTTCCCTTATAATCATTTTATTACCAAATAAATTAATTGTCAAGACAGAAAAGCGCTAGCACCATACATATAGCTAGCTAGTACTCACCAACTTGTTCTTAAAAGCAAAAATGATTGCTCCTGCATGCTCTGCTGCATTTCCAACAATTGGTAACAAGATTATGCTAAGGAAGCTGACAGACAAACCCCAAGAATCTGATGCATCCTGAAATCAAGGGATTGGAGTAGTGATGATAAGTATCATGGTATAAGCTAAACAAATTGTAGAGACGTACGTTAATGGATCTTCTTATGAAAATGATATGTCAAGTACATTAATGAAATCGTTTCATACTTAGATAGTGTTCAACTACATGACTGTGACAATATGATCACAGCATCATATGTACGTTTACTTGCCTCAATTGTAGCCACGACATACTCAGACAACAAAGCTATGATCAGGGTCATCCCAACCAACCAAGTAAATCCACTCCAGAATCCTATCACAGCCGTCTCTTCCACAGCATCACCATCCTCTTCTGGTTCCTGTATAGGTTGCACCATTATTATTGCATTTATAAGTTAGCTAGCATACTATCTGGTACCAAGAGCGACAAAAGATAGCTAGATTAATTAGTTATATTATGATTAATGACCGGCATTAATTACTAAGTAATTTAGGTGTATAATTAGTATATTCAAAAAAGAAAATATTCCCTTAATTAATTTGCGCTGTAGAATGCAGCGTCTTTAATTTTGTGGGTAAGTAAAAAAAAAAAAAAAATGTACTGTCGAAGTTTTTTTTCGACGTCTGTTTTTATCTGATCATCATCTTCATTTCTTATATGACAAATATATATTTTAGCCATAAAAAATTTTTACAAAACTTAACTCACAGACAGACGCGATTTTATATAAAACTATATCAGATTATAAAATTACTTTTATTATAAAATAGATCTAATATATTATATGAAACTACATGATCAATTAATTGTGAATTTACTTTTGTAAAATATTTTCATGTCTGTAATTCTTCTATTCTTATACTGTGATGGATATCATGAGCTTAAGAAAACTACCTCCAAATCAACTTTATCATGTTAGTACATTAATTAACCCAAACTAGATAAAATATTACTTCACAAGTACTTGAGGTACTGTTCAATTAATCAAATCTATTTTGTAATAATTTTACAATTTAACCTATATATGTCAAATAACATTTAATTTATAATATAATTTTTATAAATCACCCAACTTACGTGCATTTTAAAGATGATCAGTACTATTGCAAGAAAATATTGCTAATTGCTACAAATACAATCAGCTAGCATTATGAATTGATGATATAAGTAACTATATACCTCCTGGGCTTCGAACAATTGGCGGTGTGTCCACAGTTGAAAGACAATGTACGCAGCGTATGCAATTAGCATAACAATGCTACTGGCTCTCGACAATTGGAGGGCTGACTCGGCTGTACTCAAAGCATCGGATTCCCCTGAATACCGAAACAACATCGGCAACAAGTGGCACAATAGTGCCAACAGCAGCAGAAGAGAGTTCACGTCTGCTTGTCTCTGTCAATTAAAACAATATATAGACATCAATTTAACACCGACAATTCAGCCATGTAAATTAGATCAATAATATATATTTTTATATGGTTGTTTCATTAATATGTACGTAATAACTCACTCTGTCGTATTTTTGTTCTTTACTAAGGTTGGCAATACCACCACAAAAAAGAGACGTCCCAAGAACCAGAAGAAGGTTAGAAAGAACGGACCCCAAGAGGGAATACTTGACAACGCTTATTTTACGGTCTTTTAGAGCTAGTATTGCTATAATGAGCTCCGTTGCATTCCCGCAGGTAGCATTCAGGAGTCCTCCCACTGCAAATCACAGAATCAAAGTAATTATTTAATCAACCTCTTTAATTCAACTTGTTTGTGCATGCAGGGACAAGATTCAAATCAAGCTCGATCGATCTTTGGAAAATCATCTATCCAGGAGTCCAGATCACAACCTCATATATTGAGGTTTTTCTTTTGGCGTTTATAACAAATAATCACGTCCATTTCAATACGTGGGTGTGTGGATATATTAATATATATGCACCTATATGGATTGCTACGTGTATATGAGGATACCAACCACGTACTGAGAGAGAGAGAGAGAAGGCAGCTCATACCTGTGGGACCTGTGTAATAAGCAATTTGTCTGCAATTTTTTAGAAAAGAGAAATATAAAAAACAAGAATCAGCTCGATGAACACTGAAAAATAAAAAATTAAGTATATATAAAAATTGAATTATTTGATATTTTTTTTAGCATATGAATAATTGGTCTTACTCTGTGAGGAAGCTGACACGTTCAGCTAGTGGTACCAGTCCAACTAAACTCAAAGCGAAGACCCATGGCTGTAATTTTCAATATAATTAATCAGAACGTACGGCTATGTTTGCAGAATGGAAAATGATTAAATACAAAAGTAAATTATTCCCACGCCTGTTGTTCTTTACAATATTTTACTCCTTTGATATGAACGCTAGAATTAACTGAATCAATATTAACTATCGTTTCTTTTAGGAAAACAGACTTAATCCATTCGTTTTACAACTTATTTAAATTAGGGTTGTTTGCAGTCATGAGAAATAGCTAGCTGCAATATCACAACAATAAAAAGGAACCAGGACTCAAATCATTAAAATCTCGAAATTATACCATGCATATATCTCAATCTAATATTTTGTTAAGCACAATAGATATTGGTGCATGAAATCTTTGATAATTGTTAATAAGGAATTCGCCATGATCCTGTAACTCTAACCCGATATTGAAAGTATTGAGATTATTTAGTCTCCGATCAATCCTGGACCATATTGTAATGATGGGGATATATATATATAGCTATATATATAGCTGTTACTTACTCTTCCGAAAGCGTAAGAATCTGCGAGAATGGCAAGCGGGATGGCCGGAAAGAGAACAAAAAGCTTAGTCCCAAGAATGACCTCTTGAAGGTTAGCCAACAACTGTCTAAGACATGCATAAGGAACTCTGGAGACAAGAGTAAGGTCGGACTTTTTGCGG
This sequence comes from Carya cathayensis, assembly GCA_011037825.1. Taxonomy (NCBI): domain Eukaryota; kingdom Viridiplantae; phylum Streptophyta; class Magnoliopsida; order Fagales; family Juglandaceae; genus Carya; species Carya cathayensis. The sequence continues at coordinate 160,946 of QGSO01000147.1, forward strand.
AGAGAAGAGGATGACATGTTGTGTGCAGTCCGGCCATGCCGCATCTCCTTGCTCAAGCTCTTGACGTTGCCGTTTTCCAACAGCCATGGTTCTTGGTGAGAGTTTGAAGCCATGTTTTTTCTCACAAAAAAAGAACCAAACTCATGTACTTATTACGTTTCTTGGTAGGATATTTCCGTATCTCTAATCGTTATGGGTGGAGTGAGTGAGCGCTCCTACTGTTATAAATAGGCTGCTGGTTAGAAAGTCATGTTTTATGCATGCATGGCAGGTAAACTAATGCTAGACACTCACTGCATCTTCCTCGAAGCTTCTTTCCGGGGATCAGCCACGTGTTATGAGATGTAATTAAGGACTTCTCCTAATGCTAATTAATTAGGTTGAGAATATAATTAAGGCCATTAATTTTACTCTCTACATATATTGACAGCTCAAGTAATTAATTTCTCCTATGTCCTATAAATCTTTTTATTTTATGGCCTGTCTTATATATGTTCTTTCTATATATATATGTATAGATGACATGTGTTTTACATCAATTCACAGTACGTAATTAATAATTTCCGATGGAAAAATTAAAGGTCATTAACCTTGCATTTGGTTTCTTCTCCGTTTCTGAAACCGATCCTCAAACTCACGATCTCCTCGGCCGGTTTCTATTTCTAAAACTGGCGGGCCTGAGAATCATCTAAAAAAGCCTAAAAAAAGAAGAAGAAAAAAACCGAAAACAAAAGCAAATGGCAAAACCCAGCTAGCTAGTGCGCCCCGGGAGGGCAGATCCCCAGCAGCACCACTCTGGTGCAAGCGTGCAAGGGTTAATCTCCCAGTCCCAGGCCAACCAAAAAAAAAAGGAAATTTATTAACCAACTGAAACAACACTAGCTAAGAGATCAATCGATCAATTCAACTCCAATTCTACATAGCCGAGAAGTTTAAAATACAACATATATAAATAAAGCACACTCTCTGATATAATATACATTAGATCATTATAATGATTCTGAATCATATTCATTTTTACAATTTTTGAACTATTTTTTCTTATGCACAAATGTGCATTTATATGTATATAAATGTTTTATCCATAAAAAATATTTTACAAAAGTAAATTCACAGATTCACGTAAATTGTTGTGGTATGTTAGGTTATAATATTGATTTATTTTACTGTAAATAAAATCTAACGTATCACATGAAACTATATTAGTTTTTAAATTTATTTTTGTAGTTGTAGCACTTTATATATATAATACTATATCTATTAATGTTGTTAGGGGGATTTTTCCCAAAAGTATTATCCAACCCTAGTAGATGCGGCATCTGGCCCAAAGCTAGGCCGAGGCCCATTCAACTCATAACAGCCTACGTACTTGAGGGATTCCCAGCCCTAGGAGAATGCGGGTCAAGCCAACGGGCGGGGTGGCCCATGGCTCGGAGAGCACCTAGTTTCCCTTCACCATGGAAGGAGCAGCACGCCACCTTGATGGAACTCCAGGACTTGGCACCCCCTCCTCGAGACCACGCCACATTAAATGGATTTTGGCAGGAGGCACCCCAGTGCCAGAGCGGCAAGGCATGGGTCTGCAACCCTAGGGGCAGGTATAAAGGCCGCCCCCTGAGCACCGAGCAAAGGTAACTAAGAACATACAACCTGGTTTTAGAGTTTCCTCTCTTTTCTCCTATTGACTTAGGCATCAAAGGCTCCATCTAGCTACCACACTGTCGTTGGACCCCAGAGTAACATTGCATGTGCAGGTAAAAAGGAAGGCCCGAGCCACCGAGAAGCTCGGCTCAAAAGCATACAAAACACGTCATTAATAGTTGGCGCCGTTTGTGGGATTCTACAAATTTCAAAGTCGAATGTGTCCTTTACACACTTGTAGGAGCCCAACCTTGGAGGGTCCAGGCACCCCTAGGACATCAAAAGCCCCGTTCTCCCCGGGTACATGAGCAGAACGGGATGTAATTACAGACCGTGAACTACACGAGGAGTTCTAAGGCAAAAAGACCCATTGAACGGCCCACCCATGAGGCTGGGGGCAAGCCTTCTTTTCAAAACATCTCCTGGTAATGAAGAACGATGTGACTTTCAGAAAGGCATCTGTTAGAGGTTCGAGGCAATTACCACACACATATCTCCACAAAAGCTTTTCGCAGGATCTGGCATCACAAGGCCAGCCTTGAGCCAAAGTGCTCATCAAAGCCAAGAAGGGCCGACGTGAGCACAAAGTGAAAGAAGAGGAGACAAAATTTCAGAATGCTGGAAGACCAGAAGGAGAGAATTGATGGCAAATGACGAAGATGTGAGGCCTATATATAGGTTGGGAATGATGGCTCGCCTCTCGAAATTCATGGTTCATGTATGTTTTGGGGGCTTTGTCAGGAGTAGTGCGAATCTCCCAAAAAATCCCACATTGATCACATGGCGAGTATGGAAAGATGTGAACCAACACCACAAATGAACTATGGTTGGCCTTTACGCTTTGAATAGCCAACTGTACAAGGCCCTTTCAGATCGACGCACGTCACCCTTGGGCAGAGGGAGCTGACACGACCCATCACCTGTCACATCTTATGTGAGGTATGCCATTGCAGCATGAGACGTGTGAATAGGAACAGAAAAGAACACAAGGTACAAACCAAAGAGTGCGCAGGCGGTGAACATTAAAAAAGATTAAATAAACCAACCAAAATAAGGCTTGCCCGATCACCAAGGTACAAAGAACAAAAGCTTTATAAGTGTCTATAAATAAAGAAAAAGAAGATAACAAAGTCGACTGGCCGGCTCATGTCTCCTCCTCCGACTCTGCTGGGTTTGCCTCTAGAGACATTGGGACGGCTGCCGACGCCTTTGACGTGGCCGAGAACGTATTAGGGATCAAGTCCACCTCGATCTGGGCTCCAGCCTCCAAAGCAGCAAGACTTAGGGGTGGGAACTCAAGATCTAGTGAGAGGAGGTTACACCAGGGATTTGTCAGCAAATACACCCTTAGTGCCTCCCTGCCGGACCCGTGATGTCACGCCTCGTCCCTCACCTGCCACACCTGTGACAGCTCCTGTTGCTGCTGCTGGGAAACAGACCTCAGTGCCTCCTTATCAATCCTCACGGCCTTAAGGATCTTTATCCTTTCCGAGAGGGTCTGGCCAACTTTCAGGAACTTATCTTCAACACGCCTACGGGAAGACTCTAGAAAGAGAGGCATGCATGGCTCAGAGTTCCTCGAGCTCCTCCGTCCTGCTATCGAGCATCCTCTCCAAGGTTTCCTGCACCTCCAACTCATGCACTAGGTCATGATGGCACATGGCAACCTCTTCCTAGGACCTCTATAAGTCAAACTTTGCACAACACAGGCGTTCCTGTAAATCCATAATGGAACCCGTTAGTTCCTCTGGAAGCTCGGCCTCGACCACTGGCTGGCAGGGAGCAGTATGGACAGTAAGGCAGATCCCATAGTCCCAAAGGCCTAACTCCACCCGATCGTCCGCTGCCAGGATAAGCGGCTGGTTAGCGATTTTTCAGGAAAGCATCCAATAAAAATGTGAGAAAGGTACTAAAATACTCCAAAGTGGAAAGGTCTGTGGCATTCAGCGATAACCATGTCGGGTGTCCCTCCCTGGCCTGGCGAAGCCTGAGAAAGGTGACCCCAGGAAACACGTGAAAATAAGGAGGCTAGGCACCTTCCCCCCGGAGAGAGCAGGAAAGAATCCCCTGTGATTAAGGAAGGCACGGGAAGATCCAGTTGGGCAACGCTTGATGGGCTAGCACCTACAAGGGGAGTAGCACGCCCGTGAGATGAAGAGGATGCAGACTCCCCAAACGTCCACGAGGAAGAAAGCAATCTTCCCTAACTTAGAATAGTAGCAATTCCCCTTCCGCCGCCCCTGAAAGGGGGCCTTTGAGTAGAAACCCCATCAGAAGATTGGCCAGGAAAGGAGGGAGTGTCATCATCGAAGTCTGGCAAGCTCTGTCACGGCTTTTTACCCTTCCCCTCCATTAAGGGACTAGCGGATCGGCGGCTCGAAGGGTGGCCGGTGGGCCCCAGTTGGATCGAGGACCTCACCCTGCGTAAAGCTGCATGCATGAGAAGATACCGCCGTAGGCTATCCTCACTCAACAGCGCGTTGGACCAGGTTTCTTTCGCGAAAAGATACGACGGATCTCCCCTGGCGTCGTTGGTGACTTTAGGAGTTCTCCCTCGGGCCCTACACCCCAGTTCACTCAAACGGGATAGCTTTGTTCCGAAGACTGTCTTGGGAGATATTCACACCCGACGTCGGAAACAAAGAAGAAGCGATTGGAACCTAACGCTCTCTTGTCATACTGTTGCTTTATGCGAACTAGTGGATAGTTGGGATCGAAACTGTAGATGTTTCCCCTCCACTTCATCACTCGGTGAGTAAGGAAAAACTCTCGACCAGTGAGGTCGGGCCAAGTGTCACGAGCCTCTTCCAGGGCCCGTCGCCAAATCACGCAGCAACCTACCAGAATCCTCCATGAGTTAGGAAGGAATTAGGCAGGCACCACACTGACCATCTCCAACAAATCGCGCACCAAAAGATAGAAGGGCAACCGAAGGTCGTCGAGGAATATGGAAGGAAACAATGCCATCTTGCAGGCGAAACCCTCAAGGTCCACAACCCCCTCATCCAGTCATGGAATGTCGAGGACTGTACGCTCTAGTATGTTGAACACCCACCTCAAGGCTTCAAGATCCGATGGAACTATCGATGAGCGCCACATTGACCCCTCGAACCCTTGATTGTCTATGGGAACTCCAACGGGCCCTGCCCCAAGGACGAACTAGGCAGGGTAGGAGACCCCCTGGCCTTATAATCCCCCGAGCCACTTCAAAGCAGGACGTGTGGATTTTTTGGAAGCCATGGAAGAACAGTGAGGACGAAAGCCAATGTCCTAAGTGATAAATAAGGCAATATGGAGAGTCTGGGAGTGATAAGCACCTGGTCCATTCCCTGACATCTATATGTAGGGTCCTAGGGGACGGTTCATATGACCAAGCATAGGGGCACATAGTCGCCTAATCCTGGCAAATTCGAAGCAACAGAGGGGAAACGTTGTAAGAACTATTTCAAATCGCCCTTGCACACTGAACGGCGTGGGTCTCAGTGTGTGCAAGAAAAGAGCTATCTGGATGTTCCATGTCCACTCACAGGTCTGGTCATATAAGGGATCTGACACAACTGATTTCAAGTACTCAACAGCAGGGGAGTGGAAGCGATCTTAGCCAGTTTGTGCTAGGAGCTGGGAAGCCAAGAACCGTTGGAATTTCCATCGAAATATTCCGACAAGAATTGGCGAGGTAACTGTTAGGGAGATTTTTCCCAAAAGGATTAATCCAACCCAAGTAGATGCGGTGTCTGGCCCAAAGCCAGGCCAAGGCCCATTCAACTAATAACAACCTACTTGCGGGATTCTCAGCCCCAGGAGAATGTGGGTCAAGCCAACGGGTTGAGTGGCCCATGGCCCAGAGACCATGCCACATTAAATGAATTCTGGCATGAGGCACCCTAGGGAAGGGGTGGCAAGGCATGAATCTCCAACCCCAAGGACAAGTATAAAAGCCACCCCTCGGGCACCGAGCAGAGGTAACTAAGAACATACAACTTTGTTTTAGAGTCTCCTACTAACATAGGCATCAAAGGCTCCATCCAGCTGTCACCTGGCCGTTAGACCTCGAAGTAACTTTGCATGTGCAGGTAAAAAGGAAGGCCCTAGCTCCCGAGGAGCCTGACCTAAAGACATACGAAATACGATGTTAATAAATGTTATCAACTCAAAATCCATAATGTGTATATATATTACTATATTCATTTTAGAAGATCTGAGTGGTGCAAATAGCTAGCATCCTTTTTAACTAATTAAAATGTGATCGATTATGATATGTAACCCAAGCATTAATGTTGTCGGCTAGCTAGCGGGAAAATTTTCAACTTAGTTTGAAGTAAATAATTCTGTGCATGCACCCACGTACCGCGTGCTGCTAATAATTAATTAAGAAAGTTTTACAGTACATTTTTTTTTTTGATACATTTGGGGAGGGGGGATTCGAACTCCAGACCTCCATTTTGGAGGCTGGGGGTAATGCCAACTAGGCCACAGGCCTTTGGCTTTACAGTACATTACTTTTACTTGTGATATATTATTTTTATTATTATATTTAAATAGATATATAATATTTAAACATTATAAGATAGAACAATAAAAATAAAAAATCACATATTAATTAAATAGAATTGTAATGTGTAGTAAGACTTTTACCTAAACGAGGGATATTGTTACTCGATCATCAATTATAGTCTAATACTACACATTTTATATATTTTAATATTATTTTTATTTTATTTTATTCTTATTAAACTAATTGAGTTGTTCTACTTTTCATCTATACACTACATCTTTATTATAGGAAAATTGAAAAATAAAATAAAATATTAAGCCGGTGCGGTACCGTCACTATAAGAGAAGTGGGTTTTTATAACCAAAATTTAATGATCAAAATAACTATTTCCGACCAAAACCGTAGGAAACAATCCTTTTGGTCATTAAATTTTAGTCACAAAAACTCACTTCTAATAACTTACCCTCTATTTTGGTGCCTTTAGTGGGCCTAGTATTTCCGGCAATTGCGATGGCTTCTTTATTTCTTCATGTTCAAAAAATAGATACCTGGATTTAATATTTGTACCTGTTATTGTTCTATTGTTATTTATATTGTTATAAAGGTATCGTATAATTATTATAATTCATATAATATATAATTATACTAAGTATAGCTAAGTGAGTACATAATTGAGTATATGTAAGTACATAATATTAATATATAAATAAAATAATAAATATAACAATTTCTAAAATTTATAAATAAAATAAGATAAGAAAATAAGTGCAAGGAATGTAGAACTAACGAAATAGAATTTTTCATCTTTCTACATGAAATATATAGATATGTATGTGTATGATAATCTCCTTTTTTTATTATTTTTTATTATCTTGTTTTTGTCTAATAATTTGAATTTAATAAACGTGAATAAAATAAAGAAAGAGTTTGTTACAAATTCCCGAAAAATTTGTTAGAATCCGATCCGGGAATAGGGATTCTTAGTAAAACTGAACATTCTCAAAAAATATAGAATCTTGCATCTTTCTATACTTTTATATTTTCTATATGTGAATTATATACACATAAGAAGGGAACGTGAATCAAATTATTTCGTGGATTGGATTTCACTTGACTGTCTACGGCTCCATTGCGTGTGCTCGGGGTAGAAGTTTTGTATAAATGTATCGCCATGCTATTAAGTATTTTGATTTAAGTTCTTTTCTTTCTAAGAGGTGGAATAGAATAACCCGGTTGAAGCGTAATGATCATACGTCTGTAATGCATTGTATGTCCCATAATAGGTCCCATTCTTCTACCCTTTCCCGGGAGTCGATGACTATTCATAGCTATTACCTTGACACCAAAGAAGAGTTCGACCCAATGCTTTATTTCTGTCCTAGTTGATCCCGATTCGACATTAGAAGTATATTGATTTTTACCCAATAACCGAATACTTTTGTCTGTAAATACTGCATATTTTATTCCATTCATAAATCTATTTTCTTCCCTATGAGTTTTAGTCTCAATAAGAATGCTAGTTCTTACTGTTCATATGTTATGATATGAATATACCACACTAATTTGTTATGTATGGATGATGAGATTCCATTGATACAGAGCCAATTCCAATAGACTTATTGGAGGGTCCCATTGGCGTGCATCCAGTAGGAAAATTGAAAAAAAAATTAAAATATTAGGCCGGTGTGTTACCGTGTGGGGATGATAAGATTCAATACTTTAAATGCCAAAATAGTCGACGGTTTACAACTTAAAACTTGGGTTTCTGGAAACGTTAACTTCCTCCAAGAGGCTCCATCTTCGCATTAATGAACACAAGTCCAAAGCAAGCTAGCTAGCTCTAAATTACTCAGATGATCAGCTGCCATGCACCCCTGCATGTTTCACGGAGTGTCGACGCAACATATATACATGTATCATTTTCCAAATTAAGAAGGATTCTGTACCGTACGGTTTCCACTTTTGTGATATTCACACTCTTGAGATACTGTGATCTAGAGATTTTCTTCAAGAAGACAGCAGAAACGAAAGGAAAAAAACTGAAATGCGTACTGTACCGCGTGACGCAAAAGCTGAACCAAGAGAGATCTGATGATTCTTAATTAATTACTACCTACTGCATGGAGCCAAGAAAAACTCCGAAGCCACGCGTACACGAACTTCTTCCATTTTGTTGGCTTCACATGATATATGCATGTCGTTAACTTGTAAGCTATTTTGATCCACAAAAATATCGATCTTACGGTACCTCGATGATTGTCCGGTCTCAAGGATCTCTAAGTCTATACGTTAGCTTTTACGTACGTACGTATGCATTGTTTGTATATCAGTGTCACTTTCCTTGCCGTGATGCGAATCGCGCGTGCACGATCAAGACATGCATTTACAGAGCGCTAGCTATATATCGCAATTTCTTGTGGCTGGCTAGCTCTCTGCTTAATTATATGCCTCGAAGATATACAGTCCTAGGAGAGAGCATGCATACAACTCACCTCCGTACTGTCATATGCATGGGGGAACCTTCGTGGAAACTTCGCAGGTCCATACAAAAACCAGACGTACTGTTATCCCTATGTAACGTTCTCCATTAATGTTGATCGAAGAAACTCCAAAAGGACAAAATTGCTGTCATTATTGTTTAGGAGCTAGGAAATTAATGATCATTTGTCCAAAGAAATTAATTAACTTGCAGTCATGAGCCTTATATATCATCACCTTCCGGTTACAGTCATTAATTATTAGCCCAATATTGTTTGAAAGGCATATTAATTATTGTTTTCCCCCAAGTAAAATTTGGCATGAAAACACTAAGTTCCAAGGTAAGGAAAGTAGAAAGAAGCTTCGTCATAGTAGAACTGTAGAAGTAGATCATACAGCAAAAGATTTTTGGGTGTCTATAAATATAGTTGCCACTCCAAATTTCGTTATGGATGTGAATTTGGCAACAGAAGTCTTTTGAGCTTTCCACGCTCATACGAAAGGTTGGTGCTTACGGGTATGGTAACTGCTTAATATTTGATGATCCTTTTAAGGTTATATGTATATATTTTTTTTCAAATAATTGTGAATGATTTAGTACCAAGTATATACCTATTTGATACGCGCTATATATGCTGGCCCCATCACCTGGCCTTGTTTCGAGTCGATCTCTTGGTCAGGTCGATAGTCGATCTTTGGAATTAAAATGCATGTTGATTACGTTTCTACATTTTTTGGTCAATTTGGAGATATTTTCTTCTTGTGTTTTCTGTCTGCTAGTTGTTATATATCAAGAAGAATCTCCCTTCGATTCTCTACATGCAATCATATAACAGGTATATGCTTGTCACCATGCATTGCATCAATCATGGGCATGCAACGCCGTGGCTAGGTAGTTCTTTTTCATTTACTAGGCCTTTTAAAAGTTGAATTACCGATGTTTAATTCGCCTAATCAAAGGTCAGCCCAAATGATATTGATTAATATTGATCTTCAATGGGTTTCAGGCCGGTTACACCATGACAATTAGTTTACAACGTCCATTAATCTGGACGACACAGTACTTAAATTTCGGTGCAATTTTGTTGGTTTTCATCAATTATAAGGATACGTGGAAGCTATAACACTACTTAGCTTGTTGGTCATTAGCGATTTTGATTCTGCCTGTGTCATCAAGACAGTATGGGAGTTGGCTAGCGCTAGGCCCGCATGAGATTTGTAAAAGGCCGGGACACAAATTGAATAGGTAACATTATTAGTTTTGTTGTCGTCCTCCTCATCATCAATAATATTTTCCGGAATGCATGCATGTCTGGTAACTCCCATGCTTATCCCCACCACCTAGATAGCTGTAAGATCAGGGAGACAGCTCCTTCATGTATATCTCAGTACATTATTACTCGAGTGATCCAAAACCAACCCACATGGATGATGGATATACAGCCCCATCGCAATCATGGCTAGATCTGACATCTAGCCATGGCTGGCCATATTTCAACCTCCAAATTTTTGCCGCCCGGCCCCCACACGCGTGTATGTGTACGTACGTATGCAGCTTCCGCGAAGCTTCGTATCTTCGGCAATTTCCGGAGGTCTCTGTACGGATGATTGAAGTATACGTATCGTAACTTCCAATATATATAATTGACAAGCAAACAATAATTGCTAGTACTCATGTTTTGCAAGGCATTAATGTTTTGGAGTGTTTTGAGTACTCTTCTTCGTCCTATATATATTAATGTTGACGACTATTCAAACTTTCATGAAACGGACGACCTTGTGACAGTACAAAAAAGAAAAAAAAAAATATGTGGTGTGTAGTATATGAGATTTACTTTTCTTATTAATACGTGGTCCTTGGCTCGGGAACATACATATAGATGCATGCCGGCCTATAATTTGTCTGTATTGCAACCACTTGGATCGTGCATGCATGGTACAGAAGAGTGGATTGTGGACTCCACAATGCGCGTCTCCGGGCAGCTATCCGGATCACTTAATTACAAGAAAAATAGATATTTGTGTTCAATTTTTTGTAACTAAAATATTATTTATGACTATTTTAGTTGAAAATAATTATTTTATTAAAAATAACTGGTTGCAACTAAACAATTTTCTTATAAGTTGCTCCAGACTTTGGGGCTCACAGCTCTCTCTCACGCACTAGTCCCCTCCGAACTGCCGACAATTATACAGACAAGGGATTGCAAGCGATATTGATTCGAGGTCTCTGTTGCTACATGCTATTGGCAACTGTGATTTCCCCGAACTTCCATGCAAGTTGAGAGTTGAATGGAATCTACAATCCCTGACGATATTTTTGTCAGCAGCATTATTGATATTTAATTCTATACCAGAACCACTAGTTTGCTATGACATTATTAATTGTTACTACATATTAAAAAAAAAAATCTTGGATATAGTGTTATGCATTTAAAAGTTTTAAGATGATTTATTAAATTAAAAGTTTTACTTAGAATTGATTTGCATATGAAAATTTTGATTAAACATATGAAAAACTTGACTTTTTAAATAAATATTTATTAGATGACAAGTTATATTAAGTATTTTTTCTATTGAACATATTAAAAGAGAGTTTAATTATTTTTTTAATCTTTTTTTTTTTAGAATTCTTATAAGAAAAATCACGTCATATCTCATCAAAATTTTGAGTAAAATCTAAACTTTTGTATGCTAGGCCACCATCTCCTTCTTATTCTTCACTTGTGTCCTTCTACAACTCCAAAATCCTATGCAATACTATGATCATTACTTCTACATAAGACCATCCTACAATCAATTCTCACCATTATCTTTTACAAGATTACAACCTATTCAAAAGTAGTATCTTATTCTTCCACTCCTCGAATCATAAACCCTCTACCCTTATCACAGCACTCGACTTCCTCTATTATTATTAAACCACACCAACATCCATTTTTCCCAACAGAATCCGAGTTGATCCAACATCTTACTGAATCTCAAAACACTCAACACTTTTCTTCTTCCGACTAGCATTATATTTCTCAAAGTATTAAGAAAACTCAACATTTTTAGAAATTCATATTAATAGACACAAATTCGATTATTATATCTGAGATCTCATGCAATCTACAAACCCAGCCTTCTCCCCCTTCACCTCCTATCATTGTCTTTCACAAAGTCACTATCGAGTAAGTTCTTACCATAGAGCAATGGGGAAAAAAACTCTTATTAGCTAAAATGGTTTTCCAAACATATGACCCTCCATATTTTGATTATTATGATTACCATCAGGCATAAATGAAAGCTTTTCTAAAATAAAACAAAAATCTAAATCATTCCTAATTTCTCAATTTTGAAAAATTACACGTGACACCCTTCAATTTTGAGATTAGAAAATTTTAAAAGAAGAGTAGGGCAATATTCCAATGTAGAAGGATAATCATTTTGAGATTAGAAAATTTTAAACTCTCTTGGACTGGGAAAGGAAGAAGCCAAATTATGGTCCATAATATTCCCACAATGTCAAGTTCTTAGCGTGTCAAGTTTCCATCAAATGGTGAGAAAAGTATAACTATGATCATATTGTAAACATATTCACCCAAATTACCAAAACTCCTGAAGTTCTAGTTTAGTGCAGCATATTTCAAGCCCAATTAGCATCAATAACAAATATGAAGGCCGAATTAAAGAAATTAGCAAAAGTAATGTGACAAGTCTCCAACAGTGATGATGAGGAAGATCCATCATTAGGACGGTCTCAGACCATATTATCTCTAGCACAACAGGTGTCTCCGGCCATCATAGCAAAGTATCGGATTATCTCTAGCCTAACAAGCCTCCCCCCTTTATAGGCCTCTTCTCTCTAGCCAGTTGATCTAATTCAAGAAGCCCAAGATCTATTTGACCTAGATCTTTCAAATTATAATTCTCAAACTACATCACAAAGAAAATTGTGAACTCTTCAATTATCCAATACAGTTTTCATTAACATTCCAACAGACACGATGAAATAAGGGAATCTCATCAATTATTATTGTTGTCCAACGAATGCTACAAAACAATTAACTTCAGCTAAAAAAGTTATAGTTATTAACTTTTACTGTTTCTACAGATGCACCAAGACAAACGGCCTCGTCAATTATCATTTCAGTTGATGCTTCAATTATCACATTACTATACATTTTTATTATTTGGGGTGTCCATAAAAGGAGAATTGAGGACTGGAGGAGGGCATTGTAATTTGATAAAAGATATTTACAATCATGAATTGTATAACCGTCACGTAATCGCTTTGAAAAAAGTGAATAAAACATGGGACTCACATGAAAAAAAAAATTAATTTTTTAATTGTGGACCCTACTCTTTTTCAAAATGATTATGCGGCGTTTACGCACTTCACAGTTATATGTAGAATTGCTCTTGTAATTTCTTCTCCATGTCTTTCACCCAAATGCCCTCCTTCAATCTATCCTCTTTTTATATACACCCAAAGAGTAATAAAAATGTACAATAATGTGATAATTGATGTGCAGCTGAAATATTTTTCGCTTGTCGGTTGAAATGATAATTGACGAGACTGTTTATCTTGGTGTGTCAGCGAAACAGTAAAAATTAGTAATGATAATTTTTATAGTCCAAAATTGTTTGTCTTATTGCGTCCGCAGGAAAGGATTAATAATTGATGAGGTTCTCTTATCTAGTTGCATCTACTAGAATAATGAAAGTTTTCTTGATAATTGAATAGTTACACATTTTCTTTATGATGAAATATGAGAATTATAATCTAAAAGATTTAGGTCAAATGGATCTTGGGCTTCTTGAATTAGATAATCTGGATGGAGAGAAGAGGCCTGTGGAGGGGAGGCTTGTTGGGTGGAGATAATCTGGTCCGCTGTGATAGAGAGGTCTATTGTGCTGTAGATAATCTGACCTAAAACTGTCCTAAGGATGGATCTTCCTCGTCATCATTGTTGGAGACTTGTCACATTACTTATGCTACTTTGCTTAATTCATTTATGTTTGTTATTGATGCTAATTGGGCTTGGAATCTACTACGCTAAACTAGAATTTCAGGAGCTTTGGTAATTTGGTAGAACATCTTTACAATATGATTGTAAATATACTTTTCCCATCATTTGATAGAAACTTGATAAGCTAAGAACTTGGCATTATGGGAAGAGCGATATGGGCTAATAACATATTCTCATTTCATGATCCAATTTAATTTAATTTTTAAATAAATAAAAGAAGAGAAGGACAATGTTTCAATGTAGGAGGATAATCATTTTGAGATGAGTAATTTTAAAACTCTCTTGGAGTGGGATAGGAAGAAGATAGAACTATGGTCCATAATATTCCCACCACAGTAAAAACCATCACGAAAATGTTTTCATCTCCCGTAATTTGTCAAAAGGGTGAAACTGGAAATGACGTAAATTTTTGTTTTGTTTAAAAAAAAGCTTTCGTCAATGCCCATTGGTAATCATAATAATCAAATCACAAAGGGTTATATGGTTGAAAAAATCTTATTAGCAAATAAGGAGTTTTTTCCTATTGCTCTAAAATAAGAACTTACTTAATGGTGACTTTGTAAAAGGCAATGATAGGAGGTAAAGGGGGAAAAGGTTGGACTTGTAGACTGCATGGGATCTTAGAGATAATCATTGAATTTGTATTTACTAATATGAATTCATAAAAATGTTGAACATGTTTAATAAATTGAGGAATATAATACCAATCGAGAAGAAAAGAAACATTGAGTAATAGTTGAGGTTCAATGAAATGTTGGATCTCGAATTCTATTAGAAAAAGTGGATGCCACTGTGGTTTAATAATAATAGAGGAAGCCGAAGGTTGTGATAATGGTGGAGGGTTTATAATTTGAGAATCAGTGGAAGAAGAAGAAGATATTACTTTTGAATAGGTTGGTAATCTTATAGAAGATAATGGTGAGAATTGATTGTAGGATAGTCTTATTGGTGGTAATGATCCTAATACTTTGTAGGGTTTTGGAGTTGCAGAATGACACATTAAAGGGCAAAGAAGAGATGGTGGCCTAGCATATGAAGATATGGGTTTTACTCGAAATTTTGATGATGACATGATTTTCCCTATAAGAATTCTCGAGAAAGAAAATCAGGAAGAGAATTAGATTTCGTTTGGTTATACTGATGAAATGAAATGAGATGAAAAATTTATGAATAATAGTGAGATAGTTTGTGAATAGGAGTGAAATTATTTGAATTAAGATATTTTATGGAGTTTTGAAAAATGAGAGAAAAATTGAATAAAAATATTATAAAGTTAAAATATTGTTAGAATATAATTTTTAATATTATTTTATTTTAGAATTTGAAAAAGTTGAATTATTTTTTATGTTTTGTTGAAAGTTTAGGAAATTAGTTGTAATGATAAGTAATAATTAGATGAAAAAGTTAAAAATATAAAAATTTGAAATTAAAAAATATTTGTATTTGAATGATATTTGGATGTTGAAATAAGATGGGATGCGATGAAATGGGTTGACACCATGTGTGAAACCAAATGGGGCCCCAAACACTCCTTAAATGTGCTCAATATAAAAATACTTAATATAACTTGTAATCTAGCAAGGAATTTGTTTAGAAGTCAAGTTCTTCACATCTTTAATCAAAACTTCTTGTTTGATTAGCAATAATTCTAAATAAAAACTTTTAGTTTAATGAACCATCTTGAGATTTTGAAATACATAATAGAACAACCCAGACTTCTTTTTTAATAATAATATAATTCTTTTAAGTATGATTCTAACATCCTAAATGAAAACGAATAATCTGTTCAGGATTAGAAGATCATTTTTTCATTTAAGATTCATTCATGATCGAGGTGAGAAACATCTGTTTCAATAATATTAAAAGTATGAGGAGAATGGATTCCTAAGCAAGGGAGTTGTTTAACATGAGACTTAATTTCTTTTATAATACTTGTATGCTTTTTTGGATTCTTTTTTAATATTTTAAATAAATGTTTACATAATGGTCTAAAAGATTGGTAAAAATCAAAAATATAATTAAGGTTTCCTAAAAACTTTTGTAATTGTTGCTTACCCTTAATTTCATCTAGAAATTTTTCAGCAAATTCTATTACTCTACTAATAGGTATGATGGTTCCTTGGTAAATATTATGCCCCAAAAATCTAATTTTGTTTTGGAAGAATTTTATTTTGGGTGATGAAACTACTAATCAATTTTTTCTAATAATCAAAACAAAATTATTTAAATGGTTCCATTATTGTTCAATAGATAAAGAAAAAAATTAATACATCATCTATATAAACTATTGAGAAATGAGTGAAATTGGTAAATATTTCATTCATAATATTTTGAAACTCATCTTGATAATTTTTAGTCCAAATGGCATAATGTTCCATTCATAATGTCCGAATAAGACTATAAAAGTTATTTTATAACAATTCTTTTTAGCAATTTGGATTTATCAAAATTTACTTTTCATATCAAATTTTGAGAATATAGTAACATTATAAAGTCGAGATAATAAATATTTTTTTTTTAGGAATTAGATAACAAATTCACTATAATACTTTACTTAATGGTTTATAATTAATTATCAATCAAGGAACTCCTCATTTTAATTCTGCTTATTTTTTACATTAAAGACATGAACATAACTCTATGGTAATTTTCCTAATTAATCTTTTTGTTAATAAGCCATTAATTTCTTTTTTGTAGAATTCTAAAAATCCATTATTCATTTGAATAGGTCTAGTTTTAGTTAGGATATTTTTTTCAATAAATTTTTTATCATGTGATAATTTAATTATATGTTGTTCTCTATTCCAAAAAGTGTTTGGCAAACTAAAGCATATTTCTTTTTCTATTATTGTCCTGAAATTATTAATACTAAATTAAAACCTACTTTTGAAACAAAAATTACAAAAATGATTAATACAAAATTAAAAAATTATTCACTAATCTTATCTATTAATACTAAGATGATAAAAATTTAAACTAAGATTACTATACAAATTTTATACAAAAATTCCAAAAAGTGTTTGGCACACGTACTAAAGCATATTTATTTTTCTATTATTGTCCTGAAATTATTAATACTAAATTAAAACATACTTTTGAAACAAAAATTACAAAAATGATTAATACAAAATTACAAATATTACAAAATTATTCACTAATCTTATCTATTAATACTAAGATGATATTTTCATGTTTTGATAAAACATTAATAGTTTTATAACATATACAATTATCCTTATCTAAACAATAACATATGTGAGCAGTTTCTTCGTCATCTTCCAATTCTATATCAAAAGATTGATATGAAATACTCAAATCTTTTAATTAATAAATTTATTCAGAATAAGTATTTTTTTCCTCATTCAATGGTGTTATAAAAAGGTTTAATAAATTTTCTTTTAGCGTTTTAGGTATATCTATATCATTAATTTGTTGCTTGACTCTATAATTGGATTTATAATGGCCTATTTTATCACATTTATAACAAACAATCTGTTTTTTCTTTTTATTATATATATATATTTTTTATACTTATTACATGTTTATTATAGATTTGTTTGTCTTTTGTCTTTTTATATGGTGGTCTATATTTTCATTTTTTGTGAGAATAAATTTTATAATTTCATTTTCCCTTTTTATTTTTCCTAGAAAGATGTAATAATCAAAGTTTTAAAATTCGTTCCGTTCCGGCCGGAATGGCCGGAATTTTTCGTGCCGGAATAGTGACCGGAATGGGATAGATATCTATTCCGTTCCGGGTCAAATTCCGGCTATTCCGGTCAAATTCCGGCCGTTCCGGTCAATTCCGGCCGGATTCCGGTATTCCGGCCGGAATAGTAATTCCGGTCTAAAATTAAAATTCAGATTAAATAAAAAATAAAAAATAGCTCTCTTGTAAATAAGTTGAAAAATAATGGATAAAATTGTACTTTTAGAATTCAAATACCCATTTCCGTGCACTAGAAGTATTGTTACTTTTAATAATCTGTCTATTCTTTAATTTTTTTCCTTTATTTTTGTATCTTAACTCAAGTTTGTGATTTTTTTCAACATATATTCATTTTATAAATCTTTAATTCTTCTATATATATACACATATACATGATACACACTTACATATATATGTATTTATTTTATTAATTGTTAGTTTATATATACATATAAATATTTATATATAATATATAATTAATCCCGAAACGGTACACCGAAACGTACCGGTACCGAAATATTCCGTTCCAGTACCTCAACCGGAATGGTCTCCGGAACGGATTTCAAAACTTTGGTAATAATGAAGTATAATCAAATTGTTTACAAAATGTCCCTAATTCTCTTATAGCAAATTTCTTTTATTCATAAATTTGCTTTTTTAATCGTAAATCATTACACATTGTTAAACCAATTCTATTGATAATAATTATAATATCACCATAAGTACAATTAATAAAATCAATTGTATCACCAGGTTTTACTAATGACTCTCGTATCTTTTGCGCGAAATAATATGGAAGTCCTGCTATGAAATTTTCTTTCCAATATGGTTATTGACAATAATTTCTAATCATAACTTTACTTAGAAATACATATCTTACTAATGCATATCTTACTAACAAAAATTAGATAATTGAGGGCATTTAAGATTAATTAACAAATCACTAGTTGTTTCTTTGAATTGGATAGGGTTACCAATAGAGTGTTTAGTCAATACAAAAATTAAAATATTAAAAGCATCTTCTAATGGTTAGCAACCTTCTGTTTTGATAGTTTTCATTGTTTCATTATGTTTATATTGATTTAATATTATATTTTTATCTTCTATTGAAATATAGTGATCCCACCAACCTTTTAATTAGCCGATAAATCCTGTGATAATAATATGTGCTACTTGGTGATATATTTTCTTATTGCTTTTATAAACATTAGCAGCCATAATCATTCTTGAAATGGAGTTGGTCTAGGATGCTAATTTCGAGTGATGGAAACATGATATTTAGAATCTCTAGTAGGATAATTATTAACATGATATCCTCTACTTTTGTTGACTTAGAGATCTAGATTTTTAAATTGGTTTTCAATATTATTTATTTCATAATCGGCTAATAAGATTGGTGAATCTATTTTGCTTAATACGTTAATATGTAATTGTTTATGATAAGTGGAAGAAATATTAGTAATATTTAGTTTTTCTAATTTATTTGAGATTTTTTCTAATAAATCATTTTTATCTTTTGAGAAAATCTTTTTAAATGAGATGGAATTTATAAATAAAGGGATTTCCTTTGTTTCTCTAATTGTGGGATTAATAGGAGAAATTTGAGTTTTGATTATTTCTAACTGTTTACTCATAGTTTGTAAATATAAATTAGTCTTGCCGTTTTGTTAAATAATATTATCAGTATTTTTAGTATCTATAACTGAATTATGTTTCTTTAATGGTGAAGTTAGAATTTGAATATCTCTTTGGCTATATTTAATAGCTTCAAGGTTAGGTTACTTTTCATAAATTATTTGATCATTATCTTGCTTAATCCATTGGTTATTAGTTCTATTAATAGTAGATAATTAGTTTGATTTGTAGATTTTAATCCATGTAAAAAAATAATATATTTACATGTCCTTCATCTAAAAATTCATAAGATTTCTTTTGGATATAATTTCTTTCTATTTTTGAAAAAGTTGAAAAGAATGTTAATATGTTTTGTTTATTTTCTTCTTTCATAAAAGCTTGTTTAAGATATTCTTAATTAATCTTAAAATCTTCTTTATTAAGGATATTTATATGTGCATCATCCCTAACTATTTGTGAATATGCTAGAGAAGAAGGATCTCTAGGTCGATCATAAACATGTGAGGTAAAAGGTATATTAGTATTTACAGCATAAATAGGTGTATCTATAATTCTATAATGTTTCCAGGAATAATTCCTTGAATTTGGGTATCTAAATTCTAAGACTTATTCGGAGAAACTGAGGTAATTAGAGGATGCAAGTATAGAATAATGGAAAAATAAACTTCTAAAAGGCTGAAAATATAATTGGATCAATATGTCTAATTTTTTATCTATGTAATCTAGATCATTTATAGAATTATTCTTTAACTTGGGTAATGGTGTTATATTATCCAATTTCCATTCGTAAGGGAGACTAATTTGGTTCCAATTAATTTGTTTAGGAAGCTGTTTACTAGAGTTGGTGTGCTAAATTGTAGTAATAATGTATAACCTTTTGGATTAGTAATAAGGGCATGTGGTTGTAATGTAATTTTCATGAGTTTATAATGGATAGTGAAAACTACACTTAAAGGATGTGATCTTTTTATCATGTGGCCGATAACCCCTAGTTTTAACATTTAACAATAACGCATGCAAGATATTAGCATCAAATAATGAAAGAGAATAATTAGTATAACAGTTAAAATAAATAGGGCCTTAGTAAAGACTGGATTCTACCATACCAAGTAATGAGTCATGAAACTTATAATGCGTTCATCTCTTAAGCTAAGTAATCCTAAAACATTTAGTTCACTTCTTATAAGGGGTTTAGTTGCAATTTGTATTAATCCAATATGTATAAAAGAGTATTTTTGCTCAATATGTTGCTTAATGGCTTCCTTAGTTAACAACTATAATGACTCATAATCATTATTCAAACTAATAGTTTTCTCTGTAGTTTTAATTGAAAAATTGCTAAGAAATGATAATTTAGAAGAAAATTTAAATTGTTTATAAATTTAGTTTTTTGGGCTATGGAGAATTGTCCAGTCTTGCAAATTTCTTTCAAGAGTAATGCTAGATATAGTTATGGGTTGTACAAATACCATACACTCTTCTTGAAAAAGAGTTGGGCCCATCATTAAAAAATTAATTTTTTTATGTGGATCCCATATTTACTTACTTTTTTCAAAAGGAATGCACTGAGCTTGCGCACTCTATGACTGCAAACTTTATTTCTCTTCTTTCAATATCTATTATATTATAATATTCCTAATTAATATAATTTAATTCTACACGTATATTTATTGAAGATCTAGCTGAATTTGATTTGAATATGGAATTCATTAGTACAGAGATTAGGCAAAGATATCTATTTCAAGGGGAATTGGTAATCAGATTTTAAAAGAATACCATTAGGATCACCCTAAGGACCCGTATGGATAGTGAAAGTGTTTCATCTCATCTCATATTATCTCATCATTAACTTTCCTAAATTTTCACATTAAATATAATAAACAATTCAACTTTTTCAAATCTCAAAACAATAATAATATTAAAAAAATTAATATTATAACAATATTTTATTCAACTTTCAACTTTATCTAAAATCTTTTCATCTCATCTCACTATCGAAATTACACCTAAAGCTTCCTAACATTCACTGATTGACCAGCAGATTTTCCTTGACTTACTAACACAAAACTCTAATAAATACTATTCGGGCTTTCTAGAATATTTTGTCAAAAATCTATTCATTAGAATTTCTTACTCTCCATCTCTCTTTTTTAGCAAGAGTGCTGCTATCATTATGTTAAGATCTAGAAACTGCAAAAACCGCAAAAGGACACGAAGACAACATGTAAATTTAAGTATCCAAGTAAGATCAATACAAAGTTCAATATGGTTTGAATTGCCAATTCCATGGATCTAATTACGTAATTAATGCGAATTAGAGATGAGAAGAGTTAAAACTATCTTTGTATTCCAGCCTAGCCTCAATTGATTGTAATTTTTCTACTGTGATCTTTATGTTGTCTCCTAAATAGTAGTATTTCTGGGCTTGATGCAACTTACACGAGAACCAATGTGTTTCACTTCAATACCAGCATTCTCACAACCAGTGGAGAGGGACCAATCCTCTAGCTCCTTCCAAATTCTGCATTTCCAACTCATTTTAAAAGTAGTCAAGGAAACTTGACCCCTTCTTCTGCCATTAAGAGGCATAAAAATATCAGAAAGATCATTGTCGGTTTCAATCTCTACGTACAACATATGAGCATAGAATGTGCATGTCATTATGCCATTTTGTTCAATCTATCATCGTTATCCTTGTGCTTATAAGATTTGAAAGGAAGGAAAGAGTCATTACCAAGCTTATGTACAATTTAACATCTACAAGCAAGCAAGAAAAAACATATGAAACCTATTTCTTCTTTCATTTTGTTTTGGAGAAGGGCTCGGGTAGGGGCTGGACTTGAAACTTCTTTTTTCCTTATGAAATTTCCTTTTTATGAGAAAATAGTTTAGCAACCATAAAGAGCACATTCTTTCAAGCACTAAGACAAGGCAAACACTCTCGCTCTTGTCTAAATATAGACATTACTTCAATACTTTCCACCGGATGCATAAGCAAATAAAGTTCAACCTGCTAATTGCAATGCTAAAGAGCCAATGTTGTAAACATACTTTAATATCCACAACATACTTTAATATCGTACTATTGCTCACAATTATTTCTACAAATTCTAGTCCTTGAAGTAATGAACTGATCTAGAGAGAACTTGAGAAGGAATTCTCACTAGAAGAGCCATAAAGTATCCAACATTACAAGATTTATAGCATAAGATGGTCATCTTCAAATTCCCAGATTTGGGGATCTAATAGAAAGTAAAGATGAAATTTTTTTCCTTATTCGCTTAAAATAGCCCATTTCTCTCTATGCATTTTTCGTACTTTGAACTATTCATTGTAAGAAAATATACCCTCAAAAAAAGTTTAATTGAGTGATCAAGTCTAAAAGAAACTAGCAGATCAGAAGCTTACAATAGGATATATATATATATATATATATATCACTAGCATAATTAGGTCCCAGTCTGGGTCAATGATAGGAAAGGTGTCTCCTCATGTGTATGAGATTCACTGTTTCAAAGAACTCACACCTCAGAAGAATGGGTTACTAATGAAGCAAAAATCTCACACTAAACACAAAATATTGGGTCTTGACGTGTATTAATTATCCCTACTTTTGTAACTATGTCACAGAAAACCATTGACATAATAGATAGATATTGGTGCAGAGGTTGCAAATGAACTACAAAGCAAGATTAATGACTTCACACAACAAAGTCAAGGTGCAAACATAAATCACTGTCTATAGGAGTACAACTCATGATGCAAAAGAGTACTAGGAATGAAGCAACATAGTCACAAATTCGTATAATACCAACAACGACAAGCAATAGACTCACCTAACCCAATTCAATGCATCTCCCTGCCTTCTAATGGTGTTGAACCAAAAACTCCAAAAAAACAAACGTCCTAGGCTAGGGTAAATTGGCATTTAACTTGTGAAACAAAGTAAAGAAGTTGAACAAGTTAAATTTTTAGAAATGGATGCTACAGACACAAAGGGATTTCACAAATTAACATGGCACGCAATCTTTTTTTTTTCATTTTCCCCTCTCCCCTCCCCTCCTCCCACCTTCCCCACTCCCTTTCCCAAACCCTTGAGCCTAGAGTCGCCACAACCCTTCACCGACGTCACCCCTCACCGTAGCTCAACCATCTTCTTTGCCCCTCACCGACGTTGTCCCTCATCGGCTTGTACACCTCTTTCTCTCTCTGGGCTCTAGGAAAAGAATGGGTGGGTGAGGGGGTGGGGGGAGGGGCCTGGGGTTGGGTGAGTGAATGAAAGGGGAAAAAAACTTAAATGGTGTGGCACGCTGGTACTGTGCCATGTTAGTTTGTGAAATCTTATTGTCTCAGTGTTTTTCATTGTGAAGTCCATGTGAATTCATCTTCCATTTTAAAATAGCAACAAAATAAATAGATTACCAATACCTCTAACCACAAATGTGAAATAGGCGCTAGGAAATATAGTTCCTTTTCAGGGTCTAGTTATGTAGATACCTAAGCAAAAGTGACACTTTTCAACTCTCAAAGAAGAAAATAAAGTGTCATTCTTGATAGAATTAGCACAAACAAAACAAAGTCCATTTGACTAATCAATCCAAATTAATAATAAGGAATACCTTTTATTGAATAATTTTATTTGAAAATGTTTACACCACACACCATCCACGTAGCATAATTTGACTTGAAATATAAATTTTAAAATTTAAATATTACAAATTAAATTATATCATGTAGATAATGTGTAGTGTAAAGGCTTTCAAACATCCATCATATGCAGCTTTCATGGTTGTCTTTCATATCATGATCCGATAGGAACCACATAACAAGTAGAAATTCTCCACTCATGGCAGGAGATCACCACAAAATCCATTATGGAATTGAGCCAGAATTACTCCCATCGAGTATCGAGTAATTCTACTCTTAAGCCTTTATTTCACCAACACCATACACCTGCTGAGCTGAATTTATCTTCTTCTTATTTTTATCCAAAACGTGTGTTTTGAACAGCATGGTGTTTTACCCAGCCCCCTCCCTCCAAAACAGGTCCCACAGCACAAAATAAGGTATTCAAAAATTTTTCAAATCCCCTCCCCCACCTACGTTCTCCCTCCTCTGTTGAGGAGAAAGCCGAGCAAAGTTCAACTCCAGATCGAAGATAGAGAAGAACTCGACCAGGTCTGCAAACGCATTGCCGTCTCCACCTTCTCTGCCGCTCTCAAGGACCATGGGATAGACTATTCATACTCGAAGAAGTCCAAATTCGTGATTTTTCGGTTTAGGAAGCTGCCGTAGTGAGTTTTATTTTTGGATGTTGATTTCTTGTTCGGGTGGTTGCTGATATGGTGCTTGCATTTGCGATTGATGACATTTATGCTCCTACTGATTGGATTTGTGGGTATTTATTTGTTTGCATATTGATAAGAGTATTTTTGTTGGATAAGATTTTTAGGTTGCAATTATATGTAAGATTGTTATGGTTTGACAACTCATCGAAAAAAGATAAGATTTGAATGGGGAATGAGGACAAAACCCTTCAAGTTTACACGTTGCTTTGTAACATGATTCTATTTCTAGTTCCTTCATTGCTTCCAAAATCGAGTCACTTACATTGCACTGCTGCTTCTTCCAAAATGCTGTAAGTAAACTGTATGGGTAGTACTTTCCCCAGAGCGCCTAAAGTAGTACAATGATCACTTTCGAAGCTCTAATTTGCATTAAACCATTGGGCACGATTATTTATCCTTGCTAGAGATGACTCATGACCATCTCTGAAATCTGGAAGTGTCTATAAAGACTTGGTGGGCTCCAAGCTTGCTCTTCTGTATCAAATCTTTAAAGACTTCATGGTTAAAATGACCTCATAGTGAATAAAAAAGGTGAAGACTTGAAGGGTTTATAGTATGGTACGCTTTAGTTGGGTCAAGCTTTTATTTGGTTGGATTGAGTATGGTATGTGAGAAAGTTTGTAAATCCATCACACAATAAAAAAGTGGAGATAGTTTTCCATTTACAGGGCTAAACGTACATGTACAGCTATACAACGAGAAATGAAAACAATCATAAAAATAAATACAGCATCTCTACAATCATGGGTCAACTACTACAATTAAGGTAATGGCTGAGAATTAGAGTAGGATTGTGAAGAATCCTCAACACCCCCCCCCCAAGCTGAGCTTGGGATTAGAGCAAACGCGAAACTTAGAGCTAAAAAACACAAAGAGAGACCGAGAGACACTCTTGGTGAAGACATCTACAACTTGTAAATTAGATGGGACATGTTGAGTGTTGATAGTGCCAGCCACCACAAGTTTCCGAAAAAAAATGGTAGTCAAGATCAGTGTGTTTGGAACGCTTGTGAGACACCGGATTAGAGCTTAAGAAGACAGCACTCTTATTGCCACATAGAAGAAGAGGGTGATGAGTAGGAGGAACATGGAGATCTCGGATGAGATGCATTAACCAAAGAACCTCAGCAGCAGTAAGGGCAAGAGCATGATACTCGGACTCACAACTAGAGCGAGAGACAGTGGGTTGCTTCTTAGCACTCCAAGAGACAAGATTGTCACCAAGATAAATAGATTAGCTTAAAGTGGAGCGACGAGTGTCAAAACAACCCACCCAGTTAGCATCGGAGTGAGCAACAATACCAGTGGAGGATGAGGCAGTAAATGTCAAGCCAAAATGAAGTGTTCCTTTGACATAACGAATGATACGTTTGACAGCTTAAAATAGTCGGTGGTGGGTGCATGCAATTATTGACTGACTGAATTAAAGAATGAGTAATATCAAACCGAGTGATAGTCAAATATTGCAGGGCACCGACACGAAAGTGGTAAAGAGTAATATAAGCAAAGGAGGAGCCATCAGAAGAAAGCCGCTGAGCCACGACCATAGGGGTAGCAACATGTTTGCAATCAAGGAGTTGGGCTCGAACAAGAATATCTCGAGCATACTTGATCTGACTAAGGAAAAGACCACCAGAAGTGGGAGTCACTTCAAGACCAAGAAAGTAGCTAAGCAAGCCCAAATCTTTAGTATCAAACTTAGAGTGAAGCTGAGAACAAAGATGCTGAGGAGAGAGAAATTGTTGTCGTGATGATAATATCATCCACATAGAGGAGTAAATAGATAAGATTCCTCTGACGATAGAAGACAAATAGAGAAGTGTCAGCACGATTGCAAGAGAAACCAAGCTTCAAAAGAAATAAGCTAAACCGGTGAAACAGGGCACGAGGGGCTTGCTTTAAGCCATAGAGCACCTTTTTGAGTTTGCAGACATGAGTAAGGAAGCGAGGATCAACATAGCCAAGGGGCTGCTCCAAATAGATATGTTGTTTGAGAAAGCCGTTGAGAAATACATTCTTGACATCAAGTTGACACAGAGGCCATCCATTAGTGACAGCAATAGAGAGAACAACACGAATAGTGAAGGCCTTGACAACAAGACTAAAAGTGTCTGTATAATCAAGACCAGGGAGAGGAGCATATCCTTTAGCAACAAGACATGCTTTGAGACAATCAATGGAGCCATCAGGCATGCCCACAATATTGGTGTTAGGAGGACATGGAACAAGATCCCAAGTATGGTTGGCACGGAAAGCCTGAACTTCTTCATCCATGGCTACAAGCCAAGTAGGATTTTTAGCAGCGGACTTGAACCCTTTGGGCTCAGAGGAGATGAGCAGAGCATGTAGAAGACAAGAGGTGTGATGGTTGAGATAGGTAGGATAACAAGGCCGAAAGACACTTGCTTTGGCTCTGGTGATCATAGAATAAGAAGGAAGGGACCGAAGCTGCGCAAAAGAACCATCATGGACTGGAGTAGAAGGTTCAAATCTAGTTGTTGGTGCGAAAGGCTGCATAGAGGAAGGATGCTGGGCCGAAGGCACCAAAACAGTGGGAGTGGGCTTGGCTGGAACCTGTGTGGACTCAAAAAAATCATCAGGGCATAAGCGGCATGTGGTGGTGCTAGTCCGAGAATTAGATGGATCGGATAGTGACACTGTGGGCATAATGGGCTAGGTGGGTGTAGGGGAGGAAACGGTACTAGGCTAAAAAAAAATTTAAAAATCAAGAGAGGAGATGGGCTTGGCTTGGGAGGTATGTAAGTGAGGAAAATAAGTCTCATCAAATTTTGCATGTCTAGTGATGTAAATCCTAGAGGTAAGCAGGTCAAGGCAGCGAAAACCTTTGTAGGAGGGACTAAAGCTAAGAAAAATACAAGGAATACTACGGGGATAAAATTTATAAAGAAAATAGTCACGTAAATATGGATAGACACAACAACCAAGAGGATGAAAATTAATATAATTGGGAGCCTTACCATGTAAAATTTCAAAGGGAGAGATACCTCCAAGGAGAGGTGCGGGCAACCAATTGATGATATAGGTGGTTGTACTGAAAGAGTCAACCCAAAAACGAGTAGGAACACGTGAATGAAAGAGAAAGGGCAAGACCCATTTCAGTCACATGGCGATGTTTGCGTTTGGCGCGGCCATTTTGTGAAGGGGTGTAGGGGCAAGATATTTGATGATGAATGCCCGAAAAATGGAGTTGAGATTGGAAGCGAGTGCTACAAAATTCGGCGCCACCGTCACTTTGAAAATTTTTAATCTTGCAAGAATATTGATTTTCCACAAATGTTTGAAATTGATTAAAGATGGCAAAAAAATCAGATTTTAATTTCATAGGATAAAGCCATGTAAACCATGAGTGATCATCAATAAATAAGACATAATAAGTGAAGCCCATATTAGATTTCACCAGGGATGGGCTCCAAATGTCACAATGAACAAGGCCCAAAATAAAAGAGGCCCGACTATCACTTGTGGAAAAAGGAAGTCTATGACTCTTAACAAGTTGGCAGGTAGAACAAATAGACAAAGTAGGCAATAAAGAAGTAAGGGAAAGCTGTCATTTTTTATTTAATAAAGAAATAATAGATGGGTTTACATGGCCAGGCATGCATGCCATAACTCATACAAAGCACGCAAAGAGGAATTATTAAGGACAGAAACAAAAGCTATAGTGCCACGATCCAGTACATAAAGACCACCATCACCTCATCCAGTTGCCACCACCTTTCTTGTTTCTTTGTTCTGAATGGTAAAACAAGAATCAGTAAAGGTCAACAGAGAGGGACTAATCGAAAGTCAACTTGCTGATGAACAAAAGATTTTTGGTTAGACGTGGGACCACTAAAACATCAAGTAATTGAATGTTGGGAGAAGAGAGAGGATACCCGTGTGGGTAATAGGCAGAGAAGCCTCATTGTCCACAATAACATTGTCCTTACCAACATAAGTCTCGAAGGAGTCAAGGGCAGTCGAGTCTAGTGTCATGTGGGCAAAAGCACTGGTGTCAAGGTACCAATCGGACAAGGAGCCTTCAGAAAGAGAACAGCCAGTCTGAAAAGCTTCGGCAAGATGCGTGGATGGCTCACTTTGATCATATCGGTTGCGGCATTTATTAGCCGTATGACCTTCAGTTTTGCATATTTGACACCGTGGGGTGTAGGAGCGATGACCATGTCCAGTTCCTATGGGCTGACCATTATGGCGGCCATTTGAATTTCCTTGAGAACGATGGTTTCCATTGTTGCAGAAATGGCCATTACCATGTCCACGAGTTGTTGTAAAAGCTGCATAAGACATAGAAGGAGATTCAAGTGATTTTTGAAATAAATCATAACTTTCAACTTTGGGAACAAGATCGTGGAAGGAGGGCAGTGGCGTGAGAGCCATTCATGCAAAAGAAAAGCCCGAGAACTCAGTGTCGAGACCATGTAAGAACTAGTGAGATTTGTCGATGTCGTCGACTGGGCATCAGATAGCCATTAGCTAATCACAGAGAGCTTTGAAAGCCCGAGAATATTTAGCAATAGTTCTAGTTCCTTTCTTCATCGACTGAAGCTCATCCTTGATCCATATCTCTCGAGTTTTGAAAACATGGCTGAAAACACATTCCAGTGCGACTAGGGGAGAGTATAGGTCGGTCTGGACCGGCAAAACCGACCGGACCGGGAGAAGGTCCGGTCGGTCTCGGTCCTATTTTCTCTGGACCGAACCGAACCGAATGAATATTAATATATTTTATTATTTATATAATAATTATAATT
Organism: Carya cathayensis; assembly: GCA_011037825.1. Classification (NCBI taxonomy): domain Eukaryota; kingdom Viridiplantae; phylum Streptophyta; class Magnoliopsida; order Fagales; family Juglandaceae; genus Carya; species Carya cathayensis. The sequence continues at coordinate 190,039 of QGSO01000147.1, forward strand.
GTATATAATTATTTATAATTTTTATAATTGTATAATTTATAATTATTTATAATTTTTATCTAACCTAATAGGCTAATATTTATCATACTAATTATTAATATATATAATTTTATACTAATACAGTAATACTAATATAATAATATTTATACTAACTTACTAAGACTAAGACTAAATCACTAACCGTCTAAATTAATAAATCACTACTAGTTATTAGTATTGTATTACACTATTTTACTTATAATAAATAAGTTAATAAATATTACTAATTTACTATATATTAATAGACTAATAGTATTACTGTATTAGTATAATAGTCTATTAGTAATTTAGTATATAGTAAATTACTAATATATATAATAGTAATTATAGTATACTATTAGTTATATATATTAAATTAATATCTTTAAGTTATTATCTATTAGTACTAGTGTAACTAGTGTTATTACATATTAATATTATTAGTTACTAGAGTATTACATCTAGACTATCTAGTTATTAGACTATAGTAAATAAGTTAATAAATATTACTAATTTACTATATACTAATAGACTAATAGTATTAGTATAATAGTAAATTACTAATATATATAATAGTATACTATTAGTTATATATATATTAAATTAATATCACAATATAATTACATAAGTATTAAATATATTCCCTTGGATATAAAAAAAAAAAATTGTCAATTGATATACTCAAAGTCTAACTTTCTAAGTTAGTAAATTTCAAAAACAAAAAAAAAAACTCTCTAAGTTAGTAATAATTAACTAAATTAACAATTAACTAGTGATTTTTTTTGTGATTTAATTAAATAATACACATTAAATAGTTTATCTAATTTTATTTTTACTAACTTAAATATATTTTTACAAACTTATTAATTTTTTTTTATTGTTTAGAATTAGATTGTAGAAGTCAATATATGGGTTGCGTGAAACGGCGCCGTTTCACGCAACCCATATATTTTTTTCTGAAATTATGTGCTGAAACGGCGCCGTTTCAGCACATAATTTCCCCCCCCCCCCCCCCCGATTCCCTCCACTCCCCCTTCAGTCTTTAGTCTTCACTTTCTCTCTCAAGTTCTCAACACAATCTCATCTCAGAAATTCTACAAACCCTAGCCCCGTGCCGTGCGCATCCCCTCCAAGCCGTAACCCATTGCCGATGCCGTGTCGTTGCCCCTCCGTCACATCTTAAATTCCCAACCGTTGCATTCCCATAGTCACCGAACGAGGTGCCTCTCTCTCTCTCTCTCTCTCTCTCTCTCTCTCTCTCTATTATTTTTATATCTTACCTATTAGTTATTATTTTTGTTAATTTGCTTGATAGTTGTGGATTTTAGAGTATTGGCAATTTGGCATTTCTGGAAAACAGATGGGTTCGCTCGAGTCTCACGTACTTGCCATTCGAGCGAACTCAGGCAGAGTGGAGCGCTCGACGCTCGCTCGACTTCCGCTCGAGCTAACTCAGGCAGAGTTGAGCGCTCGACGCTCGCTCGACATTCTGCTCAAGTGAACTCAGGCAGAGTTGAACGCTCGACACTCGCTCGACAGGACGCTCGAGCGAACTCAGGCAGAGTTAAGCGCTCGACTCTCGCTCGAAATTGAGCTCAAGCGAACTAAAAAAATGAAAAAAAAATTTTAAATTATTATTTTAAAAATAAATTTATATTATCATTTTGATGAATCAAATGGTTAATCCAATGTGGGATTATGGATAGAAAGGTCTTAGATTTATGGAAAACCTGTACTTTTTATCAATTTTTGAAGATGGCTTTGATGAAGCCAATGTGGATGCTCTTAGGAGTTAGGATTGTTTGTGTGCTGGATAGTGGTGGATATTAAGGTTGTTTCCAGGCTACATACCTCCAATTGTTCTAGAAAAACTTATTACACTAATTGTTGGTTGTTTATTTTTCTAGATGGATTCGTCAACTTCAACCAATGATGTGCAAGAGTCAATACAAAGCCCTGGTATGCCTCCGCCCCCACCCCCATCCAATGTAAGTGATAAATTTAACATCGGTGGGTCACAAAGTGGTAAAGTTAGGTCAATGGTTTATGATCACTTTACAAGAATACCAAAAGGGGATCCCACTAAACCTAGCACTGCATGTAATTACTGTGGTGCTTCGTATGCGTGTAATACAAAGATCAATGGTACAAAGTCTATGAAGCATCACATTGAGAAGCAATGTAAGAAAGGTCCGTTTAAGAATACGGATAAGTCCCAGACGACTCTAGGTTGGAAAATGGAGGGAGGTAGTGGTGGTGGGAGACTTGTGCCCATTTCATTTAGTGTTGAGGCTTGCCGACAAGCCTTGGTAGAGATGATTATTGTTGATGAGTTGCCATTTAGGTTTGTTGAATGGGAGGGTTTTAGAAAGTTTATGCTTGTGGTTTGCCCTAAGTGGGTAGGGATTCCATCCCGTTGGACGATTGCGAATGATTGTTTTAATTTGTTTATCAGTGAAAAAAATAAATTAAAAAGTGCTCTTCAAGGGCAACGAATTTCCCTCACCATAGATACATGGACATCTGTGCAAAACCTTAATTATATGTTTCTCACAGCACATTTTATTGATGATGATTGGAAGCTACATAAGAGGATTCTTTCCTTTTCTTTGGTTGAAAATCATAAGGGTGATACATTTGGTAAAGGCATAGAGTTGTGTTTGCATGATTTGGGGCGACCGAAAATACTTGCTATCATTCTTGATAATGCAAGTTCTAATAATGGGGTCATTTCTTATTTGAAAAAAAAAACCAAGTATAGCAGGGATACGGTCTTGGAACATGAATTCTTGCATGTTTGATGTTGTGCACACATTCTGAATTTAATTGTACGTGAGAGATTGAAAGAGTATGAGGAGTCTATTGCGAAGGTGAGGGGTGTTATGAAGTATGTTAAATCCTCCCCTCAAAGGTGGGGTACATTTAAGAAGTGTATGGAGTTGGAAGAGATTAAATGTAAAAGTCATGTTTGCCTAGATGTACCGACTAGGTGGAACTCCACCTATCTTATGTTATAGAGGGCTGGGAAATTTAGAAAAACTTTTGATCGGTTGGAGGAAGAAGATATGTTCTTTTTAAGTAGTATTGGAGATAATGATGATGACGATAATGAAGGTGATGTGGTAACTAGGAGAAAGTCAAAGAAGTTAGGGCCTTCCAATGCATCCGATTGGGATAAGGTAAGGTTGTTTGAGAAGTTTCTTGCATTATTTCATTATGCAACTTTACGCTTTTCGGGGGGTGAGTATGTAACTTGCAATACCTTTTTTTCGGAGTTGTTGAATATTAAAAATGCCATTAACATAGAGTGTGAAGAAGGAAGTCCCTTGGTGGGATTAATGACCTCAAATATGAAGAGAAAGTTTGAAAAGTATTGGGAGAATATGAATAATCAGAATATGCTGTTGTACGTTGGGATTGTTCTTGATCCTCATTACAAAATGCGATATCTTGACTTTGGGTTGAGAAAAATGTATGCATATGATCAATCAAAAATCATTGATTTGAGTTGGAAGGTGAAAAATACATTTATCCGCATGTATGAGGCATACATCCAAAATGAAGAAGGGAGTTCTCCTCAACGTACAAGTTCCCCACGTGAAGATGCAAGTCCTTCCACAGCTCAGTTACGAATAGACAGACAGCATTGATGGCCCAATTTAAGCAAGAGTTACAGTCAGAAGACTCTTTGGAAAGCAGGTCAGAGGTTGATAGATATCTAGCTGAAAAATGTGAGGATGAAGGTGATAATTTTGACCTACTAAATTGGTGGAAGGTGAATTTAGTTAGATATCGCGTACTTTCAAAGGTTGCACGCGATGTACTTGCAATACCAGTATCTACTGTGGCCTCTGAATCTACATTCAGCACTGCGGGTCGTGTACTTGACCCTTTCCGAAGTAGTTTAAATCCGATGATGGTTGAAGCTCTCATATGTGTACAAAATTGACTCCGTTCTTCCTCTACTCCAATAAGCCTTAGGACTTTAATGGATGAAGTTGAGGAATTTGAGAAGTAGATAGATATGGGTATGTAATCAATTAACTTTGACTTATTTTGTGGTATATTTTGTTTTATCTTCTATATTATTTTAACTTTATTTAATTTGTTTTGTTTTAAATTTTTATGGATTGAAGGAGAACTTGTTGGAGAATTGGCTTATTCTACAGAAGGATCAAATTCAATGGCTACCAGGTCTTAACCCAATGTTGATGTAAGACCAAAATTCTATTTAAAATCTGTATTTTTTTTTCCCAGTTTTATTTCTTTCTAGATGTGATTTGTTTGTAAAATCTGCTTCTCTATTATATTTGGACTTTAATACTTGAAAAATTCACAAGTTAAACTCAATAAACATCATGTTTTATAATGATTCTGTACATATCAAGGCCTTGTGTCATTAATCCTCTCCTAAAACCATCTTCTCTAGGCCTTGTGTCATTAATTGCTGCACTTTGAAGAAGTGCATGGTAAAAAGACTCAGTTACAACTTGTCTAAAAGGCTAACTAAAGGTTGATTTATTTTATGTTCACCAATGTCATCTTGTTTTGTACCAACTCAAGTGCTGCACCAACTGAGTTTATTTATTTTATAACAGACTAACCTAATGTTTAAAGGTTGATTTTTATTATGTTCACCAATAGGTTAACGCCTTGGTTTTTTACTTTTTTATCTGCAGATCTGTGAATCGTGATCTCAACCTTGATGGAGAAATTGATCATGAGGAATTTGCTAATAGTCAAGGACTGATTCGACAATTACCTAATTGTATAATTTGTATTTTGTATTAATAATTTGATGTAATTATGTTAACTTTTAGATGCTACTGTTGGTCTTCTTTTATTTTTTACGAAATTTATGCTAGTGTTAGTCTGTTCTAGTGCACTGTGCATCAGTGCTTTTGATGTAAATTATTAAATATAACTTCTAATCTTTGATAGTTCTTTTTTTTAAGACTTTTTAATTTTTAGTTTTTAAATATGCTTGCAGGTCTGAATTTTTTATGGATGCTTGCAAATTGCTTGGGAATGGATTTTTATTTTTCTTGCCTTTTTAGAATGCAGATTTTAATCATTTGATGTACCATGTATGTAAAGTAAGATACGTGAAAATAGATTTTTACTGTATTTTTCTCTTCTTTTATTTTTTAGAAGACCTTTCTTTCCTTTTTTAGATATATGATAAATATTAAATAGTATATACTATAATTGATTGATCTTTAAATTGTTTGGACGTAGTCACGTATATAGAAATTTTTTATTTTTTTGGTAGTAAAATATTTTACTCAAATTTATTGTATATAGATAATTTTTTTTAATGGTTATTTTTATTTTTCTTTCTAAGTATTTTTTTTGGTATTTTGGGCTTCAAATTAGATAAATTGTTAGTGGATTTTAACTGTTTGGCCGAAATTGATGTAAGAAAAAAATTGGGCCATTGGCCCATTTGGAGTCCAGTCGAACCGATTGGACCGACCGGACCGGACCATCCCGAATGGGACCGGACCGCCCGATTCCATTGAGATTCGGTCGTCCAGGGCAGGGAACCCCTGGACCGAATAGGTTCGGTCCATCCATCAAATCCCCCAAACCGGACCGAACTCGCCCCTAAGTGCAACCCAGACATCCCTAGAGGTTGTGAGATCAATAGCTTTGGCCATGGCTTCTTCAAAGAAAAAAGAGAGGAGAAGGCTGAGGATGCATTGGTCTTTGAGTAGAGTGGAATAACCATTGGTGGTTGTAGGAGAAGGCTTGGGGAGAGAGCCATCCACAAAACTAAGATAGTCTTGACATTCAAGTAACGGAACCAACTAGCTCTTCTAAAGCAAGTAGTAGTTGAGTGAAAGTTTGAGAGTTACCATGTGGACCATGATATTGAAACAAAGAGATTCAGCCATGAGGGAAAGAAAAAAGAAAACTGGTATCAAATGTTAATCCAAAGAGGCTCTTGATTCCATGAGAATTTTTGTAAATCCACCACACAGTAAAAAGGTGGAGATATTTTTCTATATAGAGATAAACGTACATGTACAGCTATACAACAACAAAAGAAAACAATCATAAAAATGAATACAGTATCTCTACAATCATGGGTCAACTACTATAATTAAGGTAATGGCTGAGAATCAGAAGAGGATTGCGGAGAATCCTCAATAGTATGCCCGAATAAACTAATGGTTTGTCTTTCCTTTGGGTCAAGGTTTAGTTTATTTGACGTGAATATGGTACGCCAAAATAAAAACTAATTGTTGTTCTATCTTTACCTTTACGCAATCTTCAAGTGAACATTTTACTTCCTCTTGGAGGTTGTGATTGTGATCTTTGATGGTTGTAGTGCCCGTTTGGTTGAGTTTGAAAGTATGAAAAATATGTACTTTCAATAGCTTCAAAGCTTTTTTGAAGAAAAAATAGCATGTTTGGTAAATTTATAAAAAATGCTTTAAATTCTAAATAATCTGAATTGAAAATCCACTTAAAATACACTTAAAATTCTAAATTGAGACTTTTGTTGAAAAGCACCTCCAAGAAGACACTGAAAAAAACTTTAACAACTTTAAATGCACATAATTTCTTTGACTTCTTGTTATTATTTTTTAATCTAGGACTATGTTTGGCCTGTCACCCATTATTCTTGATCTGTTTGTTTTTGGGCCTAATTCATCTACTTTTACTTTTACATGATTTTCATTCCTCAGTTATTTATTTCCTTGTGAATTGATTCTCATTTGCAGTGGTAGTTTGACTGTGATGTTTTTTGTTTAAATTGATTATTAATCATTGTCCAAGCATTGCCAATATTCATTTTTTCCAAATATGATTTGATGCAGGGACCTATTGATAGCTTTATGTTTACATTCATGTTTACTCACATGGAGTCACCTGGTTCGTTTTCACAAATATGAATGTCATGAACTTCCCAGGTGAATGCTGTTCTTAGAGCTTTGTGAATGAACGCATCACACCCTTAGACTTACAATATCCTTTACGGCCTTGCAGAATTGCTTAGCTGTAGTTTCAGAGCTCACAATGTAATTCGTACTCGCTGGCCTGCGTCAGAGCTCATCAAGAATTAGGTAGCAATAACTATCAGCGATTTCAAGTGCTTTAGTCACGCCGTTGCTTGTCAAACATCATTTTTCACCTCGTGGAGTTGGCAGATATGCTTCAACTGGTAGAGGCCGAGAAAATTCTGACAAGAGAGAACGCACTCTAGAAGAGGGAGAATGATTTATTGTTTCACGAGTATAAGATTTGGAGAAAAAAAGATAAACTAATAGAGAGATAATGGTCAGTATAAACAAGAGGACGAAGTTAAAAGGCAAATTGTTGAAAATAGATGTGCACATGTATTATTGTGCCTATATTCGGTGTTATTTATTGTAATTATTTTTAGTTAATTTGATTAAGTTGAAATATTGTATATTTTATACGTTTAGAACCAATACATTTTAATTAGTTCACGGTGTTATTATTAATTTTAGATAAAAAAATAATTAATAAGCATAAATATGAATTATGATTTTTAATTTATCAATATCATGTTTATACTTAATTTTATATCATATGATTTAATTAGATAATAATTCTTCACACATGCATAAGATATGTTTTATATTCAATTCTTTCTTTTAATTTATTTTTGATTATTTACTTTATCATTTCTTTTCTTTATTTTGTTTTAATGGAGATAGCATAGGAGCAAGTTGTACCCGACACACGCAGCATTTTCTACAGAAAATAGAAGTTTGCTCTTTTGAGTTTTTGAGTAGAGAAAGATGAGGGGAGTTTTTCTCGGACGGGGGCACACGAAACATAGTTGTGTTTCGTTGGGGAAAGAAAGAGGGAGTTACGGCTAGCTGGTTTCGAGAAAAACGCAAGGAAAATATTATTCTTTAGCTATGGGTGGAAGAAGGCAGCATAAACTGAAATAAGAGAAGACTGGAACGAAAATGGCTGGACACTTAGAAAGAACGGACGTGGACAGACACAAACTGAAGAAAAAAAAAAAGTTTGGAGGAAAAACACACCAAAAAGGGATAGGTGAAAAAAAAAAGAGGCTAGACGGGAGCAGAGGACAGACTGAGAGAGACGGCATCTTGGGCAGTGTTTTACGGGAAAAAAAAAATGGTTCGTTGAGAGGGACTTGCTTCTGGGAGAGTACTGACTGACGGTTTCCAGGAGGAGAGCTACGGATCGGCATGGCAGAGGAGTAACGGAAACGACAAAAAAAAAAAAAAAAAAGGAGAGAGGGCAGAAACGTGATGCTGGCGGGAAGAAAAAGAAACGAGGAACTCACTCTCTCTCTGGCTCTCTACGCTTCTTGCGGGGCTGGACTTTCGGCCCTGTTTTTAGAGGGAAGAAACAGAGCAGCTACGGACTGCTAAGAGCATATTTTCATTTTCATTTTGAGGACAAAAAAGGACACGAAACGGAAAGATTTCGGAAAGAACACAGGGTCTTTCGAGAGGAGAACGGATGCTCTGTTCTGGCTGGTCTGAGACGCAGGGGAGTTTTTACTTTCCGTTCGATGACTTTAACGCAGGAGGTTTTGGAAAGAGCAAGGGCTGGCTGAAACTCAGCTTTGGTGAGAAAAAATAACAGAGCTACAAACCGGAAAGGAGCAGAAAGGGAAATGAGAAAAAGCAGGAAAAAGGAGAGAGCTACGGACTGAGGGACCGAACGGCAGGGGGGTTTTCATTTTCTTCGTTGGACGCTGGAGGAACGGACAGAAAACGGACTGCAACTAGGGAAGAGTACCGGGGAGACGAAAGGACTGGAAGACACAGCAGTGATTTTTGACTTTTCGTCTGGAAGCCTAGGAGACGCGGGAGAGAGGTTCTCCTTCGTTGGATGCTGGACGAAGCCGGCCCGATTGGTTCCACGAGATCAAAAAAACGTTCTAATCACGACTTATCATTATAATATTTTCAAATTTCTATACAAAATATCATAAACAAATTTATTTTTTCAAATCTCAATATAAAATTAATATTATAAAATTATATTATAATAATATTTTATTCATTACTATTTAAAACATCTCATAACCCAACGAGATTTTTTTGAAACCTTTCTTTCTTTTGAGAAGACAGACGGAACAGAACAGGGAGTTCTTTCGGGCTTCATCTTCTCTCCACTTTTGCTCCCTTATAGTTTTCTTTTTATTTTGTGTTAAATTTTGTATTTTATTTTAGTTATTTAATAAAGAATATTTATTTAATTTTCATAGCTCTTGTGTTGAATATGGTTGTCTAAATTCGTATTAAGATTAGATGTAGAGTTTAATGATTTAAATATTATTTTCGGATCAACATAGAATTTATTTTGTGACCTTGATTGATTGAAGCATTTTATTATTAGATATTTTGATTGTCTATATATTTATCTTGATTTATTGTGATTTTTGAATATAATGAATGCTTGAAAAAATTCCTGCAACATTTAAATGAGTTTGTGAATATTATAATCATCAATCGTTCATGATTAATCATTAGTGACTATATTTCTTGACCTTAAATATTAAATCTTCCGAGAAATCATTATTCTAATTTAATTGAAGTAAATCGATCGGAAACAATATTCTAAATTATTAGACAGATTCTCGAAACCTTAGTCATTCTCCATATTGATTTATTTTATCATTTTAGTTTTATTCTGTTACTTTAAAAATCTTCATCTCAATAATTTTCTTTTCTATTTGATTGCACGTTCTTTTTAATAATTTATTTTCTTTGTTTGAGTTTATTTTCTTCATTACATAAGTCAATTCATGTGGATTCAACCATGTTAGGTGCTATAACATCTGTATACTTGCCGGTAAAACTAAACTAAATTTTTTATTCACTAATTTGACTCAAAGTTTAGGCTTGACATGGTTCGGATAATAGATGTATCGTGTTACTATTAATTGTAACTGGATCATTGTACCGTAATTATAATTGTAGGATGCACTATGAATATTTTGCAAATGTGTGCTTGTTGAGATTTGAGTTGGATATGGATGTTAAATGGTACTGTACGTGTACATGTGCTTGGGTTAGTTTTTGTGTGAATGATATTCTTGAACCAAAAGTACTTATTAGTTACTTGCAAATGGAAATTTAGTTGGAAAGTTCTTATGAGTTGCTTGGAAATGGAAAATTGAGTAGGGAAAGATACAAATGGAAATTAAGTAATAAAATTAGGGAAACTTTGAATGCATTGATCATGGACTATAATGATTGTTTATATTCCTGTCTATGACATGCACCATCCCTATGAAAAAGACCTCTAACACCACATGTTTGACACGTTCTCTACCTATCATCTCTTGCAAAGTCACAATCATACCCACCACCATGCAAGAAAATTTTTATAACCTCCAGGAAATTTTTATATTTCAATAAACATCAACCACAACAAAAAATCTGATACGTAATTATATATATATATATAAAACACAAGTCTATCATATTCTTAATTTTTTTAGGTCTTTAAAATCCCAATATACTTAATTTTTTTCATCTTTAAAATGTGCCGTGATGGATTTTTACATACAGCGAAAGCAATTAAACTCAAGAACTCAAACACAAAAATCAGAGACCAAACTGCAGAATATATATATATTTTTATAAGACCAAATAAGATATAATACTTGAAAGATTATACAAAAAATGCCAATAAAACAAGAAATTACCATCAGAAACTCGATTTTGCATCACCCATTATGTCTTGAAGGAGAATCCGAGTTAACTCATCATATGGTCAAGATATATAACGCGATATGAAATGTAAAAGATTAAAATACTTAATTTAACAAAAACATACATGAAGCTTACAAATCCCAACTCCAAAAGTGTACATAATATTTGAAGAGTTTCAAAATTTTATACAAGAAACAAAAAATTTATGGAAAAGGGAAGAAACTTAACTACATGAATTATTCAGGAGTAACAACAAGCGAATTAAAAATATAATACACGTGAAATAAGTTTCATCTTCAGAAAATAAATTTGCATTAAACCACAGAACTAAATGTTTCCTAAAAGCACAAAAAATTCAAGAGATAAATTTGGTAAAGAATTTAAGAGGAGTTTCAGAAATTCACTAGTGAAAATAGATGTTGTGACCACTTCAAATGCAATGGTTACAACGTGTCTGCCATTTTTAATGTGAGAAGACCAATTGAATAAGAAACACATAAAAGAGCAAACCTAATCAGGCTGTGCAACATCAGAAAATATTACATCCACCATGCCAACTAGCATTCGATATTTAGACGGATGCCTAGCATCTTTAATTTTGGGGATAACATTAGTGCGCTTCTTTGCCATGCTAACCAGGTCCCTACCACTTCTATGAGAAAACTCCACTGCATAAACCACTCCAGTAGGGCCAACAATGTCAGACACATGAGTGACAGTGGTTCCCGAAGCAGCCCCAAGGTCTCACATGAGAAAAAGAACAAAGAAAAATTATGACTCTTAGCAGGTCTCTCCTAAGAACAAAGAACAAAGGCATCTACCAAGAACAATTTTACAAATCTAAAAAATATCAATTTTATCTATAAACCTAGCATAAGCTTTTACCTCAAAGTTGCCGACGGCTAAACGCTACGGTGAAGGCAAGCAAAGGAGGGAGGACATAGGCGGGGGGAGGGGATTTAGAAAAATTTTGAATACCTTAAAGCATCTCAATGGATTAGCCAAATGCTAAATCCATCCCCTGTTTAAAATATTTAGACTTTAGCTACAATGAATATTAAAACTATTTCTTTATTTTTTTTCTTTTTCTTTTTTAATAAGAAGAAACTTCATTCAATCGGCAATAATGTGCTTACATATGAGAAAATTCAAACCAAATATATTGAGATAGGAACAAAGGGACAGACCCCATCCACATCTCCAAATCATCAACAGACCATGCATACCTAGCCAGGGTGTGAGCAACCTGGTTTCACCTCTAATCACATGTTTAACTTTATGGTCTTCAAAGTGTCTGAGCAGATTCCGGACCTCCTGTAATAGGTTTCCACCTCTATTTTTAAATTTGCTTGTTATTATAGTTTTATCAAATATTTATTTTATCTATTTTTTCTCTCTCTTCATTTTTTTCTTTATCATTTCACTCCATTCCAACTATTGTTTCCATAAAAAATTCACCGCATATAACTCAAATAAAATAAATTATAAAATGGTAAAAAGTGATAAAATAAAATAAATCAATATATAGTTAAAAATATTAAATATTTTTTAATTATTAATTATTTTATTACTATATAATGAATAAATAGATAATTCAATATAGAGATTTAATATGAATAATAAAAGTGAAATTCATCTTATATTATTCTATTATATAATGAAAAAATAGTTATTTTAATATGGGACTTATGTGAATGGAATAGTTAAAAATTAAAATTCATCTCATATTCATTAAGTGTCCTTTAACTTTAACCAATCCATTGAGGATGCTCTTATTCTATGTTGCGGGATCTAATTAGGGGAGAGGGGGCAGGGTAAGAGCCTGTTTAGAATTGAGTTTGAAAGTTTAAAAAATACTTTTAACTATTTAAAAACTCTTTTAAAGAAAAAAAATCATATATTTGATAAATTTTTAAAAAATACTTTAATTACTTAAAAAAATTAGAAGTCTATTTTTTTTAAGGAAAAATCTTTTTACAAATACAATTATGCATTAATATGTGCATCAATCAAATGTGATTAGTCAAAAGGTTGATTTGATTAAAAACAGTACTAATCTAAATTTTAAATGTGAAAAAATCAATATTGATATGCAGATTAGTGTCGACTTTATTTGTAGGTAACAAAACTCTTTTTTAAAAATCTACTGTTCAAAACGCACGTTCTGGGAAAAAAACAAAACAAAAAAGGTAAATTCGGTGTGGTGTTGGCGAAATAAAGGCTGACCATCGTTTCTGTCGTCGATTTCATTGAGAAGAGCAGTATCTGTGTCCGTCTCCGTGCCTCTGCGTGTTATTGAGAGAGAGAGAGAGAGAGAATCAAAATGGTTGGACCAATGAGACCGCAGTTTGTGCTGTTCGGTTCTTCCATTGTTGAATTCAGTTGCTGCAACGAAGGATGGGGTGCTATTCTTGCCGACATATACGCTCGCAAGGTACTTCTTCATGATCTTCTTTCTAATCCCTTTTTTTATCCAATTTCTTTCTGGGATTATGGAATTGAGCCAGAAATCTTAATATGAAATCCTAGCGCAGAGATTGTAGCCCAATAAATTGTTCTGTTAACCCTGTTCAATCTCTTATTGGCATATCTGTTGATTATGGTCTTCCTATGGGTATAGGCAGACATATTGCTGCGAGGATACGCTGGCTGGACTTCGAGGCATGCTCTAGGGGTTTTGGATCAAGTTTTTCCACTGGTATTGTTTAATTTTCTGTCACATCTTAATCACACCACGACTAATAATTTTCTTGCAAACATACTATTCATATAGCAGATTCCTTACCTATAAGATTGTGGATTGACACTGTCATAATCTTATTTGCTCCTAAAAAGTGCAAATGCTAGCACCCAATTGACGTGGCTTGATCCGTTAAAAGAATTACAAAAATTATGTTATAAACCAAGGGCTATTCATGTAAAATTGGTGTACAATGTGATCGATTGTTTGTCTGTTTCATCGTCCAAAAAATGAGCTTGGTTATTTGGATGAGAGAGACCAAGGTGAGTCCAAGAAATGGTGCATTTTAGCCTTTAACCATTATTCTAACAAAATTGGTGTGCAATGTGATCGATTGTTTGTCGTTTCATCTTTTTCATGTTGTCGTGTAAGTGGCGGGATTGTTGCTAGGAAAATGTAGATTTCATGCCTCAGTTTTTGCTTAATGCTTATCTTCTGTGGTTTTTCAATCCAGGATGCCGCTCTACAACCTTCATTGGTGATAGTCTACTTTGGTGGTAACGATTCGATGCGCCCTCACCCATCTGGCTTCGGCGGTCATGTACCACTCCCTGAATATATTGAAAATATGAGGAAGATAGCAACGCATCTGAAGGTAGGTAATCTTTCAGCCTAGATTGGCACTTTTTCTTTTTGACTCCTGTAGTTAGCGTTTTTTCATTTGTATAAAGCGCATGATTTAATTTGAGAAATAGGTCTTCCATGTTTTTCCCATTGATTATCCATCCATCTCTTCTGCTGAAAATGTGATAGCCTGCAGAGGTTAAAATAAGCAGGTAAGTTAAGGGAGGTTTGGATAGTGAGTTGGGATGAAAGTTGAATAAAATATTGTTAAAATATTATTTTTTAATATTATTATTGTTTTGGGATTTGAAAAAGTTGAATTGTTTATTATATTTTGTGTGAAAATTTGGGAAAGTTGTAATGATTAGATGAGATGAATTGGGGGGGACTTTTGTATTTAAGCCAGACCATAGTGTCATTATAAACTACAACAACTTATGGTGCAGAATACCTTGGCACTAATCTCAAGCAGTGGTTAATTAATTTGTGCATAACACTGATCTTTTTGTTTCCAGAAACTGTCAGAGAAGACTCGCATTATCTTTCTCAGTGCTCCTCCTGTCAATAAGGAAAAAATCCGCGAAATATATAGGTGCTTATAGCGATAATCTTGTATTGTGTGTTAGTTTCATGTAAACACTTTCAGTTTTAATAGCATATTGTAAGCTGGAAACAATTTTTCTCTAATGGCATATTCTTAATTGGAACGTACTAGTGATACAGTAGCAGAGCTGCGAACAATTGAGTCTTGCCGAATATATTCAGAAGCCTGTCTGGCGCTGTGCCGAGAGATTAATGTGAAAGGTATTGATCTTTGGACTGCACTTCAGAAAAAGGATGGTTGGGCAACTGAATGCCTTACGTAAGTTTGCTTACATGTTTCATAGACTGAGTTTTTATATTTTTTTAGTGCAATGTCTATCAATTATTAAACCTCAAAACCCAAAACAATGCTTATTGAAATCTACTGAGAGCCGGTCCTGAATATCCTTCTCCAGGGATGGAATACATTTATCAGCTGAGGGAGCAAGATAGTTGTGGAAGAGATAATGAATGTCCTTAGAGAGGCCGACTGGGAACCAAGTCTACACTGGAAGTCAATGCCAACTGAATTTGAACAGGTTTTTTCCATTCCTCAACTGAGTACTGATTTCAATACCGCGATTAGTATCTTTGAGGCTAGCTTTCGCAGACACAGTCAATGGGAATAGGTTCTGATATGTATTATTCCAATTGTTTTTTTTTTTTAAATGTCAAATATTTGGCAGCAATTTGAAACTTTGAGGATGATGACGTTGAAATTAGAATTATAGGGAATAAATTGACGGCAACCTTGAGTTCAAATTATGAAAACACGTATCTAGCCAAAAATAATTCCCATAAATGTTTGTAATTTCTAGTTCTTGTTCTTTTTGGTTCTTGCATAAGTACACTTGGCTCATTTTTTTTCAACCTGTTTTTGTTGTGCAAAATGGAAAATTGTCCTTTGACCCTTGACACCACCAAAGAAACAATAAGTGATGGTAAATGCTAAAAGGATAACTTCTTGGAGGTGTCAATTTATTCCTTTGGGAGTTTATAGGATTTTAAAACGAAATCAAAGGTTTATCTAATTATGTCCTAATATATTTGAATCCCCCATAAAAAGAACGAAAAAAACAGTGTTCATGCCCCTTATGTTTTGACCAATCACCAACTCGAGATTAAATACCTTTTTTAATAAAATATATATATATATATANTGTACCATTTTTCATTTGTCAAAAAAATATAATTTATATATATATCTCATATACTAATACCAACTGCGAATTAGGTCCATCAAGTAAGAATTATATCTATTCTCATCATGAACAATGGCAATCAAGGCTAGAATGGTTCCTTCTAGCTGCCATCTTTAAATGTCTCGTTTTAGTGATCAATGGACTTGAATCTATCAATGCATCCTTACTCACGCCTACTCTATTATGCTCAATGGAAGCCCCCCATTGCTTCATAAAACCATCCAGGGGTCTACGCCAAGGCCACCCCTTATCTTTTCTCCTCTTCACCTTAGGCTCCGAAGCTCTTTCCAGACTTCTCTGACAAGAGGAACAACAAGGTAACCTACGAGGAGTCGAAATCTACGGACATGCGACACCAATCACCTTCATTTCATTGATGATCCGATTCTCTTTAGTCATGCAACCGAGCATGAAGCTAACACAATAGCCAACAATTTTACCACTTATGAGACATGGATAGGCAAACTATTAACAGAGAGAAACCCAGAATTAACTTCAGTAAAACACAAATCCCTCTCTCTCGATCGCAATCTCTAATCAGCTTACCCTAAAACAACCTAATGAGATGGGATAACCACCAGATAAACAAATATTCAGCAGTGATTCAGTTGAACAAATCCTTAAGAGTTTTGCTACATACAAGTAAAGTTGCGTACTAATCTGCGTATTAATATTGATTTATTCATACTTAAAATTTAAATTATCATTGTTTTCAATAAAATCTACTTTTTGACCAATTACATTAAATTGGTGCATAAATTAGTGCACAATTGTGCTTGCAACTAGATTTTTCCAATCCTTAAAAGTCATTCTCTCTCAAGGAAATGAATCAGATGATTGGATATGGACCTGACAAAAAAAGAACGTCCATTAAGTCAGCATACCCCCTAGATCAATAGACCGATTCACACACCCAGGACCACTCCTCCAAACATAATGGACAAAACTTCAATCTGCTAACATTTATGAAAGACTTGAGACTCTCGTATGAAAGATACCAGAGTGAAAACAGTGCATACCATACACAATTATAGGGGAAATGATGATGTATTGTGCCCTCCATGCAAAGTCACCAACAAAATATTCAAGCACCTTTTATTGGAAGATCCTATGGCAGGAGTCCTAGTGGCCTCTCAACTTTAAACCCCTCGAAGCCCATATTGATTTGGATTGGGAGTATTCTTAACCCTCATCTTTCTCATAACATCCCTCCTGAAGAAACTAATCTTTTATCCTCTTTGTAATGATAACCATGGACATGATTGGCTTATTTGCAACAATGTTGATTATGGGCAATAGCTCTTAAAATAATGGGCTAGCTGAACGACTTCAAAAAACACAAAACACACATCGACCACCACGAAGCATGAACAAAAACACTCGAGGTCGGAAACAAGAATGATAGAAACTTCCACCCCCAAATTAGCACAAAATGAATTTTGACGGAGTAGTTAGGAGCATCTTCCTCATGGCAGCAGCCATATGCCATGATGCTAAAGGTACTCCCTTCTATCCATGGGCATCCAAATAGGATAGAGACGAACGATCGGTGGGTGAAGCACAAGCAGCCTTGCTAGTAGTCACGAAGCTCGAGCATCGGGGTTGATTAACTTCATAATAGAGGGCGACTCTCTTTATGTTATCACAGCTATCAACTACAACCATCTAACAGAAGACTAAATAATTATCCCAACATAAAACACATTGTAGCCAATCTCAGCTGCACATGGTCAGTTCAAAAGCCTAACATCTTAATAAATAAAATAAAATAAAGCATATTCTTTCAATTTTTTTCAAAATTTTAAAATTAAACATATCGTTTATAAACAGCCTAACATCGAGGGCCACTCGGGCATACTCAACTTAAAAACTCCACCAATCCATATAATTAATGCATTTACTATTCGAGAGCAAATCCTATTTTGGAATATGTTGGTTAGAAGACTATCTCCACCGATATCAAAATACGCACAATAGCATCTTCAATTAACCAAATGCCACTTGAGCTTTTAATTTAACTAATGTCATCATAAATTGAACTACATTGAATTAGCCAAGCCCAAGTCATCCAGTGCTTGAGCTACAGAAAAGCCGAAGCCGAAGACAAATATGACTTTAGCATGGTTATATAATTTTATATCAATTTTATACAATGTAATATTGTTGAATTGTGGAAATGAAAATTATTGTTGGAAGTTGTCAGAGATTATGAAAATGAAAATAAAAAAGTATTTAAGAAAAAATTATTGAAAAATAAAAATAAAAATAATATTTTATTATTATACAAAGTGAATTGACTAATCTAATGTGGAGTTTGTGATTAAAAATGACGTATTGGCCAAATTTTAACTTTTGAAATTGCTAATCCAATAAGAATGCTCTGAAATTAGTTGCAATCTATCAACAGATGTTATTTGTGCAAGGAAGGAACGCTGAACTTGCACGGACGAAGGCAAAGAGAAAAACTCATTTATCAAATAAAAATCAAAACAAAAGCGAATCTTATTAAAAATATATATATAATAGCTGGTTTAAAAACATTAAATATTTTTCTTTCCATCCAAACGTCCTTTAAAGTCTTAAAAAAGTTCTCTCAATTTTTTTTTTAATTTTTATAATTTGTCTAGATTTTATCATAAAAACAATATTTTTGTAACGAGTAAAAATAGCTTTCAAAACACCCAATGCCAATTACATTTAAATAAACTTTTTCTCCAAACATACTTGTCCATTTGACCTCTACACTCACAAAATTTAATACAAAACTTATTCTAAAAATCTTTACCTAGGCGATTTTTCATTCTTACTATTTACCTTTCACAAAATCAAATTAAAATTTGAGAATTTTTCAGACTCGTGAGTTCAGGCCGAGGAGGGTCTCATTGAGTCGCACCTTCGGAGGGTAAAGAGATCCACGTGACCCAATCCCACATAGCGGGGAAGTGGGTTGCCGGAGAACCCCATTCCGTTTTCCTTCCAATCAGTGAGTAAACCCTTTTAGTCGACCCCATCCCTCACAACCTTTATTTTTCTTATTTTTGTTAAATAAGGAAAATACTGACATGGTAAGAATGCATTATGTACACGTTCAATTTCTCCCCCATTCTAAGGTACACAGTTCGTGTTAATAGATAGACAAATGGACCCAAGTGATAAAAGTCAGAAACCATAGTGGGAGCTTTCTGAAAAAACAAAACAAGAAAAGAAAAGGTAAAACCGTAAAAAAGTACGCATTGTCAAAAAACCACAAATATGTTCCTAAAAAACACTGAAAATGAATATTTAAATAAAAAAAAAAATCAAAGGATCAGAAAGTGGAAGTGTAGATCACAACTCCTAGGTCACGGGACCAATGCAAGAGAAGACAAACAGACCGATACCCACGTATGGAAGACAATAAACAGAAAAATATGAGCGGAAAAGGGATGGCTAATACGACTTTTTTTAAAAGCTTAATGGCTATATTACATCAAGGGAAGTTCTCAAAACCTAGTTCCCACAGGTGCAAATTATTCTCACTTGCATGCCCAAGCCAAGGTATGACACAAGTTAAACAAAGGAATAATACATACAAAAGGAGGGAACAAAGAAGAAACAATAGCAATATCAGCAGCACTCACCATGCTGCTCTTGCTGCAGTAACCCAATTCAACTCGGATGATATCTGCCTACTTCACTGACCTTTCAAATCTGACCTTTCAGCGTAGAACAGCAATAGGCCATACAAATCCAACATGAAATCACTCCAAAAGAGAGAATAAAATTTAAGACTCCTGATGCCGACAGGTGGGTGCATGCTCTTCTAGGCAAAACACACATTAAGTAGAAAGTTGGAACCTGCCACTGGGTTTCCTTCTTCTCCATCCCTAAAATTTTGAAGGAAACGTGTAAGATTCTCAGGTTCAGGCAAGGAATTGCACATGCTTTCAAGAACAATGAAATCAAAGGGTTCGGCACAAGAAGCTTACAAAGGCAGCATAATACACAAAGGTCAATCCCGCAAGAGCAACAAATGCAATTTGGAAGACATTGTATCTGCAATGCAACAATTAGCATTCCAAATGAAACAGTAGCATGCAAGCCAAATCTGAATTATCAGTGCATATACACCATTATAACTCACTTGTACAAATATCTAATTCCACGAAGTGATTCCAGCGTGTGGCCAAAGATTTCTTGTGCTGCAGTTGCTTGAGCATAGTATGCAAATGCAGTGGAGCAGAACTGAATCACACTGAAATAGGATAAACCAAAATTGAACTGATTTTCCATGTAAACATGACTTCTTATGGTCATTTTAGATGATTAATTATTTCTTCAATGATGCTTCTCACCATGGCAACTCAATTCATAGGAACAGGATGGATAGCTTAATTTAAAAGATAAAGGAGCTTTAAGAAAATGCAGATTCAGTATTGTTATACCGTTAAAAGCAAAGCAAGACATTTAACAGTTTTGGGGGAAAATGATTCATAAGACCAGCTTTACATAAAATTCCTAGCTCAAAACCATCATCACCTGCTTCTACATTAGAATTAATTAGTAAGAGTTCTACTTTAAACGTGCAAGTAAGAAATGAAACTATCGAAGATGCTAACCTGATGGAGCAAAGAAGAATAAGACCAACATTGAACAAAAAAGAGTTCATAAGTGTAGCTCCCCACCTGTGAACAGATTAGTTATATTCATGAGCAAACACTGAAATGACAGCATACAGTGACAGGCAAAAAAAAAAAACCAAAATGCTAATTCTACAAAATCCATTACTTCATGGGGTGAATCGTAATGAAAACTAATCTCAGACCAAGCATCATTGCCCCCGCAATAACGGCAAGGAGAAGGTAAAAGCAGAAGAATGCAAATGCTGCAGTACCCAGAAGACCTGAAAAAAGTAGCAGAGAATGAATATTAGAACGAACCGTAAAAGGAGAATGGTATTTACAAAATTCCAAATTTACCCCATATATCGTCCAGCTTGATGAAAACCTCATTCAGAAAAGCAGAAAGGGGAGGGTTAATCAACAGATATATGACAATATGTGCAACCCAAGCCACTGAAACAATCAACCTGATACACAAGCAATGAGAATCCTTAGGAAGACTAAGACTTGTCATCGTCCAAATCATAATACTGAATGTGCATCAAAAAAAAAAAATTTTGACAGGTAAAATGTGAATCAAAAAATAATGCATGATAGTACCAAAATAAATAAATAAATAAAGAATAAGCATCTATATCAAATCAGTAAAAACATCTAAAATCCACTACAGATATATGACAATACGTGCAACCCAAGCCACTGAAACAATCAACCTGATACAGAAGCAATGAGAATCCTTAGGATGACCAGACTTGTCATCGTCCAAATCATAATACTGAATGTGTGTCAAAAAAATAATGCATGATAGCACCAAAATAAGTAAATAAAGAATAAGCATCTATATCGAATCAGAAAAAACATCTAAAATCCACTTCATCTAAATTGAGGCCATAAAACCAAAGATCACATGAACATTTATATATACATTGTGCAAAACATGAAAGGTAGCTAGTTCATAATTACATGCAAAAAGTGGTGACATAATGTTTTCCCTTAAATACAATCAGCAGTTCCTAAGAAACCAAGGTATTTATCCAAATAATAAAACGTCTAATATGAATACTTACCCTAAAATTCCCAGCACAAGTTTAGCCAAGTAGCCAAGAACAGTCAAAGCCCAAGAAGTCTCAGCCTGAATAGAAGACATAAGTTACTAACAGGAAGAGGAAATCAAAAGCAAAAGGTCGCATAATTAATAACCATTACCTTTTCTCCTTGAGGATACATCTCTTCAAGGAGCTTCACATCTTCTTCCAACTGGAGCAACTCCTGCAGATTTCCAAACACAATTTTTATATGTATAACAGTTCCCAAAGGAGTAAAGAAATCCATCCAAAGTTTAGTGTAAGTTTGTTTGCCCACCACCACTAGAACAACATGAAATTTTGTTATTTGTATACGTAACTAGAGCAACATGCATAAGCCCCATAACTAAAGTCCGAGGATTCTCAAGATATTCAAGCATGATATGTGCTATTGGGTGCATATATATGAACCTGATGCCAAGTGTGAAAACTAAATTTAATAAATGCCAAAGGTTTACATCTACCTTTTCTACTGCCTTGACATTTTTACGCCACTTTCGGCCCTTGGAACCACTTCTTTCTTCTTGCTGGAGGGAGTCAGCTGCTTTCTTCAACTCTCTCGCTTTTTTACCTAGTTCAGTGGCTTCCTACTCATATATAAACAGGAACTATTTATGAGAAATCCCAATGTGAACCATTATGGCAGCACTCAACAAAACCAAAAAAAAAAAAAAATATGCACGTCAATTTTCCTATATGAGACACTATCAAGAAGCACCTTGATATACTGTGAGCGAGTGATAACAGCCTTTGGGCGCTTGATGAATGAAAATATAAGTCCCAACGGCAGACAAGCAATACCAACACCACCAAATATCTGAATATAACAAGAGGAATAGTAAATGTAACTATTGGTAAGTAGAGAAAAGATAGAAAATGAAATGATCTTACTTTGAAACAAGCTGAATTTGATCAAATGCAACATTTTGTTCATGGGGACCATTAATAAGGTGACAAAACTTGCAGAAACAGCGTCAGATCCTTATTGAGATGCTTGCATGTGATTAACATCACAACTCACCACTCAGCTAATCACAATGTATTCAGTGTCAACTTTTTTTTTTATACGTATCAATTCATGGGTTTTAAAGGAAAATGTAATCCAGTAACATTGGAGTACATCTCCAAGGACTGAAAAAAGGGAGAAATCTCAAACAGAAAGGACTTCGATTTGCTTTAAGTAGTGTCAACTTTTAAAACTACATCTATTACTAACTACAAAAAAATGCTTCAACGTAAAGGGAAGAGTTCAAAATATTCAAGAATGAACCTTTTCTTGATAAGTGATTTTGAAGAATGAACTTACAGCGAAAAGCACAGATCCGACAATGGTAGCAAGGGCAACAACATATTCTGGAAAGGTAGTGCGCATAGTCCAAGTTTTCTCCGAAGAAGCACTTGCAGTATACGCAGAGCACTATAAAGAGTGAGACAACAAAAGAACAACAAATGCACCAGAATGAGAAAGAGTGTAATGCCGTGTGCTAACGTCAAAAGCTTCAAAAGAACCATCAGAATAATTAGTATCTCAAAAGAATAGAACTGATCAAATAAATAGGAAACTGGTCAGAGGAAGCAGTACCTGGTGTGTGCCTCCAATACACTGTTGACTACTAGAGAAGTCCCACGTGGTAGGGAAGGGAGTTGTGGAAGAAGAAAGGTGCATAACAGTGAAGTCCACCTTTCCAATCAGTCCTAAATAGCATAGTATACAATGGGCAGTTAGATGGGGTTCAGAGATATCCACACAGACCTTGTGTGTGTGTGTGTGTGTGTGTGTGTGTGAGAGAGAGAGAGAGAGAGAGAGAGGGGAGGGGGGGGGGGGGGGGGGGGGGGGGGGGGGGGGAAAGGAGGGAGAACCAACTACTCTTGAAAATCAACAAAAGAAGTAATTCTGTGAGAACCTCGAATCAGACAAAGCTATGTTGCCATAATTTTTACATCAAATCCAAGAAAAATCCCAAAAAGGGGAGAGAGTGAATACAAGCTGAGGATAAATTTTGTAAACAAAAAAACTACGTTTACACTAACATACAATATTTCCAAGAAATCATTCATCAATGCCTTTGCATTAAACATCACATATAACCTTATAGGCAAATCTTGTTTACAAAGAGGATATATTATAACATGGCTAAAGTAAATTTCCTGATCATGTCAATGGAATGTTCAGTAGTTACAGAAAGGATTCTGAAAGAACAATAATAATCTCTGGTTTACAATTGGATCCATCACTACAGTTACCGTTAATATTTTTTTATAAGTAGTTACCGTTAATTTCTAAGCTCAACATTAGTCAATAGTCAGATCTATCTTACAAAGACTAGCTTATCTGTGATAAAATATGCATGGAGTAATAAACAATCTATTTTGCTAGAATTGTGGAGACATGCTCCTAAATATATATGAACCCATCACTCAGCCTTGATTTTAATTCTTTTTTTTTATAAGTAAGAATCAAGTTTTCTTGTAAGATACAATCTTTTGGCCCCCAAGCGAAGTACAACCTGAGTCATCTTCCCAAAGAGCTCCATGCCCAGAGACCGACCCCAAAGAGAGACCATCACATTGGGAGGGAGGAGCTCGATCCTCCCTTTCCTCCCCGAGATTGCACTTTTTCCCCTGGTTCTTCTCCTTCTTTTTCTCCTAATACCATTTTCCTCCCCATCTTCCTAGTTTTCTTCAAGTTTTCTTCAGGTCTTAGAGGCTAGATCTATCGCATTCCCCCCACCAAAACTCAGCACACGCCGTACAGATGGAGTTCCCATCATCTGATCTTCCAAAAACTGTTAGTACCGCCACCATTCCATCAGCATGTGATGTCCACATGCCGCCACCACCAGCGGGCGTGGCTGCCACAAGTCACCCTCCCCGTGCGATTTTTCAACCTCTTTTCAATCTGGTTTTCCAAAGCTAATAACATCCTTTTGGACTGGCTTTCTCCCCCTCCTCTCCCAGTATAGTGTTTTATTTGTATGCTAGTTTTTTTGTTTATGTTTTTGTCTAATTTCATGGCTATAGAAAGCTATATATCCGTTTCATTTTGTGAACAACCAGCAAGCATGCACTTGACCATGCCTCTCCACTGCAGCAGCCTTGTGCCACCAGTTCCAGAAATTTTTTTATGCCTCCAAGGATCCATGTCTCACTCATTACCCTTTTCAGTGAGATTAGATGCTTTTAGCTGGGGTGTGGGTGCAGAGATTTCCAGTGACCACTTCAAAAAATAACATTTTGATGCTCATCCTATTGTTGTAGGATCTTCCTTCAGCATTTCAAGGGGGCCTCTCTCTCAACTGCGAGTCAATAAATATGGGACCAGAATCATTAAGTTTTATTTTGCGTTTGTTTTTCTAATTCAAGCGTTGTTACCTTTGTTTTTGGGTGTTTATTGGGGCCCCCCACCCCCCTCCTATTGTACTTCTAATTTTAGTTAATTGATGATGCTAAAAAAAGAATCAAATTTTATTGAATCATAGAAAGAGGCGTAGCCCCAGTACACCCCCAATACACAACCACTATACAAAAGAAAACGACTAGTTAGGAGAAATGATTGATACAAGAAACTCGTGAAAAATAACTCCATTAAAATATAAAGTTGTAGCCCAAATAAACAGAGTATTAAAAAGAATTCTAAGTTCTTCAAAACTCTTGTCATTCCTCTCCCTCCAAATGCACCACATAAGGCATGTAGGTACCGTCTTCCACACTGCTGCAATTAGGGATTACCATAAATGCCTCACCAACCAGCTAGAAGATCAACCACCCTCCCAAGCATTACCCATGCAAGTCCAACTCTACTGAAGAACTCATCCCATAGAACCCTAGCAACCTCACAATGAAAATGCAAATAAACCATTCATTCACCACTCTTTTTACAAATGCAACACCAATTGGCTAAATTAATTGTCATTACCTTGTGGGTTTACTTGTTTCATTCAAATACCTATTTCCCTAGATGTGCCACTCTTTATTTATATAATTTTTGTATAATTTATATAATTTTTTTAATGCTTAGCAAACAACAAAGAAAGGATTATCATACTTCATTATGTCTTGCCGAAATTGACACACTAACTGTATAAATAATTCAAGCAATGGCTCACAATAGCTTGCTCTCCATCAAAAAGGATGTGCACAGCCATAGATAGACCTCCATGATCATAGGCATGGCTTTGAGCCTACATTAACATCTTATAGCTTATAAATATGATGACATGAGAAAAGCAAGGAAACATTTGATAATGATAAGCAATTGGAGTTGTATGTGTAAGGGCAGGGAAGACGCATGGAAGGCCCAAGCCATATATGGGCCCATACTCCAAAAATACTAGTCAATAGTACAATTAGAGCCCATTGGAATCATTACAAAGAATAAAAAATTCTCCCTCTCAAGCAATGTGGGATTTCTTTTGCCACCTATACTCATTTAGTATGGGATATCACATGTAGACAATCTCACTGTGAGGTAGCCCAGGCTCTCTGGAATGACTTATTAGGTAGAGTGGGGCTAGTTTGGATCATGCCAAGAAGATTAGTAGACTTTCTTGCATCTTAGAGACACTTATACGGCTGCCCACAAGTTGTAGCAATATGAAGTATGGCTTCTATATATTTACGGTGCATTCGGAAGGAACAAAATGACAAAAATTATGAAGATCACAAGAGGACCACGGATGAAATCATGTAATCAAAAACTTTTGCTTTCACACTTTGTTCCTTTGGGCTCATGTGGGAGATGTGTCCATGATTTCCTTGAATAGGTTTCTAACTCTAGCTAAGTGTTTCTCTTGTATATGACCCATGTACTTGAGCTATGCCTTGTAAACGAACAACAGCCATTACAAATTGTTACTCAGTCTAGAAGGCCACTATGTTGAACTAAAGCCATGTAATATCTAGGACTCATACTCGAATACCCAAGATTCTATTTCCATGATCCCTAACTCAGAGTCCTGGTTCTGAAAGCTTAAGGAGTTGCCACTTTTAACTATACATCAATTTATCACAGTTTTCAACCCGACCTTTTTCAAGTAAAACAACGTACATGCACAAAGATAATGAAAAAGGAAACTACAACCAACATAGAGAGGAATACAATCATGGTACTAGAGCTGAAAAGCAGCCGAAGTTAGAAGCATAGAGGAGAACAGAACAATAGAAATGACAAACAAAAAATAAATATATAAACAATTTCACACCCCCGCGAAGCAACAAATCAGAAATAAGCATGAACCATCAAATTCCACAAAAATACATTCATACGTGATGAGTGTAGCTCAAAACAACAATCAGCTTTTGTTTAGAACTAACCGTATAAAATGCCAAGCACCAGACCACACACAATAGCCGTCGTCCCCACCCACAGCAGCGCGCTTTTGATCCTCTTACCAACACTCCTGCACACATATACCAGTTCCAAAACCAAAAAAGACAAAATAATAATTAATCAAATTCGCTTAGAAAAGTTAATAATATTAACGTTTGACATCTCAGAGGTACCCACTTTTCTTGGTCCCCTTCGTAGTAGAACATGGCGAAGGGGATAACAAAGAATACGAGCACGGCGTCGAGAATATAGACAGCGAGCCACAAATCCTTCATTGGCAGGGTTAGATTACACGCGCCATTGTATATCGCATGCCTACACGCCTGCCGGTTAGCCACGTCGGCCGGTAGCATCAGTATAGAAATGGCGGCGACGGAAAGACCCAAAACGACGACGAATTTGGGGAAATAGGCCTGGTTGGCGTCGTCAGGGTGCTGGTAATTGACGAGGAGGTAGACATTGAAGATGAAGACGAGGATGCACACGACTATGGCGACGATCACAAGAGCGAGATTGAAATCGCCCATCGTTCAGAGCTCCCGAACCGAACCCAATCGAAATCGACGAGACCGAGAGGGATAGATCGAGAGATTAGGGCTTTCTTTTGCAAAATGGAGCTTCGTAGATCTGGCTTCTTTTCTTTTTTTGGAATTAGTAGAGCGAGAGCGAGAGAGGAAAGGAAGGGGTTGCGCTCCGGTGAGGTCGTTACTTGAGGGAGGACGAATAGGGTGGGTTTGAAGTGTGAGTCTGAAATTACGGTATTATTATCGGAAAAATCGTTTAATTACGAGGAGGTGTCAAGGCAGTGAATGGAGCTGGTTTGGGTTTAATTGGAAAACGGGCAATCTTTAGTTTTGGTCTGCTATACACAAAAGAAACAACCTGTCAAAGCGAGACGACTCGTACATAAGTAGTTCTTTTGGTTTTCAACACTATGACAGAACGGCATCGTAACCTATGCGGCGAAGGGAGCGTGACTGTCGCAATTGTCGACAAGATGGACATGGAAAAACAACTATTTCCGTCGAGAAAAAGAAAGCAAAAACAAACCTGACGTAAATATTTGATGCAACATTTGAATTTGGACGGGATTTTGGACGGAAAGATAAGATATGAAATTTTTAAAATTTTTTAAAAAATTCATAAAATCTAAAATAATTTTTAATTTTTAATTTTTTTTATATAATCTCTAACTAATCATAATCTAAATAGTAAATACAAAGACCAAGACAATTTTTATAAATTTCAAAACAAAATATAAAAATTAATACAATTTTTATAAATTTCAAAATATAAATATAAACAATTTTTTAACTTTGCAATATTATTGTTTAACTTTTTCTCTCTCACTTTTCAAAACTTAATAAAATATCTTAATTTAAATTATTTTACTATTATTTATAGAATTGTGAAATACATCCAAGCCAAGCCTTACTCCATAATTTTGAAGTTTTTAGTTCATAATTCGCATATCATTAATTGCAAGTCTATTAGGATTTGCAAGTGACATGATTCTTTTAAATTTATTTATCGTAAATGTGGATACATTGTTTATATGTTATTTATTTTGTACTTGTTTTTCACTATTATGTTTTAGTAGAGTCGATAAACTATATTATGCTTCTTGATATTTAGTGATCATGAAAAGTCATATTAACGGTCTTTTTTTGTTTTGTATTTGGGTCTCTAATGAGCGCTTCAACACCCAAATACTCATTTACAATGCTAGAAGCACTTTTTTTTTTTTGAATAAGGATTTTCTTTGATAAAAGAAAGTCGTAAATAGCTAATTATCTTAAAGAGAAAAGCTTCAAGTTGGAACTGGTGCAAAGCTTAGAATTACACCAGCTAATAAATAATAGACACGTAGGAGTCTCATTTAAAATATCATGGATCCACACTTGAGAGTATTTATTCTCATTCTGCAAAAAGACTTCATTTCAGACGTCCTTGTCGTCTCTCTCCCTCTCTCGCACTCTCTCCCTCTTTTATCTCTCACAGTTAGTATTTCTCTCGCACCCTGTCTCTTGTCTAGATTTCTCTCCCTCTCTTGCACTCTCTTTCTCTACGCAAGCAGATTCCATTCAGAAGCAACAGCAATTGACTTCTCTTGCGAAGTATCTAGTAAGACTTCTCTCGCTCTCTCTCTCTCTCTCTCTCCAATGAAAACAGCAAGTCGATTTGTTTAGGTTGGGTAGTTTGGGTTGAAATTTTGTCGATTTGGAATGTTATGTCGATTTCTTTGATTGGGTAGTTTGGGTACAGACCAAAGAAGGAATTTGTACATACTAAAGAATTGTTGGTTATATTTTGTTTGATTTTGCATCTGTTTTCAATATTGGTCAAGAAGAAAAGTCCATCTTATCTGGTGATATTTGTACCATACCGAAGTAGGAACCATGGCATATATGTTTGGAGTAGATATCATTTTGAGAGATTTGAACAGACACTATCTTGTTATTAATAAAAGTTCGCATTATACTGGATGTAATTTTAATGTTGAGTTTGTGCTGATCAGAATGGGGTGGTATGTTCTCAGGTGTGGCACCAAGATGCTGTTTCTTGGATAGTTGTGCAATTGTCATAAAACTTTCTCAATCTTTGACTTATTTATATAAAAAAGACATTGCTCAATCTTTGGTAATGTTACGCTTATCCAATATGAAACTTGTCACTAAGGAGTGCCTCTAGTTTTCCTCTAGAATGCACACTCTTTTATAGAATATTTCTTCAATTGAAGTAGTCAAAACATACTTTGAGAGAGCTCTAGCTGATAACTTATTGAAAATATATTTGGCAGTGAATGTTCAATTGGATGTCATTTGTGGAATACTAACTTAATTCATTTGTACAACTCACAATGTGGAAGTCATGCACTTGATGAGTGGTAGGCATGGCATTATTCAATTTTGGTTCTTCAAGTTGATTCTAAAATGTTTGCTCTTCAGTTTCCCTATTGGCAATTGTTTCTTGATGTTTAATTAATTCCAGGCATTCTTACACGTCTTTCATTCTTTTTCTGACTTGACATCTGACTCCTGATTTATTAAATCTAAGAACTTATTCAGATAATCACATTGGAAAAATGTGTTTTCTTGTATATATTTATTCTTATGGTTAATGTTTTAACCTTTAGTTACAATTTGGTTGGCAGGTCTGTTTGGAAGATATAATGTTTTTTTCATTTATTTCTCTCCTTTATTGGGTCTTTCAATTTCATTTGGTTGTTTTGAATTTGGTTACTGAATGATTGTTCTATATATGCTTTTATATTATCACTTAAAGGTGTTTGGAGAATGTCGAGTTTTTCAATCTCTTTGTATTTATAACTTTTTATTAGATTTACTCATTTCTAATTTCTTGTTGTCATGTATTTGGAGAATTTGATTCTATTTGTAGCTATATGGAAAATAGTGGTCTAGACACGATATCTAGTTCACGGTCTATGTGGGTAGAAGGTGAAGTGATCTCGGGACGAAGACCACTATGTTATTGTGGAATTCCCCCCAAACTTAGGACGTCTAGCAACCCAACAATTTTTTATCAGTGGTTTTTCAACTGTCCATATTATAAGATTAAAAAACAGTGTGCATTTTTTGAATGGGTGAATCTTGAAATGGAACAACCAGATTGTTGTAAGCGAACCTTGGAATTAGCACGACAAAAATGAAATGATAAATCCTAAACGGGTAAGGATTAAACATGCAAAGTTCCAATCAATGAAAATGAAGTACAAAAGTGCCTTGATTGCGTCTTCAATTGTATTTATTGTGATATTAGTTAGTTTAAAATTTTATGAAGTTAATGATAATGTAACTCATTTAATGCTACAATAAGATGTAATTGTCTTATATTTGTCTTAGAATGAATTTGGAGTCAAGATCTTTGGTTATTAAGTGGGTTTATATCTTTTATTAATTGTTGTTATTAAATTATTTAATAAATGACATTTATAACAAGTGTAAATACAGACTTTATTATAAAAATTACTTTCACTTTTTAAAGGCTTGTGAATGCTTTGGTTGATAATAAAGTAGTAGAACCTGTTAATAAAATAAATAACCAAGCGAACTATGTTGTCTACCAAGCAATAAAGTCACTGTAGGATTAACATTAACAAATGCAATGGCTTCTCAAAAGTTGTCATTAACAACAATTCAAAATATGTCAAACATTTCAAAATATGTTAAAATGGCTTTTCAAAATGTGTCATAATCCACGAAGCAACTCCAACAAAAGAATTTCATCCAAAGCTTGGACATGAATTAATGATTTTGTGATGCGTAAAAATTCCACAAAACACCAAAATCTTGATCATGTGACATGGTCGAATCTTGAGACATGTCAAAAGCAGTTGCATAACTTTCCGGCATATTCCTATTTGATGTACAATTTCATCCTAAGTATCTATTTGATGTACAATTGGTTCTAACATGACCCTCTTGTTTACAGATGCTACATCATCGATTATTGGTTGGACCATTTTCCTTTAAGTTCTTTTGACGTAACGATTTAGGCCTTCCTTTAGGCACAATATGTGGAGGATTTTATAACGAAAAATTTGAAAGTACTTGTCTATTGACCAGTTGTGCCTCCTCAACGTTCCCGTCATCAACATTCATTAAAAGTTCTTACTGGATATTCTCTATGCCCCTTGAGACATGCTCATATCTCTGGATAGATTACGACCCCATTTCAGCAACTTCATAAAACTACTTTATCAAACGATGTTTCATGACAAATGCAGTTGGGATTGGGTCCATTGGCCCCCCATAGCCACATATGCCATGTATTACGCGACTCTTTACATTGATGTCCACCTCTCTAAGATATATGATTACAGTATGATATTCATCTGACTTTTTTCCCAAAATATGTAGGCTGTGGCGGCATAAAAATCTAATAAATTCAAATTGACAACATGTATAAGAAACGTTGAGCTTTTCCCTCCCAATTGTTACTTCATATGCTGAACTTTCTTTCCCATCAGGTGTTGCCAAATATTTCCTCCCATCTTCCTCACGTGTTTTAGAGGCCTTGTATCGTTGGCTTTGAAATAGCTCTTCTTGGAAGTGAATAAATGACTTTCTTGTGTAGATCTTGGCTGCTTCCTCTTCCACTTTGAAACAAGTTCTCATAATTGGTTTCGTAGTTTTTGTCTTCACATCTTTCTCTTTCTCACTGAGATAACGAGTATTCAATGCTTTATTATATTGATGGACAAAATCACAAACCATTGTACTTGAACAAACAAAGTCTTTAAAAAACTTGTTCATACTCTTACTTCGCTGAGTTGTGGACATTCCAGTACAAAATATGCCTCTCAAATAAGCTGGCACCCACTTTGCCATCTTGGCATAAATACTCTGCAATCAACTATTGTCTTCCAATTTGTACTTTAATAATATTTCAATCCACTCCAACTCAAATTCTTCAATTATGAGTGTTTCATGAATACAATAGTGTAAATCTTGCTGAAATTGTGGGTACTTATTATAGACATAAGCTAGATGTTTAGGAACTTTTTGTAATATATGTCATAAACATAATTTGAGTTGTATTGGACAATACCTCATCGATAGCCTTAGCCATTGCCTTGTTATCATCAGTGATTATTGTTGTTGGAGCACGACCAAATATCGTCTCTAGCCATGTTTTCAGCAGCTATGTATAAGACTCGACTGTCTCATTTATGAGTAAGGCACATCCAAACATTACAGATTGATGGTGATGATTAACTCTAGTGAACAGAACAAAAGGCATCTTGTAGTGATTAGTGAGGTACGTGGCATCAAAAGTCACAACGTCTCCAAAATACTGATATGCAGTCCGTGATCTAGCATCTATCCAAAAACAGTTTCCAATCGATCCATTTTCATCGACTTGGATCGAATACAAAAAGCCTGGATTATTACGTTCGCTTTCCAAAAAGTAAGTGTATAGGCTTTGTGCGTCTCCCTCTCCTAGAAATTGTCTTATTCGATTGTCTAAATAATTTTGAACGTCTTTATTAATGCAACCAATATTATAGTCATCACCAAACTCCTTACTCAAAACAAACATTATTTTCTGTGTAGGTATCCCCGACTTGTTCAGTGTATCTATTAAATTTTTTTGCATTGGTGTTACCCGTATGTGCCCACAAAGAAAACTTGCACTCCTAAGTGTCAGTAGCTCATGATTATGCTAGAGTACAAACTTGGACACAATCCATTTTTCTTCATCCTTCCTTATTGTCATCATTGCCTTACATCCAATCTTTGTTTCTGCAGTCTCGAAATTAACTCTATCTTTCAATTTCAAATTCTGGCGACGGAACCCTTCCCTCGAACAAACATATTCTACTCCAATTAGTGATCTGTCTTGCTTTGACAATCAGGTATGATTTGTTTGAATGCTAAAGCCAGTTCGTCTAGAGAAGGTCTATAGCAAGTATGTGCATCTTCTACATCGTCAAATTGTAGCCCTACACCCCACATACAGCTCCACATATGAAGATGGCGCAATATTTAGTTCATTGGGCAAGTTCTTATCTTCTTTAACCTCAACATCCAAATCTTCAATTATTTCAACTTCATCAGCACTAGAATTTGCATAATCAAATACCTCAACATCATCCCTAGAAATACTCATATTTCAAATTTGTACTCCACCTAATATAATGAAAAATGTGTCATTTAGATAACAAAATTGCATGCATAATAGTTAATAATTTAATAGAATAGTATCCAAAAATATGATTGGTTACAAACATCATTAATTAAAATAAGGTTGTACTACTGGAAACATACTTTTTGGTGACTAATCATTATTATAGAGGAAACAAATACAGAAAATTTTTGGTGGTTCTGTACCTAAAATGTAATCTAAACATCATTATCATAATTCACTTTTTGAACCTAAACATATTTTATTCAATCATGCAGGTAATCTAAAAAGTATCTGGTTTAGGATCATGTTGCTTTACAGTTTTCTTAAAATTTTGGCAGGCCGTTATGTTGCAGGATTGGTAATTTGTAATAATTTTTTTTTCATGTTAGTGGATATAGCTTTAACAACAATCCAAAAAAGTCATTATCAAATATGAAAAAATAAATTTTTTTGTCAAGTTTGCAGTGAGACGTTTTAAAAAAAAAAAAAAAGACAGGCTAATGATAAAAAAAAACAAACTTTTTTTTTCAAATTTGACAAACTTTTTTGCGAGACAGGTTAATGCTACAAACTAAACAAATTATTTTCCGGTACTTATTAAAGTAGAAAAAAGAAACTTAAAGCAAAAAAAAAAATGATGAGCACGTAAAAAATATTAACACATCAAGAATACCTCACTTTGGTCTGAGGAGAGCAACAACATGCCAGGGATATGTCTAAGGAGAGCGACAGCATGTGAGGGATAGTGCGAGAGGGCTAAAGTCTGAGAATGAGGTCCAGTTTATCCGAAGGAGAGAGAGAGAGAGAGAGAGAGAGAGAGAGAGAGAGAGAGAGATTTGGGGGGGGGGGAGCAAACAGGTGTAAAGAAAAGGCGTAAAAGGTTTAGAGAGAAAAGTATGGTTCCAATGTATGAAAAGCGCTGAAAAGTGTAAAGATCCACAGGATCCAAATGTATTTCACTTTTAAAGAAATCCATACGTGTCATCTTGTGATTGGTGGGTGTAAAACTTATATATGCAGAAGGACCGGCTGCCAGGCGCTTTCTATCTCAAAAGCACGCAAATGCGATTATGGTGTTTTTATTATTATTATTATTATTATTATTATTATTATTATTATTAGTTTTGGTTTTGAGCTCGCATCTACAATTTTACTTCTTAATAGTCTTCGTTAATAAATAAACCAAAGTAAAGATAGTGGTAGTATGTTATTTATATAGCAGGTATAGGTGGGTCTCTCCTACTAAAAAATTTCAATAGACATTGAGAATGCAAACAAGGGGAATGCTTCTATAAATTTGGTTGATTATGTGATCCATCAATATTTTACACTTTCCATTTTTCAAATAAATGTAATTGTTAGGGGATAAAATAATGAACCCCAAGTCCAAGCCCAACCCACTAGGCCATCACTAAAGGACAAAAGGGGAAGGAGGGGATCAGGAGATAGGGGTGTCATGAGATAGGGAGTGTCAAGGAGGTAAGGGATAGGAGTCAGAAGGCAAATAAAAGGTGTCAAAAGGTAAGATAAGAGGAGTCAAAGGATAAAGGGGCGTGTCAGGAAGTAAGGGGGATGTCAGGAGAAAATGGAGAAAGGGAGAAACCGTCAGACATGCAAAATAGGTTCTGCCTTAATTACCATCATAGGGGGCACGCGGGAAAATGGATCAGATAAAAAGAGGACGTCCGGACCACTGCTGGGGGGTCTTCTACTTCTTCTGCTTTGACTTCACCTTCATCCTCTAGACAAGGAGCTCCAGCGAATGTGTTTTTCTCCAACAAATGTATTTGAGATCATCATTATACAGTGAAAAATGAAAGGCTATAAGAGACTGTAAACAAAAATATTATAATAGATTTTTCATCTTCAAACGTCTGTGGACATAGGCATTATGTCAAACGACATAAATAGATGTGTTCATCCCTTTTTATTTCTCTACACTTACTTTCCTTTCACTGCCATGGATGTATACTATGACACCATATAGCCGCACCAAATCACTGTTGGAAGCATTAGACCACAACGATCGAGGCCTGAATCATCGTAGCGGCCAGGAATGACTATTTCTTCAATTTATTCCATTTTGGCTTGTTTTACGATTTTTAAAATATCAACAACAACAAATGAGTTATGTATCTTATTATTGATTGCATGATCAAATCTAACACATAACTTGGTTGTGCAATTGTCTATACTAGCATGTTTGAGTCACCTTCAATGATGACTTTCTTTAAATTTTTGCCACAACTTCAAATTGCGGTTAATGCTAGTGTGGCGTCTTCAATGTTTGGATTAGTGTTGCTTATGAAGCTTGTGTGAAGAAAAGTGAGGTGCCATTATGAGATTTACAGATTGCTGTTGTTATGCTTCTATTGTTTCTAACTGACACCTAGAGTAAAAGTGAAGAAAATCCTTTGGGGGGAAGTTGCCGGCTACCCGACACTCTCCCTCCCTCCCTCCATGTGCTCCCATAGCAAGTTATGATTTGTCAAATGAGTACGACTATATTCACAAAAGTAATCTCATAAATTAGTTTGACTTTATTTAATTTTTTTGATATACTTTATAATAAAAGTAATTTAATAATCTAACAAATCACATCAAGTTATGTCAGTTTATAAGATTGTTTTTATATAATCTTTTTATGGCTAGAATATTTCCCTTGTCAAATTAGGATTTTAGGTTGATGTTTTGCTCTACATTTTCTCACCCCAAAAGACCTAGATCATGAAATCAGTGAAGTTTGGTTTGTATACTGTCCCACTTTAATTCATTTCTTGTTCATTTCTCACCTGTTAAAAATGTAGATTAAATAATTACATAACTAGTTTAAGTGATAATTAGTTAGCCAATAATTAATTAGCATTATGGTATCAAGAGGCAAGATATATAATTAGCGCATAAATAATTTTATATGCTATTTTATTTGTTAGTTTTAATGGATAGTTGGTTTAACATCCAATCATAATTCTAGCTTTCCCTTATTGTGATGCTCTTTACAAACCTTAGTTTTGAAATTTTATGTCAACCACAGCCTTTTTTAAACGGTATTCATTCGCTTTTTAAATAAAATTGGGGTCTCATTCGCTTTCTCTCGTCTGTATTTTTTCCCTAACCATTAGCTAAATTTAGAGAAATTTGGCGTTCAAGAGGTGACAAAATACTATTGGAATGCTAAATAATCTGTATATCAGGGACAATTTCAGGTTAGACGTTGCATCGTTCTGCTTCGGGGATGCAACATGATCATCATTTCTTCCAATACGGACTTTGCGGCCTTTGAATGTTGGAATACACGATGACAATTAAAATCCATGCATTTTCAAGTTTCATTTCATCTGCATGCCGTGTGTAAAGTCCTCCAAATCACCCTCAAACTTCCTTGATGCTCTCTTCTTATACTGTTGAAGCATTATGCAGAACCAAAATACACAACCACTTGAACTGCAGATTTAATAATGCTCAAGAATTTAAAAAAAAATAAAAATGCAAGACGTGTATTTTTGAACTCGTATATTCTTCATTATATTTAACATTTCCTCAACTCTACAGTACATACTGCAAAATATTTACATCCAAATTCTGGAATTTTGGCTCTTTTTTAATTGAATCAAGAGCAGAAACTGAAACAAGTGCACCAAAACAAAATTATATATAAAAGAATTGATCAGAGCGAGAGAGCTGCGCGCGTGCATGTAAATGGCTTTTGTGTTATATCTTGAGAGTGCTCCGGAGTTTGCACCATCCTTTCTTGCAAGCGACAATGACCCTCTCCCCTTGTTTGACAATCACCTTCTTCACTTTCTTAGTCTTTTCCTTCACGTTGCTCCCTAGATTGCCCATCTGGTTTCAGACGTACGTCGTATGTAGTTCAGATGGTTGGGATTCTGTCCTTGCTCTAGAATCAGCTAAGTACTGATCTCTCCCTCCTAATACTATATATATCATGTATTTATCTCGTAGCCATCAAGATTCCAACCTCTAATACTGTCATCACTTTGACCCGTTCTCTTTTGTCAGATTTAGTTATAGATCGTTCGTGATTTTTCCGGAAGGTTTACCCCCGGCCCCCTTATTTTTCTCATCGTTGGTACTGTCAAGGTTGTCTGTCATATTATTGAGAAATGATAAAGATACCACTAGTACACAATTTCTACACACAACTAGTTGAAATAATGTTAGTTAATTAAAAAAAAAAAAACAAATCTATCGACTTTGGCTTAAATTTTGACGCGTTTGAATTTAAAAAAAAAAAAAAATTTGTTATAGAATTGTAAAATAATTGTGAAATGATTGTTTTTGTATCACTTCTCAAGCTAAAAATGTTAAAGACTACGCTAGATCCACCGAAAAAAGTCTCAGAGCGTGTAATTTTTTTTCATATATTATTTTAAAATAAATCACAAACCCATTAAAAAATATTTTTTTAATTATTAAATAAAAAAAATACAAACAGTAGCCTTTTTAAATACTCACTCTTGATAGAACAAGCATTTTCCAAAAATCTTATATTGTGAGAAAAGTTAGAACAACCAATAGAATACCTCCAGCTATGACTGACTAGATATTTCCATCCATGTCGGTGGATAAATATCAGGCGAATGGTATAACTATTTTCTTCACTTCTCTGGATTTGTTACGATATAATTATTTACTTAATTATTTACTTATTTTTTACTGTATAATCGTTTTAAAAAAAAAAGTAAATAAAACATTAAATTTACATAAAAAAAAATTAAATTTTAAATAATAAATCTTACTATTTTCTAAAACGATTACGTAACTATATTTTACACGTTGAGAAAGAATTTAACTTGAACATGGAGTGTGCTTTAAGGTATTCTCCATTTGGCTGCCTTTTATACCAACAGATCCATAATATTTCGTTAATTGTTTGGCTTAACTAGTTTAAACTCAAGCAATGCTATTAGTAGAAAAATAGAAAAAGAAAACTTGCTATTTTTATAATTATTGAAGACCTTATGTAGTTAGCAGTTCAAAAGGAGAGAGCCATCTCACTATCTTTAGGTCATGGTGGATTTATTATTATTTTTTTGGTTGAAATTGTGTTGCAACTCTCCATACAGACATCATGGGAAGCAAAGTCAGAGTTCCAATTCTCAACCCAACTAACTAGGATGAATAATAAAGGAGAGCAAAGTCCGGATTTTCAAATGCATCTTCACCCAACTAATTAATAAGATGAACGTCAGAGGAGAGCAAAGACGTACGTTCTGGCTTTGTCTTCTGAGAGTCGGCGCTTTCAACTAACTTGTTCCTTTGGCGCTTAATCAAACATTATTCCACGTCGGTTAATGGCAGAGCCAATAATTGAAGATTGTCTCCATCAATTCCACGACTTTGGAGGATGGACGCACAGTGCCACCACAACAGCACATGAGTT
This sequence comes from Carya cathayensis, assembly GCA_011037825.1. Classification (NCBI taxonomy): domain Eukaryota; kingdom Viridiplantae; phylum Streptophyta; class Magnoliopsida; order Fagales; family Juglandaceae; genus Carya; species Carya cathayensis. The sequence continues at coordinate 228,897 of QGSO01000147.1, forward strand.
CAATTAAAGGTCCATTCGGAGTGATGACACTAAAAAAACCTGATATCAATTAGGAATATGACTCGCCATGACTTGTTTCCTTTTGTTTATTTATATTATTTGCTGTTTGCTTGAAAAAAAAACAAAAAAACAAATAAAAGTGATTGTCTTTGTTATCCATTCTGTCTTGTATGTAATAGTTAGATATTATAATAATTTATGTGCTTTGCCTTTTGATAAATGAATCTATATATTAGAAATGATATTTATTGTCTTAAGTTATGTCAATCTAATATATTTTTAAAAAAAAAATTGAAAAATTTGAAATCTACATAAAAAAGATATATATTTTTAATAATAGACCCCATATTTTTTTAAAAAGAATGTACTGGACTTGCACATTTTAGAATTGTATATAGAATTATTTTTATTATTTTTAAACAAATTAAATTCTTCTACTCATCATCCATATACCACATATTTAATAAGAAAAGAAATGAAAAAAAATTGTCGTGTGTCATTTGTGAATATGATGAATATAATTTTTTTATATTTGAATTTTGAACTTTTTATTATAATCATTCTATCGCTTTTTTAAAATGGGCAGTTCAACATTAATAACCATTATTGAGTTTTTTCTTTTAGGAAATTCTATACACTATACTGTCATTCTACTTGTATCCCATTAAATAAGATATGACACATTTATCATCATTGAATGATCATTTATTGTATACTTCTTTATCATCAAAATGTGATAAATGTGTCACATCATATATAGTAGGCGCAAGTGAAATGGTGGTGTAGTGTATAGTATTACTCGTATCGAGTTTGGTTCGATCCAGTCTCGATTTTTTTTTTTTTAAAACTGGTCAAAATCGGTCCGATTTCGATTTTTTTTTTAAAAAGGGACCGAACCGGTTCATATATATATATATTAATTTTTATATATAATATATAACTATATATAAAATAATTTTATATTATATGATAAATTATTAATTAATATAATATTTGATTTTAAAATCTCATATCACTATAATTTATTGTATTGATAATATTATATAGTGCATATTACTAATACTATATCACTATATATTATAAGATTCTATAATATATCACTATATAATATATAATATAGTATATTAAAACCGGACCGAACCGGACCAGAAACGGGTAAAAAAGGGAGTACCGATTTAGGAAGATAATCGGTGTGTAATAAGTTTTAAAAAATATAAAATTAGTACATACCGGTTCGGTCTTAAATTTTGTCCAAAATCGAATTAGACCGAACCAGTTACACTCCCAATGATGGCTTGCTAACAGAAAATTAAAATGATAAAAATTGAAAGAGTGCGATCAAAATGTCTAAAATTAAAATTTAAAACATAGAAATTAATTTATCCAAACGAAAAACTAACACCATTTTATAAAAATATCCTTATTTTATAACATATATTTTATAATATATTGTAAAATGAGTGGATATCATTATTTATTTTTTTCTCAACTTTCTCTGGCATTTAACCAACCTATTGAACTCGAACGTATTTATATATGATCCATTTGGCGTATTTTAATTTGTTGAAATGGCGAGAACGCGCCAATATAGTGACTATAGTATATTGGGTTTGTCTTGGTGCAATTGTCAAAGACGCAACTGCAGGGAAGCACACCGTCACGCGACTCACACCAACCTCTATAACCGTCACTCTTTCCAACTACCATTCCTGCGAAGAACACGACGACCGACTGGTACAATGTTCAGCTTCTCTCCCTGTCTGTTTGTCTCACTCCCTAGCTCCATGGACCTTTCTCTTCTGCGACGCCAAGGTGCCTATTCTCTACCCCCCCAATCCCTATGGTTAGGGCCAGGGTTTGGGTTTCAACTTTCAATTTCCCTCCTCAAATCTCGGCTCTTCCTCTGAATCTCTCACTCACTGTATCTTAACTTCTCTCTGTATGTAGAATGGCAGAACCAGATCAGGGTGCGAATACAGCTCCCTCTTCTTCTTCTTCTGCTTCTTCTTCTTCGGCGACGCGTAGGGAGTCTTCAGGCAATGCGGCGTCGTCTTCGAGCTCGTCTCGAGTTCGCCAATCGGAAGATTACCTCGACCAATACCAACACCAATTTCCACATCCAGAGCTAGAGCCTCGAGAATTTGACGTGCCTTACCGAGGCAACTCAAACCCACTGGCTTTTGATGACTCATCGACGGTTATCCGGGACGACACTTGGTCTTGCGTCATCGTCCTCCTCACCTTCTGGTTCTTCGGTTTGTCTCTCTTTCTCTTTCTCTTTCTCTTGCTCTTCGTTTCACTATTTCATTCGTTATTTAATTTTTCCCCTCCAATTATTGGTAATTTAGGTTTTATCCTCCATTTTTGGAATAATTAGTTTGACTGCGATTCGTTGGTGTGATAACCTTATCATTTTTTTTTTTTTTGAGTATCTTGCACATTCCATTCTTATTGTGGCAAGTCTGATCATGTTTTGAGTATTTCACACATTCCACTGTAATTCTGATTTTCGCTAATATTTTGGTTATTATTTCAATAATGCAGTATCAATGACTCTTATCCTGGGGGTTTACGGGCCTGTGAATATACTTCTTGGCCCTAGTTGCTCCTTTATTGTGCAACCTAACCCCATTTTTGTGCAGTATATAAAGGTAATTAGCCCCTTTTGTACTACTTCGTTTACTGATTCTAGTAGTTCTTTAAGGTGATGTGTGGTAATCTTGGTTGATTTATAATAGGTGGAAGAGTTAAATGAGTCAGCCCCTGGGCCTCTGTTATACGGGTTCTATAAAACTCCACCACTTGATACTGTTACCACTTGGTCTGAAACTCTTAATGTCTCAGTTCAAAGTGATTCTCACCAGGCAAGTTTGAATTTTTAGAATGTTCATTCTTCTTCTTCTTCTCCTTCTCTCTTTTTAACTAATGCACTTTTAACATTTGTAGTCATTTCTTGAACCTCGATATATTCTTCTTGATTTGGTGGGATTAAATATTTTCTGTTTATTCAGGACTGGAAATATTTCCTAAACAAGGGCTCTCAAATAAATATTTCATATAGTCTGAACCCCCTAAGCTCCTCGGCTTTTCTCATAATTGCTGAAGGTAAATTTTTCTTCTAGAAATTATTAGTGTTATATATCTATTGGGTTTCTGATGGTTGATTCAAATCTGTCCTTCATGTATGAAAGTCAGTCATATTTTTCGAAGATGGAGTATATTTACTTATCTTTGCTATGCGAATTTGTTTGATATCCAGTAATGATGGTCAATGTATCAGGTCATAGCAAGCAATTGAACCTACATTATTTGATAGAACCCTAAAGTGAATATTTGGGAATGGATCCTGTTGCCTTCATTTCTCCAGGTCAATTGTAGATTTGTACATTCAAATGTTTTGTTAAGAATGACTAATTGTCTGCTCTCTCCCTTTTCTTTCTGGGTCAATCTGGAGCCCTAAAATAGGAGTGAGGTTTGGAGATCAAGCTTCACACTGAAGCCAGATTTAACCTACAATAGGCCCACTTGAATCACAACTACTTTTTTTCCCTACACTTTCACAAAATCTTCTAGGCGCATAATGTGAAATTTTCTTGTGATCTTTCTTGTATTTCTATAAACTGATTGCACAATCAATTGTGCATTCATTCTCCATATTATTCTTAAACTGGCACATTGCAGGGAATGAAGGCCTTGCTCAGTGGCTTGAGGATCCTAACTATCCTAATACTACCTTATCGTGGAACCTTATTCATGGTGAGATGCAAGTTAGAAAGTATGTCTGTTTTCTGTCTTTTTTTTTTAATTTCTAATCCTGTACCGATGTTGGCAACTTCTGCTTACCAGGAAGTGGTATGATTACACAGCACATATTCGAGTCTTCTAGTTATTATGTTGCAGTGGGAAACATAAACACGGAGGAAGTGGAGGTAATTATAAATATTTAAATTCTTATCAAAAGTAATTGGTTTGATAAGTTTCTGGCCTCCAAATTTATCTATTCATTATTGCTGAAGAATGAATACTACTATTCGTTATTGCCACTTAAATTTGGAGGCCAGAAACTATTCATCAAAAGTAATTCGTGACAATAAGTCCACAAATCCATCACTTATTTTGTTACTAGCCTATAGAGAGATTCTTTTATGCTGCTTATCCTTCTTGTTCCATGAGAAGTGAGATTTAGGTATAACTGAAAAATGAAATAAAGTAACGAGTGTTAAATTCTTCTTTGGAAGCTTTGGACTCCCATCTCTCATTATTTGGTATATTTGGATTGGGTATTTGAGATTATTAAATTAAGACAAGTTGGTTTGGTTGTTGTGATTTGCAAGCTTAAATAGTAGTAATATCTAAAGTGTTTTGTGGGAGAACCAATTGAACCGGTAAGGTTATGTAATATCACATACTAACTAATAAGTATAGGTGGTATATGGGATCTCGCATTGCTTGGAAGGGAGAAATTTTTACTCTTTATAATGATTCCAATGGAGCTTCAATTGTACCATTGATTAGTTCTTTTGCAGTATAGACCCAGATGTGGCTTGGGCCTTCATTGGGGTGTCACAAATGGTATCGAAGCCTATCCCAACTGGAAATATAGGACTTGAGAGCTGTGCCACCTATGTTGGAATGGCCAGTAGAGGACATTGGGAATTTAAGGGGGGGTGATTTTGATACTCCATACTAGCTAATGAGTATAGGTGGCGTATGAGAAGTGCTTGCTTGGGAGGGAGAAGTGCTTGCTCTTTATTTTGATTTCCACTGGGCTCCAATTGTACCATTGAGTATTCTTTTTGGATTATAGGCCCAGATATGGCTTAGGCTTTCCTTGGGGCGTTACAAGTTATTTGCTTGAGCAACATCTAAGGTAGAACATTAGTTTCTAAGATTGATTTACAATTTTAAGTGTTAGGGTTTAGAGATAGAGAAGAAGAAATGGATAAGGGAAAGTGATGGGTAGTTCAAAATTATGCCCTACCCTCATGCTACTGCATCGTATATACTATAGCTTACATTTTACAATTATGCCCTAATGGGGTATACTTAATACAACTATGACTTCTAAAACCTTAGTTGGCTATGACATAAGGACTTAGTAAATATATATATATATATATGCAAGTTGTTCTGCAAAATTCTAAAAAATGTAGAAATATAACCGCTCAATATCTTATCCTGAATGAAGTGATAACTAATCTCTATATGGTTTGTTAGTCCTTTCATAAAACATAGGATTAGGGGCATAATGTTATGCAAGTTGATTATCACAAAATGACTAGAGAGGAGTAGGAGCCAGAAAGCCAATCTCTTGAAGGAAGTGTTGCAACCATGTCAACTCAGTAGTAATGTGAACCATTGCCCTGTATTCAATGTCTGTTGCTAGAATGAATTACCATGGTTTGTTTCTTACTCTTCCATGTAAACAAATTTCATTCCAAAAAGGTACAGGATCTGAAGTAAATCTTATATTTGAAGGAGACCCTACCCAATTAGCATCTAAAAAGGATTCCACAATGACACGTCCATTTTGCCTTTATAACAATCCAAGACTAGGAGCTCACTTACAATAGCGAAGAATAAAGGTTACAACATCCTAATGTGAGACTCGTGGAGTTTCCAAGAACTAACCCACTACACTCACTGCATAAGAAATGTTAGTTCTAGTGATAATAAGATAATTGGATTTCCAACAAGTTAATGATACTTGCTCGGGTCTTAAAATAACCTTTTTTTTTTATTGGCACCGGGTGTCCGGGAATAACGTCTTGACTAACCCCTAGAGGTTGGATCAAGTGGTAAAGGCCTTGGTCTTGGTGGTATGCTCTCTAAGGTCCAAGGTTCGAATTCCACTGGGTGCAAACAATCTCTAAGGGCCATCTGATTGGGCGATTTTTCCCTTGAAGAGTCTACAATTTGGATCAGTAGGTATATCAATAGGTTGAGCACCCAATAAACCAATCTGGTCCAATAGTTTAAGTACATAATTCCTCTGAGATAGGCTAAAGGCCTTGGTCTTGGTGGTATGCTCTCTCCAAGGTCCAAGGTTCGAATTCCACTGGGTGCAAACAATCTCTAAGGGCCATCTGATTGGGCAATTTTTCCCTTGAAGAGTCTACAATTTGGATTAGTAGGTATATCAATAGGTTGAGCACCCAATAAACCAATTTGGTCCAATAGTTTAAGTACGTAATTCCTCTGAGATAGGCTAATAACCTTTTTATACCTATCAACTTTAATCTCAAGAAAGCATATTGGGTTTATCTAAATCGTTCGCGTGAAACTGACCATGTAAAAACTGTTTTAACATGTCAATGCTCCTGAGCCATTTCTAGTAATTACAATGTCTCCCACATACATTAGCAACAAAATGTAAACTACATCAATATGTTGGCATAATACTGAATGGTCTGTCTGACATTGAAGAAGACTAAACACTAATACAACATTAGAAAAATTTCCATACAATGCTCTTTAGGATTGCTTTAAGCCATATAATGCTTCCATTATCTTGCACACAGCACCCCAATAACCCTCCCGAGAGCAATTACCAAGCTGGTAGACCATGTGAACCTCTTCAAGTAAGTCACCATGTATACGAAGTTTTTTTAAAGATCCAATTGAAATATGGCCAGTCAAGATTAGCCATAAGGGATATCATCAATTGAACGGAGGAGATTTTGGCAACTGGGAAGAAGGTCTCCTCATAATGCCATAGGCTTGTGGATAAAATCCTTAGCAACCAATGTATATTCAAATGTCCCATAGAACCTTCAAGAGTGAACATCACCCTATATAATCATTTACATCCAATGGTTGGTATACCAATAAGCAAAGGAACAAGATCCGATGTCCCCATTGTGGTGAAGGACATCTATCTCAACCTCCATAGCTTTCCTCCAACCCGGGTTAGATAATCCTTGAATATCTTAGGAGCATTGACTTTTGAAAATAGAGAAGTGAAATAAGAGAATGAAGAAGATAAGGAATGAAAAGAGACAAATTGACTAATAGGGTTTTAGTGATATAAGAGTGGGTATCTTTTTTGGGAACAACAGGTAGAGAGTTTGAAGCACTAGATAAATTTGGATGTGAAGACAGAGATGAAGATGGTGGAGGCATGTGTCACCACCTAGATTTTTCTAGAGAATTCCACAACCTTCTAGAGCCACCTAGTCCTTTGTAATGATGTACAATTGTGTGTAGTGTTCTAGAAGGGGCGTTATAGACAATTCTAGAGGAGTGTTCTAGAAAGGGCCTTATAGTCAATTGTAGAGTAGAAATCTAGAATGTTTTTTACCCAAGTGTCACAATCCAAGCCATTCTTTGTACCAAGGGGTCTCTATAAATAGAGACCTCCTCACTTGTGTAAATCACCAAGCAATAGAGCTAACAAGTTCTCTAGAGCTCCTCTCTCTTCTTTCTCTCTCTAGAGTTGTTCTCTCTTGTCTTGAGTCGCTTAGAAGGCTTACTTAGGAGCTTTGCGAGGGCAAAACCTCCTAAGGCCGCACGGGACGTGTGAAGAAATTCTAAGTCCATGACAGTTGGTATCAGAGCGTCCAGGCTAGGAATGGCGGATCCAAGTGAGATCACCATGGAGCCCCTGGAGCCACGAAAGAGCAAGAGGACGAAGGATTCAACCTCGTCCATGGAGTCTCGTCTCGATGGGATCGAGAGGGCCATGACTAAGTTATTGGCCAAAATGGAGGAATGGGATCAGTCTCACAGGGAGGTGAGCACCCTTGACAACTCTGTGACAAGGGTGGAGGTGGCTGTAGCGGATGTCAAGGACCGACTTGACGTCGTGGAGCAAAGTTTGGAGGAGCTAGGATTGGAGGGACAATCCGAATCACTCAAGGAGTCCATTCTAAGCACCATCAGCCCCACCATTGAAGCACAGCACGTTGAGAATGTTGCTTTCCAAGACCGGGTCTTGGGGGAGCTAACAAAACTCCATGAGCAAATGGAGGAATACTGCGTCGGTCTAGAGGAGACCAGGGCGGACTGGGCCATGTGCAAGCGGGCGGTGGCCAACGGAGGAGCCATTGGAGCTGGGACGATGGCGACACCAAGGGTGGATACCCCCAAACCAAAAGAGTTCGATGGCAAGCGGGATGCCAAAGAACTAGACAACTACATGTGGCACATGGAGCGCTACTTTGAAGCTTTGAACATGCAAGACGAGCGTGTCAAGGTACGTACTGCCTCTCTCTACCTTACTAATCTTGCTGGTACTTGGTGGCGTCGTAAGCACAGTGAGATAGAGAAGGGTACCTGCACCATCGACTCTTGGGAAGAATTCAAGCGGGAGCTTAAAAGGCAATTCTATCCTGAGAATGTGGCTATCCATGCGCGGAAGAGAATGAAGGAGTTGAAGCACACCTCTTCTATCCGCAACTATGTTGAGGAATTTTCCGCTCTCATGCTGCAAATCACCAACATGAGTGAAGAAGATCTCCTCTTCAACTTCATGGATGGTCTCAAATCATGTGTGGCTCAAGAGCTCAAGCGCCGTGGGGTCAATGACATCTCCACCGCCATGACAGTGGCGGAAACCTTGGAAGAGTTTGAGTATCACAAGAGTGACAACTCTTCAAAGCCCAAGTCTTCTAAGGATAATCACGGCAAGGGTGGGGGAGCAAAGGGGTCTAGGCCCCCACAGTATAAAGAGCGAGGAGACAAGCCTTCATCATCAAAGGAAGGCAAGAAAGATTACTCCAATGACAAAAAGCCGAAGGATGCTTGCTTCCTTTGTAACGGGCCACATTGGGCTAGAGATTGTCCTAAGAGGAAGGCCCTCAATGCCATGTTGGAAGAGAAGGAAGTCCAAGAGAAGTCGCACCTGGGGTGTCTACAACTTCTCAACTCCCTCAAGGCAAGCACGAAGCCAACCACTAAGGATGGGTCTTTGATGTTTGTAGAGGTACGCGTCAATGGGAGGAAGAGTCATGCCATGGTCGACTCAGGAGCTTCTCACAACTTCATCAAGAAGGAAGAAGCCGCACGGCTAGGGATTCCTCTCAAGAAGGGTCAAGGATGGTTGAAGACTGTGAATTCTGAGGCCAGACCACTTGATGGCGTAGCTCATGGGGTGGAGCTACAACTTGGCACATGGAAAGGTATGGTGGACTTTTCTGTTGCTCCTATGGATGATTTTAACATTGTGTTGGGGATGGAGTTCTTGAGACAGTTCAATGTAGTGTCTCTTCCCCACTACAACTCGGTGTGCATCTTGGAAGGTGGTCCATGTATGATACCCACCGTGTCTAAGCCAAACACCACCCAACTTCTATCCGCCATGCAATTCAAGAAAGGTTGGAAGAAGGGAGAGGTGTCTTACTTGGCTTCTATGGAGGAAAATGAAGTGAAGATTTCCTCCCCTCCACCTATGGAGATCCAAACAATCCTTAAGGACTATGGGGATGTCATGCCCCCAGAGTTGCCCAAGCAACTACCACCTATGAGAGAGGTGGACCATCAGATTGAGATGGAACCCGGTGCCAAACCACCCGCCAAGGCGCCTTATCGCATGTCACCTCCAGAGTTGGAAGAACTAAGGAGGCAACTTAAGGAGTTGCTTGATGCTGGATTCATCCAACCCTCTAAAGCCCCATATGGAGCACCCGTGTTGTTCCAAAAGAAGCATGATGGGTCTCTGCGGCTGTGCATCGACTATCGGGCTTTAAATAAGGTAACCATCAAAAACAAGTACCCTATTCCATTGATTGCTGATTTATTTGATCAATTGGGCCATGCAAAGTACTTTTCCAAGCTTGATTTAAGATCGGGGTATTATCAAGTGAGGATTGCGGAAGGAGATGAAGCAAAGACAACATGTGTAACTCGCTATGGAGCATACGAGTTCTTAGTGATGCCCTTTGGCCTCACGAATGCTCCAGCCACCTTCTGCACTCTCATGAACAAGATCTTCCACCCCTATCTTGATCAATTTGTGGTGGTCTATCTAGATGATATCGTCATCTATAGTTCTACCCTCGAGGAGCATGTGGAGCATTTAAGGGTTGTTTTCCGTGTCTTAAGGGAAAACCAGCTCTACGTCAAGAGGGAGAAGTGCTCATTCGCATTGAATGAAGTCCATTTCCTTGGCCATAAAATCCAAGGGGGAAGACTAAGCATGGAAGATGGGAAAGTTGAAGCCATCAAGAAGTGGGACCCTCCCACTAAGGTTACCGAGCTTCGATCCTTCCTTGGGCTTGTCAACTACTACAGAAGATTCATAAAGGGATACTCCACAAGAGCATCCCCCCTCACCGACTTGCTCAAGAAAAACAGATCTTGGGAGTGGACATCAAGGTGTCAAGAAGCCTTCAATGATCTGAAGACCGCAATCATGGAGGAACCGGTCTTGGCCCTACCAGATTGCACCAAGCCTTTTGAGGTGCAATCCGATGCATCAGACTTTGCCATTGGGGGAGTTCTCATGCAAGAGGGACATCCAATTGCATATGAGAGTCGCAAACTCAACGACACCGAAAGACGGTACACTGTGCAGGAGAAGGAGATGACGGCCATCATCCACTGCCTCAGAGTTTGGCGACACTATTTGCTTGGCTCCCGTTTTGTGGTAAAAACGGATAATATTGCCACCAGTTACTTCCAGAGTCAGAAGAAACTGAGCCCAAAGCAAGCTAGGTGGCAAGACTTCTTGGCAGAATTTGATTATGTCTTGGAGTACAAGCCTGGTAAGGCCAATATTGTTGCTGACGCCCTTAGTAGGAAGGGTGAACTTGCCCACATCACCAGTGTACAAGGGGAGACACTAGAGATGATTCGGGAAGGCTTGCAGCACGATCCCTTAGCCAAGAATTTGATGAATTTGGCTAAGGAGGGAAAGGCCAAAAGATTTTGGGTAGAGGATGAATTACTCTACACCACCAGACGACGATTATATGTTCCGAAGTGGGGAAAGCTACGGAGGAACCTTATTAAGGAATGCCACGATTCCTTATGGGCTGGACATCCTGGTCAACGCCGCACTCAGGCTTTGTTGGAAGCCTCTTATTATTGGCCTCAGATGAGAGATGAGGTGGAACTCTTTGTGAAGACTTGTCTTGTGTGCCAACAAGACAAAGTGGTGAACCGAAGCCCTGCTGGTTTGTTGGAGCCACTACCCACTCCTTCTCGTCCTTGGGAGAGTGTTAGTATGGATTTTATAGTGGCTCTCCCCAAATCTGAAGGATGCGGTACCATCATTGTTGTGGTGGATCGGTTTTCTAAATATGCCACTTTTATTGCCGCTCCTAAAGATTGCTCGGCTGAGGAGACAGCCAAGTTATTCTTCAAACATGTGGTTAAGTATTGGGGCTTACCACAAAGCATCATCAGTGATCGGGATCCTCGCTTCACAGGCAAATTCTGGTCGGGACTATTCAAGCTCATGGGGTCTGCCCTACACTTCTCCACCAGCTTTCATCCACAGACAGATGGGCAAACTGAGAGGGTGAATGCCTTGTTGGAGTTGTACTTGAGGCACTTTGTAAGTGCTAACCAGTCTGATTGGGCTAAACTGTTGGATGTAGCTCAATTCTCCTATAATTTACAAAGGAGTGAGTCCACGAACAAAAGCCCATTTGAAGTTGTAATGGGGCAACAACCACTCACTCCCCAGTCATTGGAGACAAGCTATGTGGGGAATTGTCCAACAGCCTTCAAGGTTGCTAAATCCTGGAACGAACAACTGGATGAAACTCGCTCCTACTTGGACAAAGCAACCAAGAAGATGAAGAAGTGGGCTGATCAGAAAAGGAGACACTCGGAATATCGTATAGGCGACTTGGTGTTAGTAAAGATCTTGTCAAGCCAACACAAGTTTACAAGGAAGCTACACAAGGGGCTTGTACGACGTTACGAGGGACCATTCCCAATCATCAAGAAAATAGGGAAGGTCTCCTACAAGCTAGACTTACCTCCAAAATTCAAGCTTCATCCGGTCTTTCATGTAAGCTGTTTGAAACCTTATCATGGGGATGAAGAGGAACCAGTACGAGGAGAGTCTAAGCGGGCACCATTGGGCATAACTACCACCTTCGACAAAGAAGTAGAAGAAATCTTGGCAGATCGTGTGATTAGACAGAAGAGTCATAAGCCACGCCAAGAATATCTGATCAAGTGGAAGGGATTGCCTGCAAGTGAGACAACTTGGGAACCAAAGGAGTCCTTGTGGCAGTTTGAAAATCACATCCGAAGGTTTCAAGAAGACACCGCGTCGAGGACGTTGCGAAGCTTGGTGGGGGAGAATGTCACCACCTAGATTTTTCTAGAGAATTCCACAACCTTCTAGAGCCACCTAGTCCTTTGTAATGATGTACAATTGTGTGTAGTGTTCTAGAAGGGGCGTTATAGACAATTCTAGAGGAGTGTTCTAGAAAGGGCCTTATAGTCAATTGTAGAGTAGAAATCTAGAATGTTCTTTACCCTTGGATTGGTGACAAGTGTCACAATCCAAGCCATTCTTTGTACCAAGGGGTCTCTATAAATAGAGACCTCCTCACTTGTGTAAATCACCAAGCAATAGAGCTAACAAGTTCTCTAGAGCTCCTCTCTCTTCTTTCTCTCTCTAGAGTTGTTCTCTCTTGTCTTGAGTCGCTTAAAAGGCTTACTTAGGAGCTTTGCGAGGGCAAAACCTCCTAAGGCCGCACGGGACGTGTGAAGAAATTCTAAGTCCGTGACACATGGCAGGTGGCCTATGCTTGATAACCAAATCAATCTATATGAATATTTTGAGCACGACCTTTGTTCTTTTTCCTGTTTTAACTGTTTTTTGAAGGAACCCCCTTGCTTGCACTATCATGAAAATTCATAGACTAATATGCTGTTATTTGTGAGGATTTTTGGTCAAATACCCCTCTGATTTGACTACATTGAGATTCGCTGCATGTGTATTTTTGGAAAAAAAAAAAATCCCTTGCCATTATTCATTTTGGATCAGGTCCATCTGTGACAAATTTCGTCCACCCTCATTAATAGGAAACACATAAGAAATGAAATTAAAGTCAAAATTAATTTTTTTATAGGTAAAATAAAAAATTTTGATCAACAGAAATCAATTTTTGTTGATCAACTTGTTCAAGCACTTCCAAACACCAGAGAATAAAAAAAACCTATTTGCAGAAATCATTTTACAATGAAACGCACAGAGCTTTATATACAAAAAGGCTAATTGCTTGTCAGGATTGTAGAATTCGTAAAATCATGGAGCTGCTAATTGGTAAGTTTCAAGTAGCCCTAGGTGGGACAGTATGGGAGAAAAAAACTAAGGACACAATTTTAATGGAATTTAGGTCTTGAATAAGGGTTAAGATGGTTATAAGGTGACTGAAACATTTAATTATGTTACAAGAAATACCTTTTCCTCGATAAAATGTTGTCAATCTTTTCTAGTTTATATTAGCATTGTTTGATATTATTCTAAGCAGTTGTGATGTTTCTTCCTCGTCACCATTTATGCTAATAACTTATATTGGTCTCTTCACTATGCAGATACAGCTAAACCTTAGAGTAAAGGCTTATTTGTACAATACGACAGGAGCTTATTACAAGTGTACTTTCGCTGATGGCCTCTGTGGCTTGGATATTTTGTTTCCCAATGGAAATGCTGCTGTCTTAACCTCTCCTATTCCAGAAGAGGTAAAACTCTAGTTTATTGGTGATTAATACCTTCTTATGGTTAACGAAATAGAATGATGCTAAGAAGCAGGATCTAGTAAAATAGATGAGAAAACCTAGAAAATCCAACCACGTATCAGTGTGGATGGTTCATATCTTCAAAACTTTGTGCCATAGAGGCCTCATGTTGTTTACATAATTAATTCACTTGATATCACCAAAATTGTTAAATCATATCCCATGGTTTCAAAATGGAGACGTTGGAAAAGTACCCCTCCTTACTGGACTGAACCTTTTCCAAAATAAATTTATCATCAACTCCTAATGTTACGTTTATTCAGAATTTGCTTTGGTTGCTACAGGGAAAATCCAGCAATGAGTGGCATGTCAAATTGTCTTATGGACCAAGATGGGCCATGTATATTGTTGGCATAGGTATCATTTCTTTATTTGTTTTTGATAAGTAAAGGTATTTTTTTTATTATTCCTTCCCATAAGAGAAACTTTATGCATAAATATTGTACCTAAATATTTCTGCTTGTAGGTGGAATGACTGTGCTCATGTTATTGGCCTTCAACTACTTAAACAAGTTCCAATTTGTCCATGAAGATGGAAGAGATGTTCATTATGGGGATGTAAGATCCGAAAGAGCCCCTCTGCTTTCATTCAAAGATGATGATCTCTCAAGTTGGGGTTCATCGTATGATTCTTTGTCACATGACGAGGATGATATTGAGGACTTTCTTGCATTGGGTGCCCCTGAAGGGAAGTCACTGGGAGATGGTGAAAACAGTAACAATACCCGACGTCTTTGTGCAATTTGCTTTGATGCTCCTAGGGACTGCTTTTTCCTTCCATGTGGGCACTGTGTGGCTTGTTTTGAATGCGGAACTAGGTAATCACTCTTCATCATTTCTGCACTCCTTATGTTGTATTTTGTGATGAGGAAAATTAAATAGGACTACTACAACCTCATCCTGTCGTTTTACCTTGTGGTGTTGCTGTCCGGTGGACAAATGTCAGCCCTTTTGGTCCAATTTCTGCTGTTTAGCTCAATGAGCTATCCAGATCTCGAATTATTGGAACTCACTCTGCTTGCTTGCGTTCTATTATATAAAAAGTATTGCCCAGTGACCTTATCCCGTAACAAATATACAATGATGCAATTGTGCGGTGATGGTATAGGTTCAGTAATTCATTTCCAACAAGACTGAACCTTCTTGAAACCCAAATTTGACAAGTATAAATGTAAACTAGGAATCATTTCCCCTTTTTCTTTTAATTGGTGAGATGTAGATCTCAATTTTTCTACTCCAACACAATTACACTCTATTGTCATCTGAATTACAACTACGTTCCTTGGCATTGACTTTTCCCCATGCTGAGACTTCTTCCTCACTCTAGCACGAGTAATCATTGATGACTTACAAATGGTTGTGGGTAAAGGTGTTAATATAACCTGCCAGAATGTTTATTAAACATTTGATCTCTCACTGCTAGCTAAAGCATGGTGAAAGTTTGGCTTCTTCCAAGTTGCAAGTCTGTCTGATATAATCTAATTTTACAATTCGAACTTTTGGAGCACCTGTATTGAGAGGATATGAGGACAATGGAGATTCCAGTCTTATGATATTCAATCTAATGCTTGCAGGATAGCAGAGGCAGCTGGCACTTGCCCGGTCTGTCGTAGGAACATGAAGAAGGTGAGAAAGATTTTCACAGTTTAAGCAACATAGCTGCTTCTTGTCAGATGGGCAAGGCCTGGTTGAGTAATTTGCAAGTGGATTACTCATATACACCGTTGCTTTCATGCTGATCTATGGCATTCATAAAGTAATTTTTTTTTTTTTGGGGGGGGGGGGGGGGGGGGGCAAATTGTGGCTGGGGCATCCGGTAGCAGCATTTGAAGGTGAAGGAATGACCATGTCTTGTGTATTTTTTTCCCCGGTGGACATTTCCACAATGTAATCCAATTTCTTGGTATAGGAATCTCACAATACACGCACTAAATTCAACGTAATTGAAATGTTTTTATTCCTTTTAGAGGTTAGATTCTTGGATATTTTATTCCAAATTTCCCCCGGTTATGATTATACCAATTACGTATTTGTTTTGACCGTTCATCGTACAACAAATCACGATGCACATGGTTCACTTTGCCTTTTTTAGGTCCCCTCTGCCTTCACCGTTCCTGCCTTGAAAAAGGCTTTCCAGGCCTCCCTCAGCCATTTTTTTTTTTTTTTTTTTTTAATTTGTGTACAGCAGGTGTAGTCTACTGGCTTAAAGGCCAGAATAATTGCCGGAACCTCCTTCGATATAACAAAAACTCGAACCCAAATGTACAAAGCATCCCCAAAAGCTTTATTTACTCTTTCCCACAGTTTCTATGAAAATGAGCAATTGAAGGAAATAGTACGACGCACCCCCTATTGTTGCATACTGCAACTTCTCAGTCCCTTGTACGGCTGTGAAATCATCTTCTCCCGCACGATTGAACCCCCCAGCCAACCACCCCAAGTTCTTGTATCCTCCTTCGTATAACTTTGTAGCTGCCATAATGGACCTGACCAACAGGAACCCGGAAAAAAAAAACACCAAAATTTGGTTCAATTCTCAGGTCCTGCGAATAAAAATCATGCACATTTTCATCAGATACGAAACTCTCACCTCAGACCTTCACCGCATGCTACAAGGAGTTTAGAGTCCTTTTCAGGAGCAGCCTTCTCAACTTGCAGTAGAAAATCAGGATTCATGGTGGTGAAATACTGGCCAGTCCATAGCCCAATGTAGCCAAAATGCACCCACTTCTTGAGAAGAGTAATGGGACCGTTGTCCTTGTCCTCGATAAACAATGGAACGTGGAGCGAACCCTCCACATGTGCTTTCTGTCTCTCCCACACGGGCCTGATGTCCAGGAGTTGGAAGCCCTCGGTATCCATGGCTGCAGCGGCGTCCTTTGGCTGTATGGCCCTGATGGCCCCAGACTGTATGAGCTTCCGGGCATTGCTGCCGCTGCTGCTGGACGCTGCTTTGACTCCAAGTGTCGGTCTTCTTTGGGTTGTGGGAAAGGGCGGCTTAGGTTTCTTCTGGTGCTTCGACGAATTGAATATGGATAAAAAGCTCGGCTGGAGTTGGACGGCCATCTCTCTTTCTGTCTCTGCCTCTCCTCTCTCTTATCCTGAACTCACGCTTGTTATTTATTTATTTATTTTCTCTCTCTTCTGAGCTATTTATACAGCTGCCATTGCGTCGTTGGATTTCAACGTAGGCCCCATAGATGAATATGTATATTACGAAACAATTATTGAAGAGTAGAATCTAATTACAAGTTTGTTTTTTTCTTTTTTTGACAAATACGAGTTTGTTTGTTTTTTTTTTTTTCTCTTTTTGTTAGAATCTGCAACATAACTGGAAGTCAAAATTATCTTCAGTCAATTCTTTGATTCTCAACAATGCCTCACCAGATTCCTTTAACCATTTTTCAACTTTATCCTGCCTTTCAGACACAGACTGGTTCATTCTTGCCATCTGTTTTCCTGAGTTGCCACCAAAACTGAAAATTGTACCAGAGCTAGAAGCCTTTAACCATGATCTATACTGTTGTGTACTTGTCATTCTAGATAATATCAATTTGTTCTGTTTGCACTTCCACTTGTAGTATGTTTGATCACAGCACACTTTAAGCAGAAACGAGGCAACCTTTCATATTTGAATTGCACAAACACTAGTTGGCCTAGGAGCTCCATCACTTTCCCTCTTGCCAATGGTTTAATCAGGTCCACTTTTGTTAGAACTCTTAGGTTGTGTTTGGTTGTTGAATAAAACTCAACTTATTTCAAACTAATTATTGATAAGATCCTGTAACAGCCCGCTAAAATTATCAGTTTTGGATTCTTTCCCGACAGCAATCACATCTCTCTCGTCTTAACCCTCTATCTTTAGTTATTTATGTTTAACATAGTTGATTTGGTTGGCTGTAGACTGTGTAGTTAGTGTTTGTGGAGTTCGCTGCGTAGTTGTGAAACGAAGTGTGGTTGTGAAGTGTTAGGCTTGATTTTGTAGTTTTGTGGACTGTGCTGTGAAGTATAGGCGTGAGATGGATGCCGTAGATGTGATACGGCGGGTTGTGTGAAGAGAATACGCGTGTAGCGTATTCTGTGTAATGCAGCGACGCGCCGCGCGACATGCGCTGTAGTGATGTGGGTCGTAGAAGGAAGGGAGTACGCATGTAGTGTACTCCGTGTGGTATGGCGATGCATCGTGTGATGTGCATCGTGTTGATGAGTGTTGTAGCGAAGGAAGTACGCGTAGCGCGTACTCCGTGTCGCGTAGCGATGCACCGTGAGACGTGTATCGCAGTGATGGGTTTTGTAGTGTGAATGGAAGAGAGTTCACGTGAGTGTACTCTGTACTAAGTCGTGATACACCGGATGGCGTGTCACGAAGGGTTGAATGGCGTAGCAGAGAAGTGTGGAGCGTATGGTGTAATGTTGGGAAACTGTATGACAGTGTCCCGAAGCAGTGATGATATGGATTATAGTCCGGGATGACTGGTGTCATCTTGTGGTTGACTATGGCTAAGAGTATATGGATTGAGAAATGAGTTGTTTGTTTGGTTGTTATTGATAATTTTAATGAACTTGTTTTAGTGCAAAGGCTTTCTGAAGTCAATTTATCTCTTCCGAGTATAGTGAAACCTCAAGTTGGCCGTGGTGTTGCAAGTGCTTACAATATGGCAATTGAGTTCAGAAGTGAAAATCTTAAGGACTTGAGTGTTCCTCTTCCAGCTGTTGTGCAGTTCCTCGTGTCTCGCGCTCTATTCTCATAGAACGCGACGATCGAGGTAAGTTAGCCTCTAACTTACTATCAGTTTATTGTGTATGTGTGATGGGTAAGAGAACTACAATTTATGTATGTATGTTATCGTATATGCCATGTCATGCTATGTCATTACATGTTTATCTGTTACGTATGATTTAATCTCTCATGAATAATTATCTGTTATATAATCTTTTCTGTCATACAATGATGTATGTTATAAGTATGCCATGTTAAGTATGCCATATGATACATGTATGCCATGAAATGTTTATGATTAAATCATATTATGCCATTTACAAGTATACGCCATGTTAGAAAAGTATATGATATTAAATAATATCACATGCATTAAGAAAGATAAGACATGTTATGTTATAATAATGCGTGGGGCCACAACAACTGTGGAGTACGTATTATATTTATGTTATTTATAATGCGTGGGGCCACAACAACTGTGGAGTACGTATTATATTTTATGTTATTTATAATGCGTGGGGCCACAACAACTGTGGAGTACGTATTATATTTTATGTTACTTATAATGCGTGGGGCCACAACAACTGTGGAGTACGTATTATATTTATGTTACTTATAATGCGTGGGGCCACAACAACTGTGGAGTACGTATTATATTTATGTTATGTTATTTATAATGCGTGGGGCCACAACAACTGTGGAGTACGTATTATATTTTATGTTATGTTACTTATAATGCGTGGGGCCACAACAACTGTGGAGTACGTATTATATTTATGTTACTTATAATGCGTGGGGCCACAACAACTGTGGAGTACGTATTATATTTATGTTATGTTACTTATAATGCGTGGGGCCACAACAACTGTGGAGTACGTATTATATTTATGTTATGTTATTTATAATGCGTGGGGCCACAACAACTGTGGAGTACGTATTATATCTTATGTTATGTTACTTATAATGCGTGGGGCCACAACAACTGTGGAGTACGTATTATATTTATGTTACTTATAATGCGTGGGGCCACAACAACTGTGGAGTACGTATTATATTTATGTTATGTTACTTATAATGCGTGGGGCCACAACAACTGTGGAGTACGTATTATATTTATGTTATGTTATTTATAATGCGTGGGGCCACAACAACTGTGGAGTACGTATTATATCTTATGTTATGTTACTTATAATGCGTGGGGCCACAACAACTGTGGAGTACGTATTATATTTATGTTACTTATAATGCGTGGGGCCACAACAACTGTGGAGTACGTATTATATTTATGTTATGTTACTTATAATGCGTGGGGCCACAACAACTGTGGAGTACGTATTATATTTATGTTATGTTATTTATAATGCGTGGGGCCACAACAACTGTGGAGTACGTATTATATCTTATGTTATGTTACTTATAATGCGTGGGGCCACAACAACTGTGGAGTACGTATTATATTTATGTTACTTATAATGCGTGGGGCCACAACAACTGTGGAGTACGTATTATATTTATGTTATGTTACTTATAATGCGTGGGGCCACAACAACTGTGGAGTACGTATTATATTTATGTTACTTATAATGCGTGGGGCCACAACAACTGTGGAGTACGTATTATATTTTATGTTACATGAAGTATGGGGCCACAACAACTGTGGAGCATACACTACATGAGACACAGCAATTGTGACATGTAGAATACGTGGGGCCACAACAACTGTGGAGTACGTATTATATTTTATGTTATGTGAATTCATGGGGCCACAACAACTGTGGAGCATGAAGTATGGGGCCACAACAACTGTGGAGCATACACTACATGAGACACAGCAATTGTGACATGTAGAATACGTGGGGCCACAACAACTGTGGAGTACGTATTATGTTTTATGTTACTTGAATACGTGGGGCCACAACAACTGTGGAGTACGTATTAATGCACGTTATTAATCAAGACAATTAAATAAGATTCCAAGTTTATGTTAAGTCAAGTTTCAGATCAAGTTCATGTTATGTTATGCTCACGTACATGTTATGTTCATGTTCATGTTATGTTCCAAGTTCATGTTCACATCATGTTATGTTCACGTTTATGATACGTTCAAGCTCACGTTCATGTTATGTTATGTTCATGTCCATGTTATGTTTCACGTTCATGTTATGTTGATTGTTCATGTTATGTTTTAAGCTTAAGTTCATGCCATGTTAAGTCAAGTTCAGTTCACGCTTAAGTTCTGGTTAAGTCATGCTATATGTCAAGTTATACTATGTTTATGTATGACTATAATTATGCATTTATGCTTTTACTGCCATGCATGCATTTTTAACCTGTGTATAAGTTTTATGTTAACTTACTGAGATTTGTAATCAAATCTCACTGTGGTAGTCCCAACTACCATTCCCCCCGAATGGTAGATCTTGTTACAGGACCCAAAGGAGAATTGGAATCTGACCAACTGAATACGGTCGACTAGGCCACGGTGCGATGTTGATGATGGTATAGTATTTAACTTAGGTTAATACTTGTACTTTTGGAGTTGTATCTCAAGTATTCTTTTGATCACAACCATTTTAGACTAGTGTGGTGATCACGGCTTTTTAGTATGCCTTTATGTATGAATTATGTTTCAAGTATTTGGGATATATTTAGTTGGTGCATAGTATTGCTAAAGAAAAAGATTATCCGCTGCGAATATTGCATAATGTTAGATGCATGTTAGGAACATTGCATCTTATATGTCATGAACGGGGGCAGGTAACCTTGTGTTGCATGTCTCGACGCTACAAATGTCCGTTCAATTCCAAGCGGAATTTGGGGGCGTCACAAATCCACTACTTTTTTTATTTTTTATAAAAAAGTTAATCTCATCTCAACCTACTTTATACATTTTAACCTAAAAAATTAAATCTGTCTCAACCTAAAAAAGTTAAACTCATCTTAATTTGACCTACAAAATACTACTATTCACAACTTAACTTAACTCAATTCAACTCAACATTCCAACGTAGCATTAAACATTTTCCCCAACAAATATCATTATAGTCAACATCAACCTGTATAACTCTTGCATAGTGGTTCCTATCCTTGTTCCAACTTCCTTGGATGCAAATTTACCAAATTGTGTAGCCGAACCCACAAATTATTATGAGTGTTGTTGATTAAGAGTGGCTGCTGTTGGCAAGCACGAGCTAGCCAGCTATACAAGTGGAAATCTTTCATAAGGGCACGTAATTAGATTAGGAAGTGGATCTCTTTTTAAGGTTGCTGTTATATCTGCAATACACATCAGATGGAGCCTACTTTTGCACTTCTATAATGCTAGCAAACACCACAATGAAAACCGTATCTTAAACATATGTTACTCTAATAACAAGTTTTGTCTTGATTAACATGTACACATGACATAGTACTCTTTTTGTTATTTAAGAAGTGATTTGGCAAGTGATGATGATCATATGAATATGAGATATCACTAATCACAAGTATACCTTTGTGCGGCGACAACATGGTTAATTTTCTGCTGCAATAAGGGTCTTGTGGCAAGAACCCATATATCTTCGCAAGTTCGCCGAAAGTAACTCGCAAAAATAAAAAAGACTTTTTTTCTGCAAAATGCTGTCTGGTCGGAAAATCCAATTGTTTATATGATATATACCTTTGAACCACAATATTTAAATTTTGTTTCTGTATTGTTTTCGAGACAGACTTAAAACCAAGACCCAATTCCTGCATTTATGTTTCTTTATTAGGACATTCTGCATTTTTTTTCCTCTTAAGTTCTTAAAGAACCATGCTAAGACTTCAAATTCATTTCATGCAAAGGCATTTACCCTATCGACAAAATATTGCAATACAATATTCAAAGAATGAATGGATTATTTAATTCAGCGCAGAAATAGATCGACTTCAACAACAATACCATAAAAGATTCAATGTCCTCTCCCTCAATGTCATGAACGAAGAAACAACACGACCTCTAAATACATATTTTCCCCAAACTGCTTAACCACCATTTTGATGACTTAAGAAAACATTAGCATGACATGTGCTCCTGCTGAGAAAAAACTGTAATTTCAATTCCCATGGATTACTTTCTTTGCTAAACTTGTATCAACTTATAGTTTGTTTTAACTTATATATGCTTGACTTTAGTATTTTAAGAATAGAATGTAGTTATTGTGTATCTTTACCCTATCATTACTATCTCTTCATGCATTTTATTCATCCATTCATTGGTCTTCATTTTAGGGAATTTGGATAATATTGACTTCTAATATTAGGTTTTGTGTCCATGTACATTAAGCTTTAATACTAATACTTTTGTACTGTATGAAATGAACATATTTTTTAATCAATTTGTGCTATAATCTACTTCAACAAAGGACTTTTATATTCAAATGTTTTTTTTTTCTTCCAATTGAACAAACGTATCTCATGACTCACTTTGAGCCACTACTAGTAATATATATATATATATATATATAATAAAAAATAAAAAATATATATATTTTGATTCGATTGAATTCAATTTTCAAATTATCAAAATGGGAACTGAAACTGATATTTTGGTCTTTTTTAACTGGGCAATTTTACTATCTAGGAGTGGAGCTTTTTCAATTCTCGGATTGTCGGATCGCTATCAGTCAATATTAGCCCTAAAAATTAAGTAAAACATTAGTGCCGTATATATTTTCTATGGAAATGCTTTACCGAAGCTTGTTTTTATTAAATTTATTTTATTTAGTAATTATGTAATTATTTTTAAATAAATATATGATTTTTTTATTTTTAAAAAATATCTAAATAGTTTAAAAAATGGTAAAAGAAAAAGTGAAAAAATAGAACTACTGACGAGTAGAAAATTTCGGTGAAAATCTTACGTAGACGTGGCAACTTCCAAACAGCCCACCTTGCTAGTGGGGCCTTCGTCCAGCCCAGCCGGCAGCCACCCCCAATTGGCAATAGGCATGAAGCTGCGGCCCCGACCCGAATAAACGGATCATAACGCCACGGGGCGCAGGGAAGTGAGGGTGTGTGAGCGTGGAAAAGAAGCAACCTCGTCGTGCGGGCCCCCAACATTTCAAATGTTTCTTCTCCCTCTGAACCCTACACAGGCACAAGATTCATGACCTTTTTTTCAATTTAGGGTTTTCTTCCGCAATGGTGGCAATGATGATGGCCACGAACAAGAGGGAAAAGCTCGCGAGTCTGATAAATTCGGCCAAGTCCGCTTCCAATATACCATCCAAACTTGAATCTTTGCGTCAATTGAAGCGGAATTTGCTCCATGAAGACCCTTCCTTGCTCTCCGAGTTTCTCTCTCCCCTCCTCGACCTCCAGTCCGACCGGTTCAGTCCGGTTCGCAAGCTCGTTGCAGAGTACGCTCCGCCAAAACCCTAGCTGCATTGTCCCCGCTACGACTCAATTTCGTTTTTCTCCCTTTTATTATATGTATCTTTCTATAATCATACAAGACTTTAATAAGAGAATAAGAGATAACTGAGTTAAAGTTTCAGTGGAAAAAACCATTCAGCAAGTTGTGTTCTATCACTTCCTTTTGTATGAGGACGAGAATTCCTAGAATGATTCAACATTATAACACAGAGATGACTATATATTAATTTACGTTTTTAGTGAATTCGGTAGTGTTTTTTTCTCAATGTATAGTGCGTATAAAAAAGGAATTGGGTTGCAGCTCGTGTATTTCTATTTTATAACCAGATTGTGTACCATGTTAAAGTTTACATGCTTTTTGTTCCTTCTTCTAAGTGTAGGATGATAGGTGAAATCGGCTTGAAGCACATGGAATTCCTACCTGAAATTGTACCTGCGCTGATTACTGTTGTGGACGATGGTACACCAGCTGTTGCTCGACAAGCCATCACTAGCGGGATTGATTTATTTCGTTCAACTCTTGAAAGAGTTGCAATTCAGGTTCTTTGTCTGTAGTTTGATATCTTTGAGTCTTTTCTATCTTGTTTGATATTTCTATAACTACTCGATCTGATAATAGTCACATCCAAATCGGTTGGTTGTATCAACTTTTTTAAATCTTCACGTGTACTTGGGTTGCACCTTTTGTGCTTTTAAACAAATATTTCGTACTTATCAAAGAAATCTCGAAAATGGTTGAGCATTTTCAGTTCCTTTTGCCAACCTTCCTGTGTATTTGGGTTGCGAATTTAGATATTGTGTATCTTCCAGTATTCATTTTTCTGTGACCTTACCATTCCTTACTTGCTTGTGATTGTGATGGTCAGGGTCTCTATTCAAGTGAGTTGAACAGTTCAGTTGAGTCATCATGGGCATGGATGTTAAAATTCAAGGACAAAATATATTCCATGGCTTTTCAGGTAAACAATGGATCTTATGATAACATAGAACTGGAGATCTCACATGTTCTGATTTATTGTAATGGCATGTTTACTAGCTGGGAAGTGGTGGAACAAGGTTGCTGGCACTGAAATTTGTTGAAGCTGTCATTCTTCTTTATACACCTGATCCTAATGGCTTGTCAGAGCCTCCTACTAATGAAGGTAATAAGCATCTCAGGCTCAGTGGGCTTGAGAGACGAGGATATGCAATTTATATTTGTGAATACAATATGACCTAGACAACTTGTATTTGCTCACACAGCATGCTGACATACTTTGTAGGAGAGTCTGTGCAATTTAATATATCTTGGCTTCGTGCGGGTCATCCAGTGCTTAATGTTGGAGATTTGTCAATTGAAGCCACTCATAGTTTGGGTCTATTGCTCGATCAACTCAGGTTTCCAACAGTCAGATCTCTTAGTAACTCCGCAATAATTGTGCTCATTAATAGGTAAGCTTGCCTTTCCTGGTCATATGCTTATTCAAATTTTCTGTGAGAGTCATGCTATATTAACTAATCCGTCACTTGAGACCACTGGATTTCTTAATGCCAAAAGGGATAAGTGTTAGGTGCCCGGTTTCTGCATAAGCTAATATTTAAGACAACAGAAACAAACTTTTAAGTTGATATGTGACAAGTGTGAAAAATACTAGCTTATGCAGAAACCAGGCACCTAACGCTTATCCCTTTTGGGCCTCGTAACATTGAAATCCCTTCCAATGCACCAAGGCACATCCCACCAGCTATACAAACCAGCTATCTCTTCCCACATAAGTCTCTTACTACTATCCAAGTTTGGTCCATATATGTTTGCAAAAGCCCTCTCAAATCCATCCTTCACATTTTCTAATAATCCACACACTTCTAATGATACTACTATCTACACATCTAAGTTTAGTTTCCTGCAAGCACACAATATCAACTTTCCAAAGGCAAAGCAAATTCCTTATAAGGAGGTGCTTGTTGAGATTAGTTAGCCGTACATTCCAAGAAAGGATCTTGGGCCTCGTAAAAATAAATTTCATGCCCTTCCCTTGAATCTACCTTGACTTGCACTTCCCTACTTTGCATCATAATTTGTTTTACATGCAAGTCTCTTTAGCTTCCTATCTCTTGTTTAGGCTGATTTTGTATTTAAGGAATGTCTCAACTCAATAGCTGTAAGCAATGCTCGAAATTGTTCTTCAAAACATTCACATAAAATGCCCCTGGTTTCAACTTCAACAATGTTTTCTTTAGTTTTTAATTGCGGTTGGTTCTAATATATGCCCGATATCAAAAATTCAAAAACATAAAATTTCTATTCGACTATTTGCCCTTAATACACCTAACTTCAAACTGTTGTTCCTAATGAAAAAAATGAAACAAATGAAAGGTTCAAACAACCAGTAATATGAGGGTAAACTTAGAAAATATTAAAAATAAAAACGGGTAATGATTCAGCCCAAATTCAGGGTACTTTGTTCTTTCTCTTGCTATGATTTTTTTTTGGATCACATTTATTGAGATTTTACTTTATTTTTCTTTGTACTGTATATGTTTCTTACCAGTCTTTCAGCAATTGCAAAACAAAGGCCTGCATTCTATGGACGAATTCTGCCAGTTTTACTTGGTTTGGAGCCCTCAAGCTCTGTAATTAATGGAATGCATGTTTCTGCAGCACATCATGCTTTAAAAGGCGCCTTCCTCACCTGCTTGAAATGTACTCACCCGGGTGCTGCACCGGTATGTCTTTTATACCGAACACATACTTGATGCTCATAAGTGAATTACTAGGTTTGCCTAAAGACAGAGAGGCACTGATAAGTTTACAAGATATTGCATTAAAGTTGTCCAATGTGTGAATCACTCATAAAGCTAAGAAAATATTGATATTTGTAATATGGTTTTACTTTGGTTACTGTTTTCTTTTTCATCCTTGATTGGTTGTTAAAATCTCTGGTACATGATATGAATTTTTTATTACTAATCTGGCTTTTTATGTCTGTCCCATATAATTGTGTTGGGAAAATGCTATATATTATACTCTCATCCCACTTTTTTTTTTTTTTTGATAAATAAACTGTAGTATTAATTAGGGGTGAGATTCGGCCGGTCCGGACCGGACTGAATTGGGTCTAATTCGGTCCGGTCCAATTTTGGGAGGACCGAATGAGTTCAGTCCGGTCCCGGTCCAGGGGTTTTCCACCCTGGACCGAACCGAATGAAAAATAAATAAAAAAATATATAATTTATATAAATAATTTTATAAATTAATCATAGAATTTTTAACTAATACTAATATTTATAATTATATACTAATACTAATATTTATACTAATACTAATAGTCTAATATGGTATTAAAAAAATTAATACTAATAGTCTAATATTATAATATACTATAGTTATACTTATACTAATATAGACTATATAGTTATATTAAATACTATAAGTAATACTAATACTAATATAGTTATAGCTAAATCACTATAAGTATAACTATATATATTTAGTATGAATGTATTATTATATTCTTTAATGTATAACTATAATATATAGTACTACTATATATTAATATATTAACATATTATAAGAGTTATAGTATAAATTATAATATAGAAATTATAATATACTCAATCACTATAACAATATAACTTTTTTTTTTTGATAAGTAATAAGAAATTTTATTAATAAGCATATTCCAGGTACACTGGAAGTATACATGTGAATACACCTATTTAGGATCTAGTAACTGATACAAGGAAATCTTGGAGACTGAGACCATTCAGCTCTAGAGCAATGGCCCACATAAAAAGAGTCTTCCAAAAAAACCTCCTAAACTCTTCTAAAGAACGTTCCTGATCCTCAAAAAGTTTATCATTCCTTTCACTCCAAATACACCAAAGAATACAAAGAGGAGCCATCTTCCATATAGCCGCAATCTATGGTGTCCCTGCGATTCCTCTCCAGCTTGCAAGTAGTTCTATCACTCTTCCCGGCATGACCCATGCTATATCCATTTTGCTAAAGAAATAATTCCAAATTTCCCGTGTGAACTCACAATGTAAAAGTAAGTGGTCTACCGTTTCACCATTCTTTCTGCACATACAGCACCATTCTGTTATCATAATGCCTCGTCTCCTTAGGTTGTCCATAGTGAGAATCTTCCCTAATGCTGCTGTCCATACAAAGAATGCAACCTTTTTAGGTGCTATGCTCCGCCAAATGTTCTTCCAAGGGAAATTGTTGTGTCTTCGCTGCATAGTAATCGTGTCATAAAAGGAGCACACAGAAAAATTCCCTTTCCTAGAAAGTCTCCATACTATCTTATTCTCACTTGTATTATCAATAACATTGTTGTACAACAAGCTGAGAAATTCCACCATCCCGGTTACTTCCAATCATGTGCATCCCGAGTGAGACTTATATTCCACTCCTGTATACTGTTACTTATTACCCGCAAATCAGTCACCATTGCTTCTTTGTCCCTAGCAATTCTGAAAATATTAGGATAAACCTCCTTTAGGACCGTGTCTCCCACCCACACATCATTCCAAAAGCTGACCCTCATGCCATCCCAACCTTTTCTTATGTACTTCCATAACCCCACCCCATATGCCCCCCTACTTTCCTTAGAGCACCAACCCCCCCGTTCACTTCCATACTTCATGTCAATCACTCCTTTCCATAAGGCTCCCATTTCCTTATTATAACGCCATAACCTTTTTCCTAATAATGCCTCATTAAAGGCCCTCACATTCCGGACCCCCAAGCCCCCCTCTCTCAACGGAGTACACACCTTATTCCACCCTACTAGGTGGAATTTGAGCTCCTCGCCTAAGCCACTCCACAGAAAATTACGTTGAAGTTTCTCTATTTTTGCTGCTATACTTGCGGGTAGAGGGAATAGAGACAAGCAGTATGTAGGAAGGTTGGAGAGGGTGCTCTTGATAAGAGTGATCTGCCCCCCTTTACTTAAATACAACTTTTTCCACCCCGCCAATTTATTCTCTAATTTCTCCAACACCTCATCCCAAATCGCCTTGGCTTTGAAGGTAGCCCCCAAGGGAAGGCCAAGATACTTCAAAGGCAATGAAGAGACTGCACAGCTCAAAATGTTGGCCAACCCTCTAATGTTTCTCACTTCACCAACCGCTACCATCTCCGTCTTTGCAAGATTAATCCTTAATCCGGATACCGCTTCAAAACACAATAAAATGGCCTTCAAAGCTTGTATATGTCTTGCATTTGCCTCACAAAACAGTAATGTGTCATCTGCAAACAAAAGATGTGAGATGTTGATGCTTCCCACTACAAAACCAGACAAGAATCCCCCCTCCACTGCAGCTGACATCATTCTACTTAGGGCCTCCATAACGATGACAAATAAAAGGGGTGATAGTGGATCACCCTGTCGTAATCCCCGCGAGCTATTAAAGAACCCCACTAGATCTCCATTTACTAACACTGAGAAACGAGCCGTTGACACGCAATGCCTCATCCACTTTCTCCATCTTGTCCCAAAACCACATCGGCTCAACATGTATAACAAAAAGTCCCAATTTACATGATCATAGGCCTTTTCCATGTCCAATTTGCATAAAATACCTGGCACTCCTGACTTGATCCTGTTGTCCAAGCACTCATTTGCTATAAGAACCGAGTCTAGTATTTGGCGCCCTCTAACAAAAGCATTTTGAGTCTTAGATATAATTTTATCCATAACTGTGCTCATTCTATTAGCCAGAACTTTAGAAATTATCTTGTATATGCTCCCCACCAGACTAATAGGCCTAAAGTCCTGCACCTCTATAGCACCATTTTTTTTGGAACAAGTGCGATGAAAGTAGCATTCAAACTCTTCTCGAATTTACCATATGTGAAAAATTCCTGAAAAACTTGCATAACATCTTCTCTCACTACCTCCCAACACATCTGAAAGAAAGCCATAGTAAAGCCATCCGGGCCCTGTGCTTTGTCTCTATTCATTTTTTTGATTACTATGTGTACCTCTTCCTCTTCAAATGGTCTCTGCGCTTCATCACTCTCCAACCACATCATACTACTTTGGTCGATGTGCTCAAAAGCTAGTCCATCTAGTGTAGGTCTCCAATCTTGAGGTTCCGATAGCAAATGTTCAAAGTGTCCAGCCACATGATTCTTTTTTTCAGCTTGGTCTGTAAGTGCATCCCCATCCATGTTTAGAGACTCAATGGTATTGAACCTCCTATGAGAGTTTGCAATGTGGTGAAAAAATTTCGTGCACCTATCTCCCCCCCTAAGCCACAATGCCCTTGACTTTTTTCACCACGAAATTTCCTCCATGAGGATCACTCTTTCCAAATCAGCAGCTACCTGCCCTTTGCGATTGCTCTCATCTCCTACTCCCTCCAAGTTTTGTAATTCTTGAAAAAGATTATTTTTTTGTAGTGTAACATCACCAAATATTTGATCATTCCATAACTTCAAATCCTTTTTCAAAACCTTCAACTTTCCAGCCAAAACATTACTCGGGTTGCCTTGTAAGTGATATGAGCTCCACCATTGCCCCACCAGCTCCACAAACCCCTCATGTTTTAACCACATATTCTCAAATTTAAAAGGCCTTCTACCCCCTGGGATTCCTCCGCAATCTAACAATATGGGAAAGTGGTCCGAACAAATCCTGGGGAGCCTTTTCTGAGAGAGGTCTGGATAATGTTTCTACCAAGAAGGAGATATTAAGAACCTGTCTAGTCTTGACCATGCTTGGTTGGAGAACCAAGTATAATCACCTCCCATTAGCGGTACATCCATTAATTCCAGCTCAAAAATAATTTCTTAAAATTCCCTCATAGCCAGGTTTTGTCTTCCCTCTCCCGAATTTTCGCTTGGAAATCTAGTCACATTAAAATCTCCTCCAATACACCATGGGACCTCCCAACATGGAGCCAAGCCTGCAAGTTCATCCCAAAGCAACCACCTCTCACTATCCAAGTTAGGACCATAAACGCCAGCGAAGGCCCACACAAATCCATCTTCAGAGTTTTTGAACGAGCACCCCACCGAATATTCTCCCACAAACTCATTGATTTTCTCAACTACCCTTTTATCCCACATAACCAACACTCCCCCCGAGGCCCCTTTTGAAGGTAAATAGGACCATCCTACAAATTGGCAGCTTCACAAACTCCTTATGTCTCTTCTTGTTATAATCTTCAATTTGGTTTCCTGCAAGCAAATAATGTCTAGCTTCCATTGTCTCAACAAAGATCGTACCCGAAGGCGTTTATTAACCTCATTCAACCCTTGTACATTCCAACTTAGAATTTTTGGCTTCATTTAACAACTGAAACAGCCCTTCCCTTATTTCTACCATGACTTTCACTCCCCTCCTTTCCATCCTTACCATCATAATTGATAGACCAAGTAAGTCGTCTCAACTCCCTACTTTTTTTTTTATACTGCTCCATGTTGATAGTGACTGGCCTGAATGGCTGTTAGCAGCGCCTTAAATTGATCTTCGTAGCCCACACACGAGATACCCACCACACTCTGCATCTCTGTCACCTTGTTCAAGACCCAGTTATGAGTTAAGGGAGTTATCATGCTTATTGGAGAAGGATCTTCCTCTGAGAAGTCCTCCCCCTCATACAGAATCATTGAACCTTCCCCCTCCACCTCCCCTCTCTCCCTCACTTCCACTTCTTCCCCTACCCGAGGATTTTTATCCCCTTCTATTTCTGTAATTTCAACTTCTTCCTCAGACCGAGGCTGTCCAAGGCTTCCCATCACACTCAGCAACCCTCCAGAACCACTTGGATCATTCATCGGCGTGTTCTGGCTCTCCTGCAGTGATTTCTGTGTCATCGGCATTTTCTGTGTCTGTCCAAGGCTTCCCATCGCATTCAGTAGTCCTCCAGAACCACTCGGCTCATTCATCGGCTTGCTCTGGCTCTCCTGCAGTGGTTTCTGTGTCATCGGCATTTTCTGTGTCTGTCCAAGGCTTCCCATCACATTCAGCAGCCCTCCAGAACCACTCGGCTTACTCATCAGCGTGTTCTAGCCCTCCTGCAGTGACGTCGGCTTACCCAAAGGCATTTCTGAGGTCATCGGCATTTTCTGTCTCATCGGCAAGTTCACCACCTCACCCACCGACCCTCCATTACTTTCGGTTTCTCCTTCGTTGACCAGAAATTCCCCCTCTTCCATAACCACGGCTAAACTGGCCTCCACTGGACCACCGTCTACCTCCCTTGAGTCAACCGAAATGTTCTGGGTTGACTTCATCACCCTTGACTCAAGTATCGGCTCTGAGAAGGTAGATTTCAGCGTCACCGAAATCTTGGATATAACGGGTAGCCTTCTCCCCGTATCCACCCACTTCTTTCTCGGGCTTGGGCCGAAATCCAGCCCTTTACATTTCAGCCCAACCACCGAGCCTTGACCCACCTACCATCTGGTACATGGCCCAGTTCCAAGCCCAGGCCCAGGCCTCGTTTTTCTTCATCCCGTTTGATAAGCCACTCAATCTTTTCCTGCATGGCTTTGACTTGTGCCTTCAGCTCCTGTAACACGTCTTCCTCCCTTTCCATATTAAGGCCATCATTTCCTTTGCCATCACCTACTTTGCTCTGAGTAGCAGCTGAAAATTGCTTTGTATTCAGTAGACCTACCCTATCTCTCGAGTTGTCCCCCATTCTGACACTTGAAGTCTGATTGCTAGGCCTCTGTTGAAGAGCCTCCCTATACGACTGAGAGACATGTTGCAAAACCTTCTCTGGTGGTGGTGGAAAAGCAGGTCCTTTTCCCACCTCCCTCAACACCTCCATCAACCTCCTCCATCCCCTACCATCTTTGTCCTCTGGAATACAAACAAAACTTCTATGGCCACCTCCACCATACGCCGCCACCTCCATGTACCCACCCCTGAAGTTGGAGCACCTCTGCGCAGTATAACCTCTTCCTCCTTCTCAATGGGCAGAATAGAACATCTTACTCCCACTTTTCAAACAATCTTCCATGGCTCTAGTGAACCATCTAACTGTATTCAGACCCAAACATAGTTCTGTTACCACTCTTCTCCCTCTCTCAATAATGATCACCTGCAACCCATCTCTAAAAACCTCAAACTCCTTAGCTTTTATAAATACAAACTTTGAATACCCCATCCCACTCTAGATCTAGCAACCTCAAGTTTCACCATAAGGAAAGTTTTCAGTTTTCCTCATGAGAAAACTTTAGTTGTATGGAGAGAATTTTCTCTCTCTAAACCACACAGCTTGTCTAACCAATCCAATAATACTAATACTTTTTTTTTTTTGATAAGTAATCCAATAATACTAATACTAATATATAGCTATACTATTAGTCTACTATTAATACTATTATATAGTTTTACTTTTCACTATAATTAGTATTAATATATAGCTATACAGTATACTTATACAGTTGTATTAATACTATTAGTCTATTATATAGTCTAAGACTCTTAAGTCTAATATAGGCTATACGGCTATAACTAATACTAATATTATTAATACTAATAATGTAGAAAATAGTTATACTAACTGATTGATTCAACATAACTAATATTACTAATATAATATATCTATACTATATTACTAATAGTCTAATACAAATACTATTATATAGTTATACTAATCGTAAATTCATAATAACTAAATCATTATAAGTCTATAACTATATATATTTAGTATCAATGTATTATTATACTGTTTAATGTATAACTATTAACTATAATATATAGTACTAGTATATATTAATATATTAACATATTATAAGAGTTATGGTATAAATTATAATATATGTATAAATTTATAATGTATTAGTATAGTTAACTTAATATGTAATATGTTAGTATTAAATCACTATAACTACATAGAGTATTAGTAATATAGTATTTAATATAACTACATAGAGCATTAGTAATAAGAGTATTACTATTATTTAATATAGTATGACATAGAGTATTAATAAAAGTGTGGTGTTTGAAGAGATATAGTAAATAAGTTAATAACTATTACTAATTTACTATATACTAATAGACTAATAGTATTAGCATGTTACTAATATATATTAATATATATATTAAATATATCACAATATAATTATATAAGTATTAAACAAAATGTCATATGATTAATATATATATAAAAAAAAAAAAACCGTGGACTGAATGGACCGACCGACCAACCGGACCGGACCGTCCCGACCCTTAGGAGTTTGGTCCGGTCCAGGGTGGGAAAACACTGGACCGAATAGGTTCAGTTCGGTCCACAAAACCTCCCCGGACCGGACCGGACCGGACCAAACTCCCCTCTATTATTAATAAGGATAGGCAAAGCCCAAGTACACAAGATGGTATACAAGAGATAAAACCTATCTAGTTCATAATATTGAAAGCAAGAAAATCATGCAAATTTAGGCCATTAAAGTCTACAGCTATAGCCCAAAGGAAAAAAGTATGGAAAGATAAATATCGAAGCTCTTCTAAAGACCGCTCCTTGTCTTCAAATGTCCTCTCATTACGTTCTTGCCATATGCACCACATAATGCAAATGGGGACCATCTTCCACACCGCTTTGATTTGTGGAGCACCACTCGGAATTGTCCAGCTGGCCATTAACTCAACCATTGTCATAGGCATCCCCTAGTTTAATTATATTTGGCTGAACACTTCGCTCCACACGGCTTTAGCTGTCTCACAATGTAGCAAGAGATGATCCATTGTTTCGCCAGCTTTCTTGCACATACAACACCAATTTGAAATAATTACCTGGTGCTTCTGCAGATTATCGGTTGTCAAGATCTTACCCAAGGCCGCTGTCCAAGTGAAGAAAAGTGCTTTGGGGGGCACCTTGTTCCTCCACAATCTTCTCCATGGGAAGTGAGAATCTGGCATAAGTGTAAAGTGTAAGGGACTTATAGAAAGAGCGGACTGAGAAGGTACCCTTACTTGTAGGTTTCTACCACAGCTTATCGGCTTGCAAACCATTCAATCTCACGGAATAGACAAGGCTGAAAAAAGCCTCAAAACTGTCTACTTTCCCAATCTTGAGCTGCTCTATGAAATGTGACATGCCATTGAACTTGGTCCCCTAAACGAACCATGAGATCTGCCACTGATGCTTCTTGGTTACATGTCACTCAAAAAACGGATGGAAAAGAGTCCATCAGAGCCCCACACACCAAATGTCCCTCCAAAATTTTATACGAGTGTCCTCCCCCACCACAAGTTTAGTATAGCTATAGAACACCCCCCACCTTCGTCTTATGTGCTTCCAAACCCCCACACCATAAGTCCCAGTCCCCTTTCTAGAACACCAACCCCCCATAAGTTGCCGTGTTTGCAATCAACCACCAGTTTCCAAAGGGCTTCCGGTTCCATATTATATCTCCAAAGCCACTTCCCTAGTAAGGCCCGATTAAACGTTCTCAAGTTCTTTATCCCCAACCCACCTGAAGGAATTGGCTTGCAAACCTTGTCCCATCTAACTAGATGAAACTTGAATTCGTCCCCCATCTCACTCCATAAGAAATCACAATAGAGTTTTTCAATCCAAGCCGCCACGCAAGCTGGAATTGGAATAGGTCTTTCTTTTATTTTTTATTTTTCTAAAAAAAAAAACAATTCAAGGGTTAATAGATAATGCAACATCAACTTAGTGGGATGAAAGTGTAATGGTAGCATAATATTTGGCATAACCCATTTATGTTTACATCCACAAATACACACACACACACTGAAATATGTGTATATTTTTATGCATGTATTAATGTATGTATTCATATATGGATGGATGTAGTATGCAAGTATGCTTTAAATATTCATTAATGAAATGGTGTTCAGTCTTAGGCCCCCCTCTTTTTTTTGAACTATGAAAGTGTCATGCTCATTAAATTCATCATGTCACCTTATATTTTGCTCTTTCTTCCTCAGTTATCAAGGCATAACCCATTTATGTTGACATCCACAAATATACACGCACCAAAATATATGTATATTTTTATGCATGTATTAATGTATGTATTCATATATGTATGGATGTAATATGCAAGTATGTTTTAATATTCATTAATGAAATGGTGTTCAGTCTTAG
Organism: Carya cathayensis; assembly: GCA_011037825.1. Classification (NCBI taxonomy): domain Eukaryota; kingdom Viridiplantae; phylum Streptophyta; class Magnoliopsida; order Fagales; family Juglandaceae; genus Carya; species Carya cathayensis. The sequence continues at coordinate 264,781 of QGSO01000147.1, forward strand.
GCCCCTTTTTTAGTTAACTGTGAAAGTGTCATGCTCATAAAATTTGTCACGTCACCTTATATTTTGCTCTTTCTTCCTCAGTTATCAATTGGTTTCCACAGGACTCTTGACTGAGTGTGGGTTTATCTAGAAGAGTTATAAATAGATTAGCAGATTCTAATTGTTTGAGATAGTTTATATCTATGATATGTTGAACTGGGAGAAGTTCTTAGGTATTTCAGTATTCCCGTGCCCACCCATCAATAGTTCCCTTAACACAGCATCTAACTAACTTATCACTTCTCCCTTGGGTAAGTGCAGTATTATTTTTTGTAATTGAACTATCATACTGTGGGCTCATCATTTGTTAGAAAATTGCAGCTTCTACTTTGAACTTGTGCTTTGTTACTCAGAACTGAAAAATAAGGGAGTAATTGGTTTCTGCAGTGGCGAGATAGTTTGGTGGATGCCTTGGGAGAGATGAAAGCTGGAGGATTGGCGGAGCAAACTCGTCACCAATTTTTCAAGATTACTGGAAGTCTAGGCGAAGGAAAAGAAGATTCCCCATTTCCTAAGGTACCTCTCGACTTTGCTTCCCATTCTATTCATGGGCATATACAGATATTCACTTACCCCAGATGTTTCTGACAGTGGCTTAAACATTTTACAGGAAGAGAAGGCCACATGTAAAGCAGGTGATGCTGTGGATAGTAATTTGGGAAGAAAAAGATCTGGAGCACCAGAAAACAGTGATCCGGCTGAAGATAGAGATATGCCTGAAAAGCGTATGAAAGCATCACCTAGTGTCTCAGAGGAATCTACTAGAGAGTTGGATAAAAGTGTCACAAGTCCTCAAGATGGAATTCCATCAACTCGGCCAACCACTTCCAGAGGAGATGTTGATACTGGACCTGCGCAGCAACTTGTTGCTATGTTTGGTGCCTTGGTTGCTCAAGGCGAAAAAGCCATTGGCTCTTTAGAGATTCTTATATCAAGTATCTCTGCTGACTTGCTAGCTGAGGTAGTGATGGCTAATATGCGTTACCTTCCTCCCAATCTTTCCAAAGCTGAAGGAGATGATTTGCTGATGAACATGACTATAGTTGGGAGTGATACTGATGCTAAATATCCTCCATCATTTTTAGCAGACGTTCTGTCACTTTCTAGTACTTTCCCACCGATAGTCTCACTGTTAGATTCTCCCCAGTCTATGTCCAATGAAATAGTGGTATGGTTTTCTCTACTGATTTGGATTCCAAGTGCTCCTTTTTTGTGTTTTTTTCTGGGGTCTCCAATTATGTTGGACTAGTGATTTCACGCCTTTATTTTCCAGTCTAGTCCTTTGTAAAGGTATTTATTTCAATATGTATTCTAGTTTAGTTTTGTTTGTTTTTCAGTTTTTCTGTTCTAAGATTTGCATGTTGGTGAGATTGCAGAAACCTCGTTGCAAGGAAGAATATGCTGCTTCTGTAGCTGATAGTGTTGTTTCACATTCTGGCATGGACCATGATTCTGACAATGCAATTTTGCCTGCTGGTGTACCAGCTTCTTCTGATATTGTTTCATCTGAAATGGAGAAAGGTTGTTTTCCAATTACATCTGATATCCATGACATGGGGAATCTAGAGAGTGAGATACCTGGCTTGGATTCTTCTGCTCTTACTGATGGATTGTCAGAGACACAGGTTGCTTCCTCCTTGGCCTCCACTGATCTGGAAGATGCCAGTCAAGAGCAAGTTACAAGCTTGGTTCAGACAACACTGAATTTACATCCATCAATGTCAACAGACAGGTCTGAGGAACTTAGCCCAAAGGCAGCTGTTACAGATGTCAGCAGTCTGGTCTCATCAACAGAAACTTCTGTTGGGTTGTCTTTTCATGTCGTCTTGCCCAAAATGTCAGCACCTGTTGTTTACCTTGACGATGAACAGAAGGATCATTTGCAGAAATTGGCTTTTATGCGCATTGTTGAGGCATATAAGCAAGTAGCAGTTGCTGGAGGTGCACAAGTCCGCTTTTCACTGCTTGCATATTTAGGGTTTGAGGTAAAAATTGTAGCATTTAAAAGATGTTTATTATCATTTTCACTGTTCATAACAGAAATAGGCCATTTATATAGATAGAATAAGTTTTATAATGAAAACTTATAATGAAAAAAAAAAGATGCCTCATATAATTCTGTCAGTATGCACTCAACATTTCTTTACTTTATATATTTGACTCTATTTGGCAGTTTCCCTTGGAGCTAGACCCATGGAAACTGTTACAAAAGCATATACTGGAAGATTACATGGGTCATGAGGTTAGTAAATTTTTCTTTTTTCTATTATACTTAGATAATATCTTAGCTCTTATGAGGGGTTTGGATTTCAGAAATTTACCAACCTTGCATATCTACATCTGCAAGGCAACCTACAAGAGTAAAATTTTCCATATGTACTTTGGTTTTGCTCATTGCATTCATCTAAAGTTCAGTCTGTACCAACTGGCACTAACTACTGAATGTCTTCAGGGACATGAGTTGACCTTGCATGTCCTCTACAGGTTATATGGCGAGCAAGTAGAGGACCGTGACTTCTTTTCTTACACAGCTGCGGCTTCTGAATATGAAAAATTCCTTCTTACTGTGGTGTGTAATTGTATGCCATATTTTGTTCGCTTGTCCTTTTTCAAGGTAAATGCTGAGCACTTTCTTTTTCTTTTGCAGGCAGAGACACTTAGAGATTCTTTTCCACCTTCAGATAAATCATTAAGTAGATTGTTTGATGAAGCTCCTGATCTGCCAAAGCCAGTTTTGAAATTACTAGAAAGCATGTGTTCTCCTGGAAACTTTGATAAAGCTGAGGAGTTACAAAGTGGGGATCGCGTTACTCAAGGTCTCAGTGTTGTGTGGAGATTGATTATACAGAGGCCTCCCATTCGAGATGTCTGCTTGAAAATTGCCTTACAGGTATTCTTCTCTTAACTGTGAACTTCATCATATCTGTTTGTGTTATTTTTTGGCAGCGTAACATCTACTTTAGTTTTATGTTTGCTGTTGAGTGGGGTCTTCAACGTAATTCAGTTTCCCAGTGAGAGGGCGGGAGTATCTACTTTGTCTTCGGCCATGGAGGATTTTTGGGAGCTGTTTTTGACCTGGATCTCTTGGATCTTCCCCTAGTAGGGGGAGTATTTACTTGGTCCAATAGTAGAAGGTGGTCAAGACTGGATAGATTTCTAGTCTCTCCTTCTTGGGAGACTCATTATCCGAAGTTATGTTAGAAGAGATTGCCTTGTGTTTGCTCTAATCACTTTCCCATCGTGCTTGATTGTGGCAGTACACATGGGGGTGGGCATTATTTTAAAACAGTTTATGGGAACTCCAAGTTTCATGCTGGCAGGTAAACTTAAAGCTTTGAAGGCGGAATTGTGAAGTTTTTAGGAATATTGATTTGCAGAAAAATTCTCTTTAGGAGGAGTTGCATGCTTGTGAGGTTGGAGAGGAGAATGAGGTTATGAATGAGGAATCTTTGCGAGGAAGAAAGAAGTGGTGTCCAAGCTTGAGAAGGTATTATTGATGGAAGAAATAACTTGTAGGCAAAAATCTAGGGTCCTTTGGTTAAAAGAGAGGGACAAATGCTCTAAGATTTTTCATAAAATGGCTAACTCATATAGGTGTAATAATGCTATTGAGTTATTCCATCATGAGAATAGTGTGCTTTCATCCCCCAATGAGATTCAGGATCACATCGTGCAGTTTTATGAAACTCTACTAACCAAGACAGCGGATTGGCGACCAAATCTTGATGGTTTGAATTTTGACAGATTTCTACGCAGCAAGCTGGTTGGAGAGACCGTTTGAGGATATTGAGGTTTATCAGGTGGCATGTGGGATGAGTAAAGATAAAGCCCCTAGCCTGGATGGCTTTTCTATGGTTTTTTTCAAGTGTGCTGGGACATTGTGAAAGAAGGTGTGATGTGGGTTTTTTCAAGAATTTTATTCTTTTCACAAGTTTGAGAAGTCTTTTAATGCCACTTTTATTGCCCTCATCCCTAAGATTTCTAGAGCCTCTGAGTTGAAGGATTTCCGCCCCATCAGCTTTGTAAGGGGGATCTATAAGATAATCTCTAAGGTGCTAGCAAATCGTATGAGTACGGTGATGGATAAGATTATATCTAAATCCCAAAATGCTTTTGTTCGGGGTTGACAAATACTTGATTCAGTGTTGATTGCTAATGAATGCTGAGATAGTCGGTTGAGGGAGGGTGTCCAGGGAGTTCTTTGCAAGCTTGACATGGAAAATGCGTACGATCATGTGAGTTGGGATTTCCTTTTCTACATGCTTAGGAGATGTGGTTTCAGGGAGAGATGGTGTGGGTGGATTAGACATTGTGTATCGACTGCTCGGTTTTCAGTGTTAGTCATTGAAAATTCTTGTGGTTTTTTTCAGAGCTCAAGGGGTTTCAGACAGGGGGATCTTTTATCTCTCCTGTTCTCTTTGTTATCATTATGGAGGTGTTGAGCCGCATTGTAGAGGTTGCTGGAGGGGGGGCACTCTTTTCGGTGGGAAATGCTAATAATGGAACTATCTCAATTTCTCATCTCCTTTTTTCAGATGATACTCTTATCTTTTGTGATGCTGATCATGGGCAGATTCAAGCTTTAAGGGCTGAGTTATTATGTTTTGAAGCTGCCTCGGGCCTTAAGGTGAATTTGGAAAAGTTGGTGATGGTTCCAGTGGGGGATGTGTGGAATATCAACTGCTTGGCGGATCTTTGGGCTGTAAAGTCGCTTCTCTTCCTATGAAATATCTTGGTCTTCCTTTGGGGGCATCTTTCAAGGCTAAGAATATTTCGGATGGAGTGGTAGAGAAGATTGAGAAAAGATTGGTGGGTTGGAAGCGGCTATACTTATCAAAAGGGGGTAGAATCACTCTATCTAAAGTACCCTTTCTAACCTTCCGACCTATTTCCTTTCTTTATTCCCATTACTTGTAGGTGTGGCAAATCAGGTTGAGAAGTTATTTCGTGCATTTTTGTGGGGCGGAGTGGGAGAGGAGAACAAATTTCATCTTGTGAGCTGGAATAGAGTTTGCTGTCCTATTGTTAATGGAGGTTTGGGGGTTTGAAATTTGAGTAATTTTAATAAGGCTTTGTTGGGAAAGTGGCTGTGGAGGTAGCAAATGGAAGGGGAATTGATGTGGAGGGAGGTAATTGATCGGAAACATGGGAGTGATTTGGGGGCGTGGGGGGTTGGTGTTCTAAGGAGATTAAGGGGGCTTGTGGTGTGAGTCTTTGGAAATTTGATTTTGCTAAACATGTTAAGTTTGATGTTGGAGAGGGTTCAAGGATTCATTTTTGGTGTGGTGAATGTGCTCTTCTTAAAGTGTTTCTGGCTATTTTTCGTATGGTAGCTAATCAGCAGGTATCCGTTTCAGATTTGTTGATTCGCTCTAATGGAGCTGTGTAGTGGGATGTTCGTTTTATTAGAGCTGTTCAGGATTCCCACTTGATGAGGTTGCGGACTTTTTTTGTTTTTTGTATTCTCTGGATATTGGAGGGTATGAGAGGGATAGAATGTTATGAAAGCATACAAGGAGTAAAAAGTTTTTGGCTTAGTCATATTATAAGGTTTGACTGTTCAGTATCGCATTTATTTTCCATGGAAGAGCATTTGGAGGGCTCACGTGCTGTCCAAAGTTGCTTTTTTTATTTGGACAGCATCTCTGGGGAATATTTTGACGATTGATAATTTGAGGAATTGTGGCTTGATTGTTATGGAGTGGTGCTTCAAGTGTAAGAAATATGGTGAATTAGTGGATCATTTACTTCTACATTGTGAGGTGGCTAAGGTTTTATGGGATGGTGTGCTTTGTAGAGCTCGGTTGGTTTGGGTAATGCCTAAAAGAGTAGTGGATTTACTCGAGTGTTGGAATGGGCTTCATAGTTGTCCTCAAGTGGCTGCTACGTGGAAGATGATTCCTATGTATATTATGTGGTATATTTGGTTAGAAAGGAATGATTGGTGCTTTAACAATAAGGAGTGTACTGTAGAGGAAATCTGGAAATTTTTTGTGTTCTCCTTACTTCAATGGTTTTCTGCTATTGTACTTAATGGAGGGTCTGTTCATGAGTTTTTGTTTTTGTTTTATGCTTCTAGAATGTGATTAGGTGTTTCTTTTTTATACTTCCTGTGTACATGGGCTTCGCCTATTTCCTTTGATGAATTAAAATGTCTTTCTTACTTATATAAAAACAAAATGTTTGCTTCTGAAAAATGCATGTTTCCTTCTCATACTTGTTAACAACAACTCTAGCCAGACTAAGTGAATAAGCAAAGAACCTTGTTGACATCTGCTTGACTTGTATTTATTTCTCGCGGAAATATTGAATTGTTGAGTAATCCATTTGGTAAAATCCTCCATAAATTTATAAAGATTCAATAGAATTGGAGTTGATGAAAATTATGGCAGTTGATCTTTTTCTTCCACATCTTCATTTATTGTTTTGGACATTTCCCCAACATTAAAGCTGACAGCTTGTGAATTCCAATTCTTAGATGGATATTCTATGAAAGTCATTGATTTTGAATCTGAACTTTCAATATTCCTGTCTCTTAATTGACTTCGATTATACTTTTTACCTCTGAAAGAGTGCAGTCCATTACTTGGAGGAAGTGCGTATGAAGGCAATACGTCTGGTAATTAGCCCATAACTTCCAATTGAAGCAACAAGTCAGTTTTTTTAAATAATAACTGTGTTACAGTTCTGGGGCTGCTTTCATTTTACAGGTGGCAAACAAGCTTTTTCCTTTATCATCCATTGCGAAACAGATTGAAAGCTTTGCAAAAGAAATGTTGTTCTCTGTAATAGGTGATGATGTGGCAGATGGAATTGATACTGAAGGATCAGTCAGAGAAGCACAGAAGGTATTGGATTTTTGTTTCATCGATGTGAAGTTCCACATTAGCCAGGCCATTTATACATGTTTTATTTATCTTTGTCTTTTTCCCTTTCTATTTAATTGCATGGTTGTAACTTAATTACAATCCAGGATTCTGAGATTGAAAAGCCTGTGGATGAACGCCTGTCAGTGAGTGCCAACAGTAAGGATATTTCCTCTGATACTCATCAATCGAGCATGTGTCAGAGTGTTTCCTCCCTTTCAGTCTCAGAGGCACAGCGTTGCATGTCTCTGTATTTTGCCTTGTGTACCAAGGTGTTACTTTACTTTTTCTTCTTCTTTACTCCTAGCATTCAATCATTTACCCATGTATTAATATTTTAATCGCGTGACCTAATTGACAGAAGCACTCCCTTTTTCGCGAAATATTCATAGTCTATAAGAGCATGTCAAAGACGGTTAAGCAGGTTTGATTATGATCAACTTAATATTTCTTTTTAATAAACTTGTTTCTTTTTTTTGTCAATTCTTGTCATTCCTGCTATAAGTTTTGCTTCTTGTTTGTTGTATGTTGCAGGCCATTCACCACCAGATTCCAGTACTAGTCCGTACTATGGGCTCATCATCAGATCTACTTGAAATAATTTCAGATCCTCCAAGTGGAAGCAAGAACCTTCTGATGCAGGTTATGTGAATTAACCATCTAACTTTCATGTCACCATGCAACAGAGAAATTTTCGTAACAATACCCTTTTTTTGCATCAGGTTTTGCAAATACTGACAGATGGGACGATTCCCTCCTCAGAATTATTGTTCACAATAAGAAAGTTATATGATTCAAAAGTAAAGGTATATATATCATCTTGTTTTCTTAACTGTGGAAAAGAAGTGAAGCTACTAGCTAATATATGTACACTTGTGGTTGATTTCAGGATTTAGAGATTGTTATCCCGATCTTGCCATTCCTTCCAAAGGATGAGGTTCATTCCTTTTATTTTTTCTTGATATAACTTATATGATCTGCTGACAGAAGTAATCAAATAGCTGATATTATTCTTCTCACTGACCTGGATTTTCTCTCTTATATCACTTCTAGCTTATCCTTGGCATTTTCTGGATGTACTCTTTTTCAGTTTTTTTAGTTTTCCTTCACTTCTATTTAACTTTTCTCTTTGTATTTATATATTGATTTGAAATATTTTGTTGATCGTTTACTTTTGCTGCAAATAACTTAATTAACTTCTTCTGTTAGGTTAAGCTGATTTTTCCCCATGTTGTGAATCTTCCACCAGAAAAGTTCCAGTCAGTACTTGCCCGCATACTAAAGGTATTCTTTTTCCATGATTATGCTTTGTAACACTAGTTGTCCCTGGGTATTTGAAGCGCTGTTCATTCCTAATTTCCATATTCTACATCTCTTATAGCTGAATGTGCAGACTAGACCATTGGCCTTACAATTGATTTTATCATATTTTATAGAAAATCTGATTCTTACAACCTGGCATTAGTAGCTTATGAAAATGCACTCTGATAACTGTTGATCATATGGTTTTTTGTATCCTATCTCCAATTCCTTGCACTTTGCTAACATCAGGCTCTCCATTGTATAAGTGACTTTGCTGGGTTTTTCTGCATGCTTCATATTAGAGCTTGTCTCAACCATTATCAAACAATAAACAATTGCCATTTTAATGAAATATCAGAAATCGGGAGTCTGCAAATGTTGATATTACTTCTTTTTTTTCACTGCATGTTTGATATCTTGTTATTCTTATTTTTGTCAGCTTATCTTCTCTAAGGGAGGCAGACATATAGATAGCTTGTAAATGCATATCCGTACCAACTGCTCAATCCTTATATATAGTTTGGTCAGGCAGAGGAATATGCATAATATAACAAAAACATATATGCAGGGATTGTCTCATTCGGGTCCAGTGCTCACTCCAGCTGAAGTGCTAATTGCTATCCATGGGATTGACCCCGAAAAAGATGGAATTCCCTTGAAGAAGGCACGACTGGTTGTGTTTTTCTCACTTGTAACCTTGCCAAAAAGCCTTGGTCCATAACTAAGTGATGTTATTTTTTGAGCAGGTCACAGACGCTTGCAATGCATGTTTTGAGCTGAGGCAAGTATTCACCCAACAAGTGCTTGCAAAAGTTTTGAATCAATTGGTCCGTACCCTCAAGAGCTCTCAACCTTTTATCTCCTAAATTCTAATTGCTTCTATCAGAGCTCACAGATGACCAAGGTTTCCGTTTGTAGGTTGAGCAGATTCCTCCTCCTTTATTGTTCATGCGAACCGTATTACAAGCCATAGGTGCTTTCCCAGCATTGGTGAGAAGTTAAGCAGAATGCTCTCTTTTAAGTTCCAAAGAAGACCTATATTATTGTTTGTGCACCGTTAGGTGTTTTGACAGGTTCATTGTATATCCTAACATGTTTATATGTATATAGTTCCCTTAGATTTATGTTTACATAGCGCAAAAACATGTGATTTAAAATTTAGAATGCGTAAAAGTCCTTTGAAGCTTATATTGTTAAGTATGATCATTAGCTGCTGCATTCAACTGATTGAATTGTCTGTTTTTTATGAGGAATGCTACACAACCTCCCAACACTCCACACTCCACTTTTTTTCAATTTTTTAATATTTTTTTAATATTTGTTTTTGAATTTATTCTTTTTAAATTAATTTAATTCTTTTATTCATTATTTATAAATTAAATATTTGATAAAAGATAAAATAATAAAAATTAAAAAAAAATGTGGAGTGTGGAGTGTTGGGAGGTTGTGAAGATTTTTTCGTTTTTTATAACCATGCTTTTCAAGTTTTCTACCTTTGCTTAGTACATCAGAACTTTTAGTTACTTTATGACTTTAAATGATGTAGGTGGATTTTATAATGGAGATTCTGTCTCGTCTTGTGAGCAAGGAGGTGACTACTTTTTTATTGTAAGCTAAATTGCTAGTCATTTTGTAATTCCTTAACTTATCTCCGATTTGGTGTGGTATTGCAGATTTGGAAATACCCAAAGTTGTGGGTAGGATTCTTGAAGTGTGCTTTCTTGACAAAGCCTCAGTCATTTGATGTGTTGCTTAAGGTGCGGCTGTTCTGATTCTATTAGTTTTTCTTTTCGGTAGTTCATCCTCATAATTTCTTATCATGTTTGATGTACTTGCCACAGAAACTATGGCAGGTCATATTTTTTTGAACTGTATCACTTTTCCAGGTCTGCTCAGTACCCCCCGTCATGTCAGTTACCAATCACATATTGATTCCATTTTTATTCAATTGTTTTTTAAAATATCTATCCGTCCTAATGATTCAGTGAAAGATTAAAAAAAAAAAAACGAAGTTAGCTTTTTTAAATCTACTTATTTTAGGATTTAATTAAAAGGTCCCGCGAAAGAAAGACCAGAAAACTACGTGGGAGGCATGCTTGAAAATATATGCAGAAAGCCCAAATTTAATCAAATTTTACCATTTAATTCAATATGAGTTATATGTAAGATAAACAAACCATATGCAAGAGCCACAAAGATGAAGATAAAATAACAATAGCGACATGATGATTAAGCTGATAAAGTGGCAATGGACTGGATTGAGTTCAGGAGAGGGAAGTGGTTCCTATCCACCAGTTTTAGGATAGTGTTGTGAAACAACCTTCATTCTTCATCTGTTTTTAATCATGTATTGTCTTTCAGCTACCTCCAGCACAGCTAGAAAACGCATTGGCTAGAACTGCAGCACTGAAAGCACCATTGATCACTCATGCTAGCCAACCAAACATCCGTTCTTCCCTTCCAAGGTTCATAATGACATTTCATTTTCTTTTTAGTTTTTTTTTTCTTTTGCACATGAATATTTTTTAAAATGGGGCAACAAGGTGGGAAAAGAGGCCATCTTAGTCTTGATAAATTAGCTTCTTCTCTGCTGCTAATTAAAAGGGCTGCTTTGGATGTATTTGTTCAGATCTGTTTTGGTGGTTCTTGGAATTGTACCAGATTCTGAGACTTCAAGTCAAGCACAAACTGGAGTTGCCCCTGATTCTCAGAATTCTAGTCAGGCGCAAACAAGTCAGGCTGACAGTGGACATTTGAGTAACTCGGATAAGGTGGTGACAGAGAAATCTTAAAGAGCCATGTGGTTCTAGCTGACCTTGCAAGAAGCCAATTTTAACAAGTATGATATTACATTCTACAATTCAAGTTTGGTATTGCTTATTCTACCGAAAGTGCCCCAGCTTAGCAATTGGGTTATCCAAACTCCCAAAGCCAGAGCTTCTACGATATTATCTCGCTCCAAATCAGTGGAACTTGATATGATGGGGCGTTTGAATGTTGTGTTATCAGTTATCCCAAATCCAAGTACCCTGGAATCGCAATCCTACTTTCAGAAAAATATTTCCAATTAGGAAGACATTAGGAGGGATATCGGACGGTGTAAAAGGTGTTAAAATTTTGTACATGAAATGTGGCTCTCTCACTCTCTCTACCTGAGTGTATACTGATATGTATATACTAATGCTATAGTTTTGGGAATGAACACACTTGTGCAAATTGCAGTAGCTAGTGCATGTACTGTTTCGTACCAAATGTGTCAGTGCAGGATCGAAATTCGGAGTTGTCAGCATGCCTCACTTTCTAACTTCCTGAAGGCTGCCTGACTTCTTGTCAAATGCCTAGTTGTTCTGGGTACGTGCCTCTCGACCAGAAAATATTCTAATTTGAACTGTTGGGCTTAGTTTTGTTGTGTTACAGATTTGAAGTGGACCCAAAATGTTTGATTTATATAAGTAATCTCTGCAAAATGTTCATATCCAGTTTCATTACGCCCTTTGATTTCTTTTAAGGCAATAAAAAAAAAATAATATATCACATGTACAATTAAAGGGTTAAGGTTCAACACCTCATTAGTGTAAACAATCTTTTGGAGCCACACTTCTGATAAAAAGTCAACGATTTAATTAATTCCATGGAGAGAAACTTTTGAGGATGCAGTGTATGTGACCAGGGTTTCCTTTACAAGAGTAGGTCCGAAGGGCCCTCCCTTGGAGAAGTTTCCAGACATTTTAAAAATAAAAAAAAATGTACAATTAAATTAGTAGGGGAGCTAGGCAAATTGATTATATATTGAATGAGACAAGCTCGCTACTTCCGACTGATTTACATATAAATAGCAATGTTGTTACATGAACAAAAACAACTAAATAGCAATGTTGACATCATTCAAATTCATTTGGGAACTTGTGACGATACAACAATTATGGAGCCAACTCAACAATGATAAGCCCTCTCTGCAGATATTTTTCTGGTAGATTAAACCATAGTGGCCCCAGGTTATCCCAAAGATTTTGAATTCAAGTAATACTTGATTTACAAAAAGATCTTACAAAAAAAGTGTTTACAAACTGATGTGACTCATAATGGCTTGATATAATATGTTAGATTGTAAAATAATTCATATAAAATAGATATGACGAATCACATTAAGCCATATTAGTTTGTAAACTAACTTTTACAAGATGTCTTTGTAGATTTAGCATTTCTCTTTGAATTCATATGTTGGCAGCTGCTCATATGATGACAAACAACATTGGGTTGGAAACTGCTTTATGAGACACCTATATACTCGGCTACCAGAAATGTCACAGTTTGCTCACATGATTTAAATAATCTTACACCATCGATCCAGAAACGGGAAGCCCTTGCATTCGAAACCATTCAGCCATGTGAAACCGCTCATAGAGTACAGGCCTCACATCTTCTTGCAGGGAGAGGTCCTTGAGGAGTGGAAGCAGGACGTCCAAAAGCTACACAAGCCACATGAAAGACCAGATAAAACCAAGATATGTAGTTAGCATGTAGGATGTGATGTCATCATTCGATTCTTCCTTTGAATTGATAACGCCCAATTACCTGGTCATCATATGGCTGTCCAGCGGAGAACGGAAGGCATGGTATTCCATTCAGTGGTTGCAGCAGAAAACTAAAGGGGTTGTTATCAACAATAACAACTCGGCAGAGATCTTTTGATAAGCATGACAAATCCTTCACATGTTCTCGATATTCCCTGTCAATACACAAATGTCAAAGAAATTGTCAATCTAAAGCTCTATATTTGATGTCCAAAACTTTGTCCCCATCATTGAACGTTCTACACGATGTATCCAATTACACAAAACATCAACCAGGGCATTTGTAATTCAATAGGGCCAAAAAACTTTTCAATAGTATGTTATTTTGCAGTACTATTCAGCTTGGTGTTTCGTTCAGCTAGTAGAAAAGTTTCAAGACCACCATCAACAGAATCAGTCCTTGTTTATGCACCTTCAATTACATCAAGGCCCGGATTATTTGTGCATATACAATCATGTTTGTACGTGTACTGCAAGACGTTGGTAGGCATCCAAATCCCCACAGAGGGACACTTCCATGCACCTGGACCAACTAACTCCAGATTTATTAGTTACACGAATCTTCTATTTCTCCCAAACAGCGAAAACTAATGTCATAGTCCTTATTAATGAATATTCAATTTAGCGCTAGATCTATTTTACAATCATATTTCTCTGTTTCATGTATTCTGCATAGCAGCCAATCTCTGCTTCTCATAATATCTTGGCTTTCAATTGATCAGAAGGGGGTACCCGTATAAAACTCCAAATCAATATGATCAGAAGACCTTATACGCTCACAACAAAGGTTAAGTACACGAGCATGTGAACTACTAAAGTAAACTAAGTACGACAAAAAGCAGTTACCAAGAGTGCACTGTAGGTTGACAACTGAGCCGTGTCCATAAAATCTATACGCTATATAATTTTCAAGGAATGGAACTATGTTCCTATGAAGCCATATAATTCGTTTTCCACTATATTTATTATTATTAAATGACAAATAGAGTGCTATAAAACCACATCATCCACTTCCAATTCATGTAATTATTAAAAAAATAAAATAATATATCATCACGTTAAACTTATCCAATTAAATAACTAATTTCATCTGAATTAAAATTATTAAATGAAAAATAATAAATTCTATTAAATTACTAATTTTTTTATTCAAGATTAATAGCCTTTTATTTTCCTAACATGTGTTTATCTATTCTAACTTATGACCTTTTACTTTGACATAATACAAATAGCTCTTGTCACTCAAGTAAAATTTTCTCATCACTAACATAGAAACAAAGTAATGAATAGAAGGTAAAGTTGGTCAACCAAAATTTTGGAGATCATCATGCTAAGACTGACATTTTTTTGAAGGTTCTATATATTGTATACTCCCTTGAATACAAACTTAACTACATAGATTATTTTTTCATCTATTAAAATTAGTTAAGCCAGCACATTGCGCATGTTTATGACTAGTACCATAAGTTTTGGTCTGATGCAACTGCATCATTAAGAATCTTGCTATGTTATTATCAAATGACAAAATAATATATCGAATTAAATTACTAATGTTATTTAAAATTGAAGTTCCTAATGAAAAACAATATATTTATTTAAATTATGAATTTTTATTTTAAATTAGTGTCCTTTAGATATCCAAATGAGTGTATCTTTGTTTTATCAGCTTATATCCTTTTACTTTGGCACATCATATAAATAGTTCTTTATCCCTCTCTTAGCTCAAACAAAGTTTGAGGTTTCTGATCATTGACATAAAACCGAATGAGTAAGGGTTAGATTGTGAAATTGTTCAACAAAAAGTTTTGAGATCAAAATGTCAACATTGACACCCTTTCAAAGGTTCTAGTTAAGGATTGGAAGAAAAAAATCTCTATTAAATGCACCTGTAAGTGAGTTCAATTAACAAAAAAAGAATTTCCGAAAAACTGATTAACAAACGTAATCAGAGAAAGTTCCTATTTCCTGTTTGTCTGAAACCTTGGCATAGATCTAAGATATGATTCCCTAATAAAGATCCAATTAAAAAGAAAAGTTTAAAAAAAAATGATTTTTGCTTTTTAGCAGTTTGAGGAATGGAAGCTTTAATTGCCTTTTGGTTCCTCCTGAAAATACATTTCATTTTTTGAATCCATTTTAAAAGAATAACATATAACGCAATTGTAACAGATAGCAACAACCATTAAATCCAACCTGTGAATTTTTTATATTCTTTTTTTTTTTTATAGGTGTGTGAGTTTTTTATATTCCAATGCATACACATCTTTCGCTAATGGAAATGTTTGAATTCTTCTGTTCAATAATTCTTGTTTAGGTAGTTCATACCATCCATACATAATGTTTTGATCTAAGATTTGAATTCTTATGTCTTTCAGCAGTAGCATATTGTTATATGAAGAGCGGGTCCAAATAGTTATACAGATGTAATGAGATGAGATGAAAGTTGAATACAATATTGTTATAATATAATTTTTTAATATTATTTTTGTTTTGGGATTTGAAAAAGTTGAATTGTTTATTATATTTTTTGTGAGAATTTGGAAAAGTTGTAATGATTTGGTGAGATGAGAAGGTTTGTGAAAATTTCACAAACGAGGCCTTAATCAACAAACATATGGCAACACATCTTACCGTCAACCAAGATTATTTATGACATCGCACCAGACCTATTTAAATGTCAGTCGGTTCATCATTCAATCATAGAGATTTTTAGAATAGATCAACCCTTGCATGGCTGCATTTGCATTTGCTGAAGAGATTGCAATACGTTCTCCTAGAAACAAAATACATGTGAGTCCCATTGATTAATAATTAGACAGGGATACTTACGTTCTACTTGTTGAAGGCCGATAAAGACGAAGGCTAAATCTGTTCCCTGCATCTATTCTGTCTACAAGTGGTCTAGCATAATCTGCACAGTTCCCATAATTGATTAAAAGAATAAAAAACAGAAAAAAGAAATTCAAATGGAGAAGGTGAAGCAACGTCAAACCTTCAAGACCAGCAGTGAATAGAACAAGATCTGCAAATTCGCTAATCTGTTCTAAAAACTCTTGCAAGCCAGGACGTTCAAACACTGTCACATAATTGACCCTTTCTTTCCCTTCAAAATCCTTCAACCCAAAAATATCACATTAATATTGCCCTTGTGTGAAAAAGAAACCAAGATAACAAGTCCACAGGGAAAGAGAGAGACCTTTGCCGAGGATACACATTGCATCTCGAACCACTTCAACCCTGCATCTATTGCTTGATCACGAACAATGGCAGGCAAGCTAGAAGTTTCACATGCACACACTAGAGTTTCGTCCAAGTCAAGAACTACCTACATGCCCAAGCCAACTTCTTAAACGCACATTTCTAAAACAGGACAAGCTCGTACTACCAAATCAAGCGGCACACATTTTTTTAACGTACACGAACCACCATTATCAAGTTTCGAAAAATTGCAGATTCCTTAAAATAGGAAGATCAGAAACCCCCAGGACCACCAGCTTAATCAAGCCACAAGCGTTTTAGTTTTCAAGCAAAACCGATTGTACAACAGTCTATTCATTCAAACACAGTGAGCCAGATTAGTGTTGGCGAAATACAACAAAACTTACGCATTAAAAGCCATAAAAATTTACAAAGGAGGTGTGCAACTTATTTTAATAGTCCTCGGATCAAAAAGTGTGTCTATCTGATTTACAAATAACGCAAACGAAGTCATTCTCGTCTAAATTCATAAACAAAGGAATTCTAAATTAGTATATTAAATTGAAATAGATAAAAACATCCAACAAGATTCTCTAGTAGATAAATAAATACCGTGAGCTTTGCGATGCGATGATCGTCATCGGCGCCATTATCTTCGCCCACGCAACTGTCGACGCTGACGCGCGCCTTGGCCAACGGAGAAGAAGAATCGTGGAGAGAGAGTTCGATGAGGGGCAGAGGCTTGAAGGAGGGAGAGGAAGAAGAAGAAGTAGCCAGAAGAGGAGGGAGTCTATTGAGGCCCATGTATGAGAGAACGAACTGAGCCACAGAGGGCGTGCCCCTCACGATCTGAAGGATTATGTGGAGCAAAAACGCCACCCAATCCATCAGAGCTCGCCACACTTGCAGTGGCCGCCGCACTTCGACTTCGGCCTGGCCCATTTCCGCCATAGCCGCACAGAGATCGAGAGAGAGACACTGAGCGCCTCTGTTGAACTTGCTTTTCCTTTCTCTCTTTAGCCAATTTTATCCGATGCTGCCGTTGGGCCATAATTATTAGAAGCGTTCTGCAGAGTCATTTTGTATAAAACAGTTATTTTATATTAAAAAATATATAAAATTAATTATATTAATAAAATGGTAAATATATTATAAAAATAATTATACATAAATTTTTGTTAAACCTAAGGTTTCAAGTTTTGTGTAATTATATATTTACACATGGATTTTGATGATAACAAATGAATTCATAGAATAAAGGAGTCTCAAGCTCAAGTTATCTACACAATGGAGTCAAGTACATCAAGAAACCAAGCATGAGCAAGAAGGAAGCAAGTTCACATTAAAGTCATAGAATAATGTTGTAAATCTCTTTAAAATTCGAAATTAGGATTAAGGCTCAAAAATTAATATTTTATCATAAAGCATTAAAATACATTTTTCACATGTGCATGAATATTTTGAAAATTAAATTTGAAAATTTTGAAAGATAATTGATTGTCATCTTTCACATGTGCATGCCATGATTAAAGGGTTGAACTTTGAAAATATTAAAGATGATTGATTGTCATCTTTCACATGTGCATGTTTTATTTGAATATTTTCAAAAGTGATTGATGCTTTTCTTGACTTATGCAAAAGGAAGATGCCTTTGTTTGAAAATTTTGAAAAGTAAAGTGTGCTCCTTTTGTCATATGCAAAAAGTAAAAGATTAGGTTTGAATTTTTTGAAAAGTAAAGTGTGCTCATTTTGTCACATGCAAAAAGTAAAAAGATTAGGTTTGAAATTTTTGAAAAATGAATGATGATGTCTTTGACATGTGAATCTTTTTAAATTTGAATATGAAGTCTCATATGCCTATAAATAGATCATTTGAGAGCTTCACATTCACAACACCAAGAGCATACAACTCTCATTCAAAGCTTTCATTCTCTCTTCTCTAAGCATTGAGCCTTAATCCTTTTTCATTTTGAGAGATATAGGTTGTGCTGTATTGTTCTTATTTCACTCATTGAGGAGTGTTTTCTGATATTCTACCCACTATCAATTCTTGTATCAGTAAAAGGGTGTGTACAACCCTTGTGCGTGTAGAAAGTGTTCTACACAGGGAATCGTTGAATCACCACGTGTAAGGTGATTGCAAGTGTAGAGGGTGTTCTACACGGATCCTTTGTAGCGGTGTTGTTCAAAGGTGTAATAGGTTTTTACCTCCACCTGAAGGAGGTTGAATAGTGAATTCGGGGATCCTCAAGGGGTAGCTTGAGGCGAGGACGTAGGCAGTGGGGCCGAACCTCGTTAACATACTGAGTTTGATTCTCTCTTACCCTTACTCTTTATATTTATTGCTATTTCGTATTTTGTTTATATTTGATATTGTATATTTGATTTATAATTGTTATTTTTTTTAAAAACAACTCAATTCACCCCCCCTCTTGTGTTAGTCATCTGGGCAACAATTGGTATCAGAGCTAAAGCTCTGTTATAAGATTAACTATCTTTTGAGTTAAGATCTTATGGCTAACATTGCAGCTTCATTTGGTGAAGGTCAATCTAGCAGTCGGCCTCCACTCTTTTGTGGAGACAATTATTCATTCTGGAAAGTTAGAATGAGAATATTCCTTCAGGCTCAAGGTCGAGAGATCTGGAAATGCATTGTAAATGGACCTTATATTCCAACAAAAGTGGTTGGTGGAGTAAAGGTCAAAAAGGAAGAAGAAGAGTTTGATCGTGAAGACGATAGACTTTATACTTTGAATTTAACTGCTATGAATTTATTATATAATGCTCTCAATGGTAATGAGTTTAATAGAGTAATGACTTGTGCTACGGCAAAAGAAATTTGGGATAACTTGGAAGTTACTTATGAAGGAACTTCTCAAGTTAAGGAATCAAAAATTTATATTCTTACTCATGAATATGAAATGTTTAAGATGAATGATGATGAATCTATTTCTAGCATGCACACTCGTTTTACTAACATCATAAACAGTTTGACAGCTCTTGGTAAAGTTTATTCCAAAGTGGAAATGGTAAGAAAAATTCTCAACTCTCTACCAAAACGTTGGGAATCAAAAGTGACAGCGATTCTTGAAGCTAGAGACCTCAAGAAGCTCGAAGTGAATGAACTCATCGGGTCACTTATCACCCATGAGTACACATTGAAAAGAGGAGAAGAAGAAGGAAAGCCAAAGAAGAGCTTGGCACTTAAAGCTGTTCCTCATGAAAGTGAAAGTGATGAAGATGAGGAAAATGACGATAAAGATGAAGAAGTTGCGATGATAACAAGAAGAATTCAGAGATTCTTAAAGAAAAATAAAACTCCTCCGAGGAAATCATTCAAAAAGTTTTCCAAGAAAGATTCAGGTAAAAATGATACTTTAATTTGTTATAAATGCAATAAGCCTGGTCATATCAAGCCAGATTGTCCCCTGCTAAAGAAAGATCGAAACAAAGGCAAGAAAGCAATGAAAGCTACATGGGATGATGATTCAAGTAGCTCAGATAGTGAAGCAAGCAATGAAGAATCAGCAAATCTCTGTCTTATGGCTAAAGATGATATTGAGGTAACAAATTTTGATAATATTGAAAATCCTTCATATGAAGAATTGCAAAATGTTTTAGAAGAGGTATATGAAGAATTTGAAAAATTGGGTATCAAATATACTGCTTTGAAAAAGAAAAATTCTTCTTTAACAAACGAAATTGATATTTTAAGAAAAGAAAATATTGTTTTGAAAGACGAAAATCTTGAGTTGAAGAAAAAGAAAACTGATTTAGAAAATATTGTTGAAAACTTTACGAATGGAAAAAGAAATTTTGAAAAACTTCTTGGTAGTCAAAGATGTGTTTTTGACAAGGCAGGCTTGGGATATATGCCAAAACAAAAGTTCAAACCTTATAAAAACTTCTTTGATAATCCTTCTACATCAAAGTCTAATATTCAAAATTCTTTTCATAATAAGTTTGTCAAAAAAGGATACTATTATAATCATTCAAGATTTTCATATATGTCACATGCTATTTGTAATTTTTGTAATAGAAATGGTCATAATTATCATACTTGTCCTATTAGAAGAAAACATACAATGACTATTAGGGCCATATGGGTACCTAAAAATCTTGTTTCTTCTAATACTAATAAATAAAGGACCCAAAGAACTTGGGTACCAAGAAAAATCATTTTAATTGTTTTTATAGGTATGCATGAAGTCCTCTACAAGCAAAAACAAATGGTTTTTAGATAGTGGATGTTCAAGACACATGACGGGAGACAAGACTAAGTTCTTTGATCTTAGATCTAAAGAAGAAGGACACGTGACATTTGGAGACAACTCGAAAGGGAAGATCGTGGGAATAGGTAAAATTGGTAATAAATCTTCTCTCATAATTGAAGATGTTCTACTTGTTGAAGGTCTAAAACATAATCTTTTGAGTATAAGTCAATTATGTGATAAAGGATTTACAGTTACTTTCAAAATGGATAAGTGCATTATTTTGAATGATCATGATTATAACATTTGTTTTACTGCCTTTAGAAGTAATAATGTTTATACAATCGATTTTGAAGAAATTACCTCACAAGATGCTATTTGTTTTTCAGTACAAAATGAAACTAATTGGTTATGGCATAGAAGACTAGGTCATGCCAACATGGAACTTATTTCCAAACTTTCAAAAAATGATCTTGTGAGAGGTTTACCAAAGGCAAATTTTCTTAAAGACAAAATTTGTGATGCATGCCAATTTGGTAAACAAACAAAAACTTCTTTTAAAACCAAGAAATATATTTCCACTACTAGACCACTGCAACTGATACACATGGATCTTTTTGGACCAAATAGAGTTGCAAGTCTAGGAGGAAAATATTATGCTTTTGTTATTGTTGATGATTTCTCTAGATATACTTGGGTCATCTTTCTTGCTCATAAAGATGAGGCACATAATGCTTTTACCAAGTTATGCAAGAGAATTCAAAATGAAAAGGGCTATACTATTTCAAGTATCCGAAGTGATAGGGGAAAAGAGTTTGTTAATAAAAATATTGAAACATTTTGTGATGAAAATGGTTTTGTGCATAATTTTTCTGCTCCTCGAACTCCTCAACAAAATGGGGTAGTAGAGAGGAAAAATAGATCTCTTCAAGAGATGGCAAGAACAATGCTTAATGAGAACAACTTGCCTAGTTATTTTTGGGCCGAAGCGGTAAGTACTGCATGTTATGTTATAAATAGAGTTATGTTAAGGTCTAAATTAGATAAAACCCCCTATGAGCTTTGGAATGAGAAAAAGCCCAACATTGGTTACTTTCATGTATTTGGATGCAAATGTTTTATTTTGAATGACAGGGATAATTTAGGCAAATTTGATGCAAAATCGGATGAAGGTATTTTTCTCGGGTATTCTACAAATAGTAAAGCTTATAGAGTATTCAATAAAAAGACTTTAACTGTACAAGAATCTATGCATGTAGTATTTGATGAATCTAATTCTCTACTCTCCAAGAAATCCATTGATGAAGAAACAGGAGGTATAAATAATACAGAAAGTCTCAATCTCAACAAAGAGAACACAATAGAGGAAGTCCAACATGGAGACATCAGGAAAGATCATCAAAATTTAATACGAGATGCAACCAAACAGTGGAAATTTGTGAAAGATCATCCAGTGGAACAAATTCTGGGAGAACCTTCACAAGGTGTAAGCACTCGATCATCTCTTAGAAATATTTGCAATCATACTGCTTTTTTATCTCAGATTGAACCTAAAAATATTGATGAAGCACTTCTTGATGAATCTTGGATTCTAGCTATGCAAGAAGAGCTTAATCAATTTGAAAGAAATGATGTTTGGACACTTGTTCCTAAACCCAAAAATCATACTATTATTGGAACAAAATGGGTTTTTAGAAACAAGAAAGATGAGTCCGGAGTCATTACTAGAA
The DNA here is from genome assembly GCA_011037825.1 of Carya cathayensis. Taxonomy (NCBI): domain Eukaryota; kingdom Viridiplantae; phylum Streptophyta; class Magnoliopsida; order Fagales; family Juglandaceae; genus Carya; species Carya cathayensis. Next base: position 286,701 of record QGSO01000147.1, read on the forward strand.
ATAAGGCTCGACTTGTAGCCCAAGGTTACAATCAAGAAGAAGGAATTGATTATGATGAGACATATGCACCAGTCGCAAGATTAGAAGCTATTCGAATGCTACTTGCATATGCTTGTTATAAAGATTTCAAACTTTTTCAAATGGATGTTAAAAGTGCTTTCTTAAATGGTTTTATAAATGAAGAGGTATATGTTGAGCAACCTCCAGGTTTTGAAAATCATATTTCTCCAAATCATGTTTTCAAACTCACAAAAGCACTATATGGACTCAAACAAGCTCCTAGAGCGTGGTACGAGAGACTCAGTGGTTTCTTGATTAAAAAAGGTTTCTCAAGAGGAAAAATCGACACAACTCTTTTCATTAAATACGAAAATGATGATATTCTTTTGGTTCAGATTTATGTTGATGATATAATATTCGGTGCTACTAATGAAAATATGTGTCAAGTTTTTGCTAAGACTATGCAGGATGAATTTGAAATGAGCATGATGGGAGAACTTACATTCTTTCTCGGATTGCAAATTAAGCAAGTAAAAAGTGGGACATTCATCAATCAATCAAAATATATTAAGGAATTGCTGAAGAAGTTTGGGATGGAAGGTGCTAAGGAAACTGGAACACCAATGAGCCCATCTACTAAACTTGATAAAGATGAATCCGGTAAGACAGTTGACTCGAAAGTATATCGAGGTATGATTGGTAGCTTATTATATTTGACAGCCAGTAGACCAGATATTATGTTCAGTGTGTGTTTATGTGCACGTTTTCAATCATCTCCAAAAGAATCTCATTTAATTGCAGTTAAGCGCATTCTTAGATATCTTAGTGGTACAATTAACCTAGGGTTATGGTACCCTAAACACACATCTTTCGATCTAATCAGCTACACAGATGCAGATTATGCTGGTTGTAAAATAGATCGAAAAAGCACTAGTGGAGCATGTCACTTCTTAGGTCATGCATTAGTTTCCTGGTTTAGTAAAAAACAAAATTCTGTTGCACTATCTACTGCTGAGGCAGAATATGTTGCTGCGGGTAGTTGTTGTGCTCAAGTTCTTTACATGAAGCAACAACTTGAAGATTTTAAACTCATGTATAATCACATTCCAATCAAATGTGATAATACAAGTGCTATAAATCTTTCAAAAAACCCAATACAACATTCTAGAACTAAGCATATTGAAATAAGATATCATTTTCTTCGAGATCATGTGCAGAAAGGCGATATAGTACTAGAGTTCACAAACACACACGATCAGTTAGCAGATATATTCACAAAACCTTTACCAGAAGATAGATTATCTATGATTAGAAGAGAAATAGGTATGATGCATATTATGAATATCTCTTAAAAGACAGATCAAAGTTCATAAAAATAGATAGATTTTTCTTAAATACTTTTACATAAACTTGAGGTTCTTAGCCTCATGTTTGAGACGCTCATTCTCTTCATACAATATCATGTCATCCCTATTCATGGGAACTGGCAAGCGGAATGAAGAATCCAATAGAGATTTCAACTTTTTATTCTTCTGCCGAAGGATTCCTTCCCTTGTGTGAGACTCTTGAACAATTCGTTGAAGTACAACAATTTGTTCCTTAAGCTTTTCAACCTCATGGTTTTTTGCTTGAACCCGCTGGGAAAAAGCAACAATAGAGGATGAGTAGCGAGTCCCGAGACTCACCAAGTCGTAGATAGCATCGGAGTCTGACTTATTTGCCATACTATTATTTTCTTGCTGCAACATAGCACCAATGGCAGCTGCAGAAAGGACAGGAGGTTGAGATGTAGAAGAATGAGCCATTGAGAAAGGAATTGAAAACTTAAAGCGAGAATGTTGAAGGAATGCAGATGAGTTATAGAGATAAGAAGAAAACTTGATGCGGATTGGATGAACTTTAAGACTGTTTTTATAGAGATAGTATAAAGAACAAGACGAGCTATCATCCAAGTCAAAGAGCAATGTGTTTTTTCCCGATCAGTGAAAAAGACATTTTTTTTAGAAACTCGGAGCCTTCAATCTCGTTTGTCAACAACATCAGGCGATTTGTTTCTATCTTCAACCGCACTAAATTCATAGAGTTAGGCCTCGAGGCTTTGCAGGACTTGTCGGGTCACGGACGGCTCTCTTTTTCAACTATCTACAGTGTTTTTTAACGCACCGTTTTCTTCAGTCTATTTACTTGCTGTCGATCCTTTTTAATGATGCCAAAAGGGGGAGAAGTTTTAGACTAGAACATTAATATTGTTTAAATTGTTAAACTTGTTATATATGCTTGGAATTATATTTATTTTTTTTTTTTTGAAAAACTAACGCACATTCTCAGGGGGAGCTTAAGTATTAATACAGGCTTCAGGTTCTATCAAGTATTTGTCATCATCAAAAAGGGGGAGATTGTTAAACCTAAGGTTTCAAGTTTTGTGTAATTATATATTTACACATGGATTTTGATGATAACAAATGAATTCATAGAATAAAGGAGTCTCAAGCTCAAGTTATCTACACAATGGAGTCAAGCACATCAAGAAACCAAGCATGAGCAAGAAGGGAGCAAGTTCACATTAAAGTCATAGAATAATGTTGTAAATCTCTTTAAAATTCGAAATTAGGATTAAGGCTCAAAAATTAATATTTTATCATAAAGCATTAAAATACATTTTCCACATGTGCATGAATATTTTGAAAATTAAATTTGAAAATTTTGAAAGATAATTGATTGTCATCTTTCACATGTGCATGCCATGATTAAAGGGTTGAACTTTGAAAATATTAAAGATGATTGATTGTCATCTTTCACATGTGCATGTTTTATTTGAATATTTTCAAAAGTGATTGATGCTTTTCTTGACTTATGCAAAAGGAAGATGCCTTTGTTTGAAAATTTTGAAAAGTAAAGTGTGCTCCTTTTGTCATATGCAAAAAGTAAAAGATTAGGTTTGAATTTTTTGAAAAGTAAAGTGTGCTCATTTTGTCACATGCAAAAAGTAAAAAGATTAGGTTTGAAATTTTTGAAAAATGAATGATGATGTCTTTGACATGTGAATCTTTTTAAATTTGAATATGAAGTCTCATATGCCTATAAATAGATCATTTGAGAGCTTCACATTCACAACACCAAGAGCATACAACTCTCATTCAAAGCTTTCATTCTCTCTTCTCTAAGCATTGAGCCTTAATCCTTTTTCATTTTGAGAGATATAGGTTGTGCTGTATTGTTCTTATTTCACTCATTGAGGAGTGTTTTCTGATATTCTACCCACTATCAATTCTTGTATCAGTAAAAGGGTGTGTACAACCCTTGTGCGTGTAGAAAGTGTTCTACACAGGGAATCGTTGAATCACCACGTGTAAGGTGATTGCAAGTGTAGAGGGTGTTCTACACGGATCCTTTGTAGCGGTGTTGTTCAAAGGTGTAATAGGTTTTTACCTCCACCTGAAGGAGGTTGAATAGTGAATTCGGGGATCCTCAAGGGGTAGCTTGAGGCGAGGACGTAGGCAGTGGGGCCGAACCTCGTTAACATACTGAGTTTGATTCTCTCTTACCCTTACTCTTTATATTTATTGCTATTTCGTATTTTGTTTATATTTGATATTGTATATTTGATTTATAATTGTTATTTTTTTTAAATACAACTCAATTCACCCCCCCTCTTGTGTTAGTCATCTGGGCAACAATTTTTATTATTATTACTCCTAAATTAATAATTAAATTGTTTAATACTACTTAATCAAGCACTTGACCTAAAAATTGAAGATATTTTTAATCAATTCTTCTACGTACAGTCGTTATCTATAGTCGGTGTGCAACCGATAACGCCACATCGGATTAAAAAAATTTTAAAAAAAAGAGACATATAAAGGAAAAGAAGCCTTGCTATAAACCAAAATAAGAAAGAAAGAAAAAAGACATTGAGCTCGGCATCCTCTGGATGTTCGTCTTCCTGCTCGTCTAGGCTTTCAGTTGCATGTTCATGTTAGTCTTCATCTTCCTACTCATCTAATCTAGGGAGAAATAAGAAAGAAAGAAAAAAGACACTTTTTCAAGAAATGATTTCTTAAGCTTAGCAAAGTGTCCAATGGCTTTCGCCAACAATGTTCAAATACTCCCATCATCATTTGATCTTTCCTCTCCTATTTCTAAATCACCATGGAAATATAAAATTTCCTTAGTTTTAGAGGTGAAGACACTCGTTATATTTTTACTGAACATTTATATGAGGCCATGGTCGAGAAAGGAATTGTCACCTTTAAGGACGATGAAGAACTTGAAATAAGGATGAAAGAGAGAGGGATGAGAAAATTTTCCATCTTCTATCATGTGGATCCCAGCAATGTTCCGCATCAGAGGGAGACTTTTGCAGGATATTAGAATCGACATGGGGAAAAGCCAAATTGATAAAAATCCATTAAAATAAAAAATGAAAAAAGTTGAAATCAAAATCCAAAATTAAAATAGACCAAAACCCAACCAAGCTCCAAAATTGAAAATTAATTATAAACCAAAACAGAGCTACGAAGAAATAGAACACAGAATTGAACTCCCAAATCTAAAATCAACCAAAACTTAGATAAAATAACTGGGAAAAAACCCAAAACCATGCACCAAAACAAAAATGAGCCAATCACACAAGGCGCACCCTAGGGAGTCAAGGACCAGTCTTTATAGCAGACAAGACAAAGAAGAAATTCATGAGAGAGAGAGAGAGAGAGGAAAGATAGAGCTCAATCGATTACACGGAGAGGGAGGAAAGCCTTCATCTTTACGAGTTCAAGGGGGCAAATGATATGGGATTATTTGACAAAAGTGGCCAAGAATTTCTCCTTTTGCAGATACCTGGCGAGATGCTTTGACAAAAGTGGCCAATCACTCCAGATACTTGCTAAAGGATAGATAAGATTTAATCATCTTCTTTTATCGAGTCTTTATTTTTTTCCCTTACTTCATTCTCCTGACGGAAAGGTAGACTCTTAATATTGCAAATGCAATTCTTCGACTTTGCAGGAAATGGAAGGGCTTCAAATGAGAAAAACACAAAAGGGAGAGAAACAAAGAGTGGAAAGAGAAAGAATTGAAAATTTGGAAAAATGAGATCAAACATTGAAATAGTGCGTTTTTATTTTTCCACATCAGACAGCGTTGAGGACGTGTTTTTTTTTTTTTTTTTTTTTTAAAAATATTGCTTCACTTTTTACATAAGTGATAGATTTCAAGATAATGAACCGTTAAAAAATGGCTTATATTGATATTATGTAAAGTTTTAATGACATGTATGTTATAAGTATCACGTATTTATCTAACTATCTAATAATTATTTTATTACAAGCATACATTTGGAAGAAGTGTTGACAACCCGATGAACCATTTAAGTGCCGTTTTGATAACGAGTTGAGATGAAATGAATTTAGATGAAAGTTAAATATAATTAACCTTGTCTTACTAAATCAAATTAATTCACCAATTTGTAAATACTCAAAAGCATCACATCAACACTAATGATCATGCTATGTATATTATTTCATGAGTAATATTATGTATATGTCTTAAATATACAAGTCTTGTATAAATCTTTTATAAAAATGTGGGCTCTATCAAGAAAAAGTGAGTTTTTCAGAACTTTTTATTTTTCATAGTACGATATACTTGTTTATAAAATACTTACGCGAGACTTGTCAATTTAAAACTTGTATATATCATTTCTTCTCTTACTTGATAGGTAATGCGTACACTACACGTATAAAATAATATTAAATAATAAATTTTAAGTAGTGTCTTGTAAAAATAAAAAATGAGGTGGAAAAATAAAAATAAAGTGAAATAACTTTTCACGCGAAGTGGTAAAGTTTTAACTTTTATTAAGTAATTGGACCACATTCATTTATAGCCACGATAGTCAATTATTAGGCATAAAATTATTATTTTGGCGTGATAAAGTAAATCAGCCGTATGGAGGGGACCATAGATGAGAATTGCGAATTTGGCCTTGACTGCGTAACATTGTCAATGACATTGCCAACTTTAAACTAAATCACTTGATTGATCACACACACACACACACATAAATATATATATATATATATATATATATCTACTATAGATATATATAAGTGCGAATATTGGATGAATAATTTTTCGTCTAACATTTTTTTTATTTAGTTTTATCCATGATTTTATGAGGAAATTACATTCTCTTCTCACCGATCATTTTATCCATTTATGATTTTCTCTCGCCAACTAACATTCTTACATTTTTAAAGTTTATTGCTTTATCGACTGAAACTAGGAGATGGTGGTTGGAAAATGAGACTCGCAGCATGAGAAAAAATAACTAAGCAAAACAAAAAAGAAGCCCATGGCTTGGACCGAAACAGGGGCATGGGTAGGGGCAAAAAATAGAGCACAAAAATGGAGGGAAGAGAAAAAGAAATGCAAGGGTTTCACAAGCTAAAATTTTTTGAAAATACCTAAGGGAGAAACAGAGAGAGAGGGACGGCATGGAGGCTCACGGCAAAGACCTAAAAAATGGAAAAATAGAAAGAAAATAAATAAAAGAGAGGAGAAGAAAGATTCGGTTTGTTAAAAAAAAAAGACACCAAAACATAGGAATAAAAAGCAAGCTAACCAGACGAAGATTGAGGAGCTTCGGCAGTCTAGATACGCAGAGGAAAAACACAAAAATGAGAGGACGAAGAACCAGGTAATGCGCAACAAGAGAAGAAGAAAAGAAGAAAAAACAAAAGAAGTAGAAATAGGGAGAGGAGAAGCAGCAGCAACACACATAAAACAAAGGAAGAAAAAATGAAAATGAAGAAGGAGAAGTGGTCGGTGCCAGCAAGAGGAAGAATAAAGAATTAAAACCCTAAGGACATACACCAAAACGACGCCATTTAAGGGAATAAGGGGGTTAGGCTTAAGGCACACGGGCTAGGCTCGAAAACTGAAAGGGCTTGGCCCAAAAACAAAGGAAAAACCCACCAAATCAAAGCCCACCCAAAAATAGAAGTCCAACCAGGTAAAAATGAACAATAAAAATAAATAAAAGTTAAATAAAAACACTACAACTCAATATTAATGAAATAAAATAATTAAACTCAACAATAAAATAGTTTAAATTAAAGAGCAATTTAAATGTAAAACAATAATTAATATCAAGAAAGTACATTAAAATAAATTTTACAATTTAGAAATTATAAAATAATACAACAAGAAACACGTTAAAATTAAAACAACATAGCCAATACTTATATCAAATAAAATAATCCTTCAATTAAAATACACGAAAATACAATCAAAATGACTATTTCCGAAGAAAATGTACACGCATGTGATGATGATGATAATAATAATAAGAGTACTGCTATATGTACTTACATTTTTACTTACAAAACTTATTTTGTTAGTTTTATTTTGAAATTCAAATTTTATGATTTTCAACGTATCAATAACTGACATATAAAAAAGTAAGTTTTTTTATAAATTTTTCTTAAGTACATTTAGCATTTTCCTAATAATAATAATTGTTTTATTTGAATCGATGAAGCCTGAATTTATGATATTAAATATTAAATAAATTGTTTTAATCTAAAGTATATAATTTTTTATTGAACTTGGAGTGTTGGTGAGACTTTCTTATATTGGTTACTCTTTGAGATTGATTTTTCCTACTTGAATGGAATTTTGTATCACACGTAGAGAATTATATTATGTTTACTATATGGTGAACACATAAGTATTTCGTATTGGATGTATATTGATAAACTTGAAATAATTATGCGTAAAATCATTCAGATTTCAGATGGAATGACCGTAGAGATTCACTAATATATTATTATCTAAAACTATTTGCTAAAATTTGCTTTGTTTTGTAAACTTGTATCAAACATTTTTAGGGTGTATATTACTATGGTTGATGCGTATATTACTTTATTTTGAGATGTATAGTTTAGATATATGATTAGCTAATTTTATTTTGGCATCTATGTTACTATGATGTTTATGTTACTTTATTTTGGCATGTATATTATTTTATTATTAGGTTATTTTCTCTCAATTAGGCAAACGTCATTTGGACGTTTACTCCACTACTAGTATATCACATAAACACGTACATACATACATACATACATACATACATATATATATATATATACATGAAACAAGGCTACTAGATATCCTAAAATAAAATCTCTGGAGGGGATATTCTCCTCTGCATTAGGCATGACCGAGATACTAAAGCCCATCACGGCTCGAGTTGTGTCCCTCCAGAACACCTAGGAACCATCAACACTGCTGGCCCACGAGTTGTACAAGACCCATAAGCCCATGAGCCCTTGAGCTAACAAGCTCGTGTTGATGTGGACAGACAAGACCCACCAACTCTGACATCCTTCTACAAGAACACCTCACATTTAATGATTGTATCCGGCAAACAGACAGCGATCACAAACAACACCCCTGCCTCTGACGGAATGCATGGGAAGTGACGGCTCTGCCCTCCTACGATCAAAGCACAACCCAGGAGGCCACCCCGCATTTAAGACTATGGCTTGGCACTTGTGCTTGGTATACTGGCCCTTGTCACAGGGTATGGGTTGTTCCCCTGATATCTAGTATAAAAGTCAGACACTAGGTAATGATGGGCTCTCTTTGATTTTTAAAAGAAAATACTCTGAGGAAGATATGCTAACTTTGGCATCGGAGGTTATCCAGAACAATCCCAAACCCATCGTTTCTTCTATGTTGCAGGTGATTGAACCCACGACGCGGTGTGCAAAACTCGTCATCAACACTCTCGATTAATTTTAGGTGTGCATAGGCCTTTGATATAGAGTTCTTAATAAATGTACATCAGATAATTTAAAAAACAATTAAATTTTTCTAGTTTGATAATCATAAGAGTGTGAATGTACGCTGTGACTACTTAAACCCAAAACGACCGAATCTATTGATTTAATTATTGGAGAACAAGTTAACTAGGAGTTGAACTATGAAATCTATAAAAATATATAAAAGTTAAGCATCATCTTTGAAAAATATTGTGTCACCTCATTTTTGAATTACCGTTCTTTCCTAATTATAATATAAACACATTTAGGCCAGGTTTGGTTATCAGATACGGATGAGATGAAAATATCTATAATGTACAATAGTTTTTTTATTTAAACACACTATATTTTATTTTTAAATTTTAAAAACATCTACTTAAATAAACAACAATGAACAGTTAAAACTGACAGTGAATAATGCATGAACACTGCAAAACTAACATGAACAATACAAAACTGACACGAACAGTATGTAAACAATGCACAATTAGGATCTCTATAAAACAGTGAGACCCATACATTTTTTAAATCTCAAAAATTAAAAATTATCTCATCTTATCTTACTGTCTAAACACATTTTTTTTTTCAAATTATTTTATCTTTTTTTAACTCAAAATTTTTATTATTATTCATCGGATTTTATCTAAATTGTGTATCCAACTATGGTTAGACTTCCACCCTTTGTTACCGTTTATTGCCCTCCTCTTGCACTTCCCATGGGCTTCCACCATTTATTAACTCTTTATTGCCCAATTCCTAGCAGCTTTTACACTTTATTACTACTTTATTAGAGGTCTCTCACTTTGTATTAGTTATTAAAACAATTTGATAACCATCTCAAAGTTAATTTTATTTCCTTTAAATGAAAGAACTACCGAGAGTTTCCTGACATGGATTTCGATACTTTTTCTTTTTATTTATTTTTATTTAATGATTAAGGATGTGTGTTTTAATAATTTATTTTTCTTAATGTTTAAAGATATATAAAAAAAAGGAGAGAATTTGGCCTTCTCAAGATCCATTTTCGGCCTACACCCGCAGTGGACCTCTTCCTTAAACATCATTTGGTTTTCAGGCTATTCAGTTTTTAAGCCATTCAGAGTACTGGTAGTGGACTCAACAATATTTAGTTAAAATTTAACTAAACAATTCATTTTTACAAATTTTAACTAGTCACTTTTTACAACATCAAATAATAGGCTCAACAAATCTTTCACTATTCTATTAAAATATTAATTTTTTAAACAACAGTAAATGTTTAATAAATTGCAAATGTTATAACTTTTTTTATGTGTTTATTTATTAATTTGATGCACTCTATGCCCTCTTGATGGTTTAAATGCAGTAACGATCGCATAAAAAATATGAAAGAAGCTTGAGAATCCAAGCTGCATAAATCGCATAAAAAATATAGGAAAAAAATCAATCAAAGCTTGAGAATTCAAGCTGCAGAAATCGCATAAAAAAAACAAATAAAACCAGAAGAATTAAAGTGAAAGAAGAATCCAACATTATTTTACTCTAAAAATAATGTTTAGCTAGTGAAGTTGGCTCAACAAATTTGGCTAGCCATTTGGTTGAAGGCCAAATTTACTGTAGCTTTGTTGAGTCCATTGTAGGACCTTTTTCCACATTTTGACTATTCTTTAGCTATATTTTAACTTTGTTGAGCCCACTACTAGTGCTCTCACTTTTCAGTTCCTTCGGTTTCCACACTTTCTATTACACTTCGGCTTATTTTATACAACTCTTGATCTTTTATTTAAGGCGTCATTTTTTATTTAATTGACATTTTGGAGAGGGATAGTCTGTTGTCACTTTTATACTTCAAGCAACGCTGCAACTTCTTCTTTAAAACCCATCTAATTAGGTGGTCAAAGGTTCCAAAATCGATTTTCCTCTCTTGTGGCAATGTTTCTGGTCATCTCTTTTGTGCAAAAAAACTGCGGCAATCGAGACTTCAATTCCAGGCCCAACATTTGAAGCTATTGTATTTGTGCCCACTTTCTTAGCATCCTTTGCAGCTTTGACTTTCGAGTTGCGTGTTTGGATAGTGATACGATATTAGATATTATTTAAATAATAATAAAATATTAAATAATAATAAATAATAATAACAAGTATTAAAAAATATGTAAAAATTAATAAATAATAATAAAGTATTCTTAAAATACTCGAATACCCAAACTAGCCTTTAGTTATATAAATCTGATTCCAATAATATAGATTGCCGGCATAATATTTCATCTATCTTAGAAATCTCTCTTCATGTATAAATTTATGAGAAATGCGATTTGCAATAATAGAATATGTAGTGCCGCATACTTTTTTTAAAAAAAATGAGTCAACATAAGATCTATATTAAAAAATTAATTTTTAGTAGTAGACTCTACTATTTTTAAAAAAAAGTACACAACACTTGCACAAATGAACTATTTATACTGTGCCTAGTGAGTTTAATAAAAGCCATTAGCTCTTGGAGCTACTGATACTTAGCCTTAAGAGTGCGAATGTACATAGTGACTAGTTAAACCCAGGACATCCAAATCTAAGAATTTCATTACTCAAGAACAAATGTAACTTGGGGGTTAAATTGTGAAATCTAAGGAATTCATTAGTCAAGTTATCAGGCTTAGATGTGTGAGATGTTGATATTAGGCCTAGTGAGTTTACTAAAATTCATTAGCTTACATGCTCTTCTTTTGTGAGCCTTATTATTATTTAATAATAGAGAAAATCTATTTAGAAACTTTAATTTTTACACACCTAGCACACCATTGATATGAGAATTTTATACATCAATTATGCTAAAAAGTTATTAGTGGTTTTAGTTTTGACCTTTGTTATTCATCATTCCACATACCACACACCATTTTTTTTTTACTTTTTTATTTTTTTAAGATTTATTCTTCTTAAACTAATTGAATTCTTCTGCTCATTATCCATTTATCAAATATTTAGTAAAAGAAAAAAAAAGTATAGTATGTGAAATGATGAATATAATTTTTCTTTAATTTTTTAAAGTTATAATGGGTTCCACTATAAGTACTGGTGTGTTAACACACGGCTTACTTATAACAAAACTCTTACTAATAAAATCTTTGTGGTTTTAAAAATAATTTTCAAAAGGAAGATTTTAATTAAATCAATATTTTTACAAAGGAAAAACTAATTTTTTCATTTGTTTTTCCAGTTTGACAATCAAATCACCAACGCTGTTATTTTTTTTTCCTTATAATTAGAAACATAAGTTACCATTTACTTGCACGTTAATATCTGGCTTAGATTGATGGAAAATATGGTTAGATCTTAAAGAATTCGACAAATTATAAGACAATTGTTTGTTTAGTAAGTAAAATTAAAAAAAAATAGAAAAAGTTAAATAGTTTGACAGTTATATTCTAAGAGAGTTGTGCTATATATCATATCCTCATTCCATTTTCATTTCATTTTATTGATGTGATAATACCTATTAATTATTAGATAACTCTTATTTTTTTAAATGTTGAATTCAAGCCTTGATTGATAATATTACACCATCACACTAACATGAGTGGAATGAGAACATAATATATAACATTTTTTTATTACAAAATGAGTAAATTATAAGGAGGTAGTGTATGTATGATTTTTCCTTTATTATCCCATTAAATTTTGTATTCAAAACATTAAAATTGAATAGTTTAATAAAAATAATTTTTGAAATTTAAAATTGTTTATACTAAAAATGTGATTTAGGTTACGTTTGGGTAGCAATCTCAAATATTTTGTAAATAGTAATAAAAAAATACTGATAAAATATTAAATATTAGTAAATAATAATAAAAAATAGATGAAAAGTAGTAGAGTGTTTCCACTACCCAAACGGAGCCTTAATGATATTTAGTGCCTTAGTGGAATCAACAAGACAATAGAGGTGCTCTTGATGGGATGTGGGTACGTTATATGCATTTCTTTTGCAATCATGGGCTGTGTCCTTTGTAGTGTTGAGCACTTAGGCTTTCCCATTCCCATCTCTTATATTTTATTTTTACTATATATCTTTCAACTATTTCTATGGAAATTCAAAGAAATCAAGCTAATAGTATGTCTTGGTGGAAAAAAGTAATATATAGAAGGATGAATGGGAGACTTTGGGCAAGAAAGATATTCCTAGTCCAATGTAGACGCATTCCTTTCCACAAAACTTTAGTCAAGAACTTGGTTAACTTATATTGATAAAAAAAAATAAGATAGGCATACCAATCAAATGATCATTGATCGATGATGATATTATCCGAATAAAATACTATTTATTATTTTTGTGTAAAATTACTAAATTTTAATTATTTTATTAATTATTTAATGCTGAAAGGATAATTATAATATTTTTTAAAAAATGAATAAGGCTTGGTTTGGTTACATAGATGATCAAATCATTATAACTTTTTTTAAACTTTTACATATAATAAACTATTCAACTTTTTCAAATTACAAAATAAAAATCATATTAAAAAGTTATATTCAAACAATATTTTATTCAATTTTTAAATTTCATCTCATCTCATCTCATTTGCATAACTAAACGAGGCCTCAGGCACCATTTAGAAGTTAGATTCAACTGAGATCAACTCAATTTAGTCTAATTTTAAGCTGAATTTAACATTCAAACACCCAATTCTTAAATTACTAAACTCATCTTAACTCAAAATCTCTTTACACATAAGACTCATGACTTTTTTCAACTTAACACACGGGACCCATAACATTTTTTTATGATAACAAACCCACAACATTTTTTAATTTCTCTTAAATATATCTAAATTCATCTTAACATCCAAATACATTTAAACTCATCTTAGGTGGATCTTACAAAATTTATTCTACCATTTTAACTTACTATTATTTATAAAGAACTTAACTGATTTTAACGTTTAGACATAATTCTTTTGTTGGAACTTGGAATTACTTTTAAAAGGAAAATTCTATACATCATACTATTTCCATCTCATTAAATATGATGTGACACATTTATTATTATTGAATGATAATTTATTTTATGTTTTTTTTATCATTTAATAATAATGAATATGATATCTTATTTAGTAAAATGAAAATAAGATAAAAATATGATGTATAGTATCAGTCATTGCAAAAAACAAAGAAAAAAAAAAACACTAAATATGTACACTTTATTTTATGAGAAAGGTGGACCGGCCCATTTTCAGATCCTGGTCGAGTAATAAGTGGTTGGATAACTCACCACTCTACACACGATTTCTTTAACGGGAGGAAATGAGGCGCTAGTGAAAGAAAAGCCGAAGCTAAACCCATGCCGAGCTAAGGAAGAATCCGAACGACAAAGGTGAAAGAAGAAATCAGAGACGGAAGAAGAAGCATAAGAAGAAGAAGAAGAAGAAGAAGAGGCATGGGCGTGGATTACTACAAGATTCTCCAGGTAGACCGGAGCGCCAAGGACGATGACCTCAAAAAAGCATATCGGAAGCTCGCCATGAAGTGGCACCCCGATAAAAACCCCAAGAACAAGAAAGAAGCCGAAGCCAAATTCAAACAAATCTCCGAGGCCTACGATGTAAACCCGCCAAAATCCTTTCTTTCTCACTCTTAATTATTTGCGAAAAAAACGGAAGATTCTGATAATTGGTGTGTGTGTATATGTGAATAGGTTTTGAGTGATCCGCAAAAGCGAGCAGTGTATGATCAGTACGGAGAGGAGGGGTTGAAAGGTCAGGTGCCGCCGCCGGGTGCCGGTGCGTTTCCGGGTGGGACTGAGGGCGGACCGACGTCATTCCGGTTCTCCACTAGGAGTCCGGACGATATCTTCTCTGAGCTTTTCGGGTTTTCAAGTTTTGGAGGTATGAGCGACTTCGGTGGTGGATCACGGGCCAGCGGGTCTGGGTTTCCGAGGGGTATGTTTGGCGACGATATATTTGCTTCGTTTAGAGGTGGAGGTGGAGAGGGCTCCGGGAACGCACCCAGGAAAGCCTCGGCGATAGAGCGCACATTGCCGTGCAGTTTGGAGGATTTGTACAAAGGGACTACGAAGAAGATGAAAATCTCAAGGGACGTCAACGATTCCAGTGGGTAAGCTTGGGAACCCATAATCAATTTTTAAAGGGTGTGATTTGGATTGGCTATTCTGGTAGTTACGTTGTCTCACATTGATCACATTCATACAAATAATAGGGCAGAATCAGAGGTGGGTTTAGATTCGAGATCTATATGTAATTATGCTTTTGCAAACTCATAATTTTCTTTATGAAATAATTTCTTCGAGAATGAAACAGAATTTAATAAAGTGATAGATTTTAGTAGGTGTACTGTGTTATTCGTTAATGGATCGTAGCATTTGTTTAAAAAATCTGTTTAATGTTCACTCTCCAATGAACCACCCCAAGAAAATGTGGAGGGTCTGGATGTGGTTATGTAACGAGGTATCACTCTGAATCAATCTACTTGATATTTTTCTTTCCTGTAGTTCACATTTTGATCTGAACATGAAATGGAGTGAAGTGAGAAATTAATTATGGACAAATAAGACAATGGGAGGGTCAAGTAATATGGGGGTGCCAAGTGCATAGATATGTTATTTCTTCTGTTTAATTCCTTTGAGGTTTTCTGCAACTTGTTATATGTTTGGTGTAATGCAGTTTTAGCATTTATGTGATAAAATACGTTGAATGAATAACTATGGTCCATATTTGTTCCTTCAACAAATATGATTCATCCCACATATTTTACTGTTGCTTATAAAAAAAAAGAGAATCGTATTTATTATGTTGATAATTTTTTACTATTGTAATGACCCAATCCAATATTATTAGGGATATATGGATAATTTTATTGGTGCACACCGGTTCCCTAGATTTTCTAGAAGTGATGTTGTTCTTAACCCTAGGGGAACGGGGTGTTACAGCTATATGCTAAAATTTTCCCTTCCTAGGCAATTCCTCATGTTTTGTTTCTTATCCTTGAAAGCTTTTTTTATAGGTCTTATTCTTGAAAGCATTCTTGAATATCATTACTTGGCGAATATTTTTGGTTCTCAGAACTAAAAGATTATTCTTCTTGTTTTAAAAAAAAAATATATATATATATATATATATTTATAAGATTCCTCTTTGCATATACATGTGCCTCTGTGTCCTGCCTTGCAGTTGATCAATGTGCCCAATCTTCGTTTTGCTGTTAAAAAAAAAATATATATATTTATAAGCTTCCTCTTTGCATGTACATGTGCCTCTGTGTCCTGCCTTGCGGTTGATCAATGTGCCCAATCTTTGTTTTGCTGCCAGCTGATATTGTTAATGTTGGCATAATTTGAAGTGTAATTGTGTATTTATCCCTGTTTAGTAGTAATCTTTGGGATAATTTTACCTTGATTCATGCCAACATACCTAATTAGGAGAAAAAGCTTTAAATATCCACTGAACCTTTGTTAAATTGCTATTTATAAAAAAAAAAAAAAAACCTTTGTTAAATTGCTAATACAAATTTGCAACATCAATTTTAGTTTTTGATGACCTTTCATACCTATTTAGACGTATACATGCTGTGTGCATGGTTGCGTCTTTCGCTTTCTGACAAAAGATTTCTTATCAAAAAAGTATTTTACCTATTTTGTCATTTCTGATGCCAACTGATAATGCTATTGATCCAATATATATTGGATGATGCTGTTTAGGCTTGCATGATGCTATGCCTTGGCTCTGTTATACATATGTCTGTAAAGTTAAAGTAAGGCTTTTTGTATACCAACACCTGTGAAAATCCTCCTCTGATTGAAATAGTCTATCATAACTTGTTAGATAGATTGTGGAAATGTTATTGTGTTATGGTAGAAAGGGCATGTGTATGTATGAACATATATATATATATATATATATATATATATTTCTAGTTTATTTACTTATAAAAAAGTGTACTGTACTTCTATGCCAGTCGTGGAAGACATGCAAAAGATACATCCGATTAGATATATGTGTTGCAGCTAGGAGGGGTATATAATGCCATTGTCGAATGGATGTCAAATAGTTCCTTTATATGCTGGCAAACAGAAAGATTCATGATTATATATATGAGTGAATTGTGTTGATGTTGCACGCGATTTACTTAGGGGTGTAATTGGTTTGATCCAGTCGGTCTTGGATGAGAATTTTGGACTGGACTGATGTTTTGGTCCACCAAAAATCGGGACCAGACCGGTGATAAGGCTTTTGCACCGGACTGGACTGCTTTGATTTGGTCCAGTTGGTCTTATCGGGGTGCAGTTCATTTTTTCTTTTTTTCAATTTTTTGAAAAAAAATTATATAAAATGATATAATTTAAGTTGTCTAACTAAGTATTACTTAACTAATTAAGTAGTTTAATTTTTTTTTTAATGTCGGGGAACCTCTCTAAGGTAGGACCCTTCGAACCCTAATTAAGTATAATAAAGTAATAATGTTAATACTATGTGTATTATCAATAATTAATAGTTAATATCTTGCCTTAAAATTCTTAACCTTTAATTTTTATATAATCTAAGCATAAATAATCAGATTAGAAGTGAATTAAACCCACCCGTGGGTAGCCCAAGTGGTAAGGGAGAACTTGTGTGCATGAGCCCCATGTCACAGGTTCGATTCCCCCGAGATCAAACTACAATTTAAGTAGGAAGCCATGGCGGTGGGTTACTGTGCTAGTCTCCCTAGGGGTTTAGGTTCCATGGGTGAGGCCTAAGGGCTTTGTTGTGGGGTCACTGGGGTGGTTCCCCTGTCTTAAAAAAAAGGAGAATTAAATAATTACTTATAATTAGTTAGAAGAAAATTACAGAATTACTTGCTTTTAATTTATATAAGTACTTAAAAAAATTATAAAATATCATATAAAAAATTATTTAAAAACTTATATATATTAAATTAGGCCTGGTCTGGTCCGGGGTGAAAAAACCCTATCCCGAGACCAAACCGAAAATTTAATTTCTTTACTTTCTTGGACCAAGACCGACAAGTTCCTTAATCGGTGCAGTTTGGACCAACCAACCAAAACTGGTCAGTTTTCTTGATCCGAAGGAAAAATCTTAAACCCCTAGTTTTACTGCTTTTTTTTGCCTGTTCTTTGTACTTGAGGCTTCCATACTTGAGGTCTTATTTTCTAAGCCAGTGGAAAGCCCATTTTTTTTTAATTAAGACTGGTGTTTTACTTCTTTTTTTGCCTGTTCTTTATACTGGAGGCTTCCATACTTGAGGTCTTGTTTTCTGAGCCAGTGGAAAGCCCATTTTTTAATCAAGATGCTGCCTGTTTAAAATTTGTCAAGATTTGACTATAGAATGAAGTCTTCATGGCATCACATATTTTCTTTATCAAGTGGTAAAGGCCTTGGTTTTGGTGGTATGCTCCCTCCAAGGTTCAAGGTTCAAGGTTCAAATCCCACTGGGTGCAAACAATCTCTAGGGGCCATCGGACTGGAAGATTTTTCCCTCAAATTAGCCAAGGTGCACTTGTGGAAAACTTCTTGCCAAGGGCCTATGCACTCCCGGGTTAGTCAGGACGTCGTTCCTGGACAACAGTGCCAATAAAAAACATGTTTTCTTTATCTGTCTTTATCTGTCACTTTCAGGTCAATAATTGTGCCAAACCTACTTATAAAAAAAACTGCTCCAAAACTACTGCATGTTCGACACTTGATTGGTTTAGGAAAGAGTGCATTCATAATGGTTGCTTTCAGGAGTTTTTGCTTTTTTCAATCAATAATAATGTATCTTTATTGGGTCAACTGAGTGAGAGAATGGAGAGTAGAGTGTCTCTGACGTTATTTGGATTAAGGAATTTCCAAATACTTGTGTGCAGCAGAATGCAATTTGCTACCTTTTGTTTTTGAGAATCAATGTCATTTCTTTCGTATTTTTGGTTATTATTGCAAATCTCCCTTTTAATTTCCATTTATTGTAAGATTGTATTTATTCATGCTAAAATTCTATGGAAAAAATACCATGTACCACACTGTTATTCCACTGTGTTGATGAGCATTGTCTGTCAACTCTTGAATTCATTATTTTAAAAGTTCAGAGCTGATCTAAGGGTTAATAGGCAATGCCACATTACCAAAGTGAGATTGGGTGGTAGTAAATAGCATAACTTTAAATCTATTGACTTACAGCATGGAATAAAGTGGTATGATAAGGACTAGAAAAGTTGAATGGTTGATGAGATCCCAGCATACAGTATATGTATATGGAGCTTCTTATGGTTGCTTGTACTTGACTGTTTTGTTTATCTTGTTCTTTTGTACAGGAGAACCGTCACAGTGGAGGAAATTCTTACAATTGAGATCAAGCCGGGTTGGAAGAAGGGAACAAAAATCACCTTCCCAGAGAAGGGACATGAACAGCGAGGTGTCATACCATCCGACCTCATCTTTATTATTGACGAGAAGCCTCATAGTGTCTTCAAGAGAGATGGCAATGATCTGATAGTTACCCCGAAGATATCTCTTGTGGAGGCTTTGACTGGTTATACAGCACAGCTGACAACCCTCGATGGTCGGAACCTGACGGTTCCCATCAACTCCGTCATTAGTCCAACTTATGAAGAAGTTGTTAAAGGAGAGGGGATGCCAATACCAAAGGAACCTTCCAAAAAAGGGAACTTAAGAATCAAATTCAACATCAAGTTCCCGACCAGGCTTACTTCAGAGCAGAAATCTGGTATCAAGCGATTATTAACGTCTCCGTAGAAACTGGTGGGGGTTCTCCCTACAATCTTCCAAAACTAGTGTAAACTTGCATCTGTTTCCTCTACTGATTTTCATTCTGGAAAGAAAATTGATGCTTTTGCTGAACTGAGGATTTCACAAAAACAGTTTTTAGTAGTTGAATATTGTTTATGTTTATTTTCTTTTATTGAATCATCTTTATTTGAGTGGTAAAGAGCTGTAGTTCAAATGACATCTTCTCTCGCTAAATAACAGAGTGGAAAAGGTGGGGGAGTGAAGTCGTGGACTTGAAGACCCACCAAATGCATGTGTTTTGTTTCTTTTCTTTTTCCAATCTTCTTTGAGCGCTGAGATTTTTCCTATCCATCACAAAACAAAATATCTATTCCTAAACAATGGCTTGAGCTATATATTCCCTTCTCCCATCCTTCAGTTTATTTTCATATTTGTGTCCACTCTCCTCCCAAGTTTTGTCAATTGTTCACCAGATCACTGTTATGAATGAAATGATTAAATGCTTGAGCATGCATGCCTACCTACCATTTTGGTGAAAGATGTAAAAGCCTTGCACCTAAATGCTGGAATGTTAAAAACTGCAATTTCTTTTTGCTAGTGGGATACACTTTTCAGGCATAAATGGAGACTTATAGAGAACAGATAAGAGCATTGGCGATGAATTCTTTATCTTCATATGAAAATTTATATGTTTTGAAGATTAATTTTGAAGATAAAGAAAAATTCCTACATTGGATTATGTATTTTTTGACCAAATAATAATAAAATATTATTATTATTATTTTCCTAAAATTCCTAAACTGGTACTATCTTCATATTACTCTCTTCCCAGTTATTATAATAATGAAAATATTATTTGAAGATGAAAAGGGGTTCTTCATCTTTGAATAAAAACTGTAGCAATTTATTTATAATTTTACATATGTATATGCCAATGTAGATGATTTTATGGGCATATTCTTCAAATTTAAGGATGAAGATGAAGATGAAGAATCCATTGACAATGCTCTAACGCTACTCCATATTCGGTGCTAACGTTTTAAGTTGCAGTCTTCAGATTGAAAACAAGCAGTTTAAGCCAAAACTATGTGGCGTGATTGGTATAATAAAAATTTTATGTGCAGTCATTTTTACTTATTTTTTTACGTACTCCATATATGTAATTGGTTACGTATTTAAAAAAAAAATATATATATATAATTAATTACATTAGTAGAATGTACAAAAAATACGTAAAAGTGACTATGTGTAGCATTATTCTTATCAATTAAGTTTTTGAATAAACGATAATTTTAAATATTCCGAATTTTCTTCGTGGTCTCCTTGTCTAAAAAATAAAAAAAGAAAACCTTACAATAAAGAGAAGTGCCCGATTCACCATTCACGTAATGATCTTATAAAAATAAACTTTATAAATTTATGTGACTTGAAATGTTACATTAAATTATAAAATTCTTTTTAATGTAAAATAAACAAAAGACACGGTAGATCTGTTTTTATATTTTATATTTTATTTTTAATTGTCAACAAGAACTCATCTGATTGAGATTGTAAAGAATAACATAGCAAGGGGGGTTCAAGATCAAAACTACAAAAATGAATGGGCATTTGTGCGAATAAAGCGAAGAAAAAGGTGAAAAGAGAAAATTACGATTCACACACTTCTCTTTTTACGTGGTACACTCCAGATGTGGTCTTGTTGTCCAACTCCACGTCCTCGGATTCCCGAAGGAAACGTAAAGGAGGAGTGGAAATAGCGATTAGGGGAGAGGGTTAGTTATATTGGTACACTCCACCTGAAACTCGCCCTTTTTCTTCTCTGCCCCGCCTCGCTTCCTCCCCTCGTTTTTACGTGCATCTCTGTGGCTCTTGAGACTGTCTCCCACGCTCTCTTTTCGATCTGTCCTCAATGGTCTCCCTTTACCCTCTCAGCAATTCCAATTCTTCCGCCAGATCCAATTCTTCGAGTCCGCGAACCGTCGAGGAGATCTTCAAAGATTACAGTGCCCGAAGAGTTGGTCTCCTTCGGGCCTTGACTCACGGTACTGTCCCTCTCTCTCTCTACCGCTCTCTCTCCGTATATCAGACTGATTAGTTTCATGTTTTTCTTTTGCTTTGGCGCAGATGTTGATGAATTTTATGGATATTGTGATCCAGGTATTGTGTAATCAGCGTCTGTTGTTATTTTCTTTAAATATTTTCGCTTTTGTTTGTGATCTTTGCATCGAGTCTTTTGCTGTTCCATGTGTGGATAAGAGTCCCGTTTGGTTTTCGAGAAACCGAGGGAGAGAAAAAGATGGAATCTTAAAGTTTTGTACGTATTTTCTTCGTTTGGTTTGTAGAAACTCTCCGGTGATTATGTTGCGTTGCTTGGTAGGACATAAGATCCTGGAGATTAGATCTGGAGATCCAAAGGGTTATTTATTTGTTGCTTGCTTTACGTGCAACATTTATTTGCTCTTTCAATTTGAAATTCGGTAGATCTGTGGAGTGTATGAGACATTTTCTTTGGAAAATGGAGTAATTACATTCATGCAATTGGAATTTGAAATCAAATTCAACTCAGTACAACAACAGCGTCGGCCAAGCAATTGTAGAAAAAACTTATTTGAGTCCCTTGTTTTATTCTCAATCCAAGTGGAGATTTGAAGGGTTTTTTTTTTTTTTTTTTTTAAATTTATATTTTTTATTACACCATTTTTTTTTATTTGTTTTAGAGAAGGAGAACTTGTGTTTGTATGGACATCCAAATGAAGACTGGGAAGTAACTTTGCCGGCTGAGGAAGTTCCACCAGAGCTTCCTGAGCCAGCACTTGGAATTAATTTCGCAAGAGATGGCATGAACCGGAAAGATTGGCTTTCGTTGGTTGCCGTGCACAGTGATTCTTGGTTGCTTTCTGTTGCTTTCTATCTTGGAGCCCGTCTTAACCGCAATGAAAGGTAAAGTGTTTCACTTTGGTGTTGATTTGAGGATGTGGCTGATCTGTGTTGTTAAATCAAGATCATCATAATTGACATGCTTGTTACTGATATCTTGGATGGCTTTAGTAATTTGAATTTCCCATTGTATTTCATATTGAGTTTTTTGCTGAAAGCCCATATACAATGAAGGGATCAGCCATCATCATGGTAAAGGTTGAAGAGTTCAGTTAATGCATTTCACAGATGAAGTTCATGGATCTACAACATAAGTTGTGGTAATGACTAATTTTCTCTGCTGGCCCCGTTGTTATCAATGGATTTTTAACTTCAAATGGTAAACTTAGAAACTAGAGCCATTTCACTTAACTGTGCATCAGTTTCTATTTTTCCTAAATTTTGGCTGCATTTGTTTCAAGGTAAAACGAGGAAAATAGGAAAATATGTTCAGATGAAAATATTTTCTGGAAGAATTACTGTTTTTCGATGTTTGGTGGACACCTTGAAAATGATACTGAAAAGAATTTCTACTGTTTGGTTGCATTGAAAACTATGACTGTATTCGTATGACTTCGTATATCAATAAGTTTAATTCATAATAATAATATATTCTAGAAAAATAAAAAATCAATCTAATACTTTTTAAGATTTATGAGCATCAATAAAAATTTTTAGATTCGCTATAAATGTAGAGTTAAGGAATGGAGAGATGGAGAGAGAGAGCATGTAAGGGGGAGAAAACATCAAATCTAATAATCTTTAAGGTTATTTGCAATAATAACATTTTTTCACAAAAGATTCTCTCTTTTATTTGAGTGAAAAACGATGTCTATTTATTGTTTTGAGTGAAAAAATATGCCTAAAGCAAGGGGTGGAAAATGACTTACCCTCCTGAAGAGGGGTAGGCCATTTTCCACCCCATGCATATGATTTTCCCATTGACCCACTAGCCATTTTCCATTAACCATTCTTTTCTTCCCTTTTCAAGTAGGCCAATAGATGAAAATTTTTTCCTAGAAAATATTCTCAGCTGAGACAAACATAGCCTTAATCTGCTCATTTGCGGTTCATACATTCTAATTCAAATCTTCTTTCCTGAAAGGTGCCTTTTTGCTTCATGCTACCAATCTGTTGGTTTACAAGTAGCATTATCATGACATGTTTCTTTAATAGGATTGATTCATTGATAAAAGAATATTCTTTATTCTTTCTGCAATGTTCTCTTTCCAAATGTGATTTTGATTGTCCATAGTTCTTTTTTGTTCGTTTAAAATTTAGAAGTATTTCTATTTTATTTCTCCACTGATGCTCATTTAATTCATCAAGTTTTACATCGTTTATTCTTTTGTTAATGGAAAATAAATATGACTCATGAGCGTGGTCTGTGTATTATGGAAGAGTTTCAGTCATTGTACCGAGGAAAAAAAACTATGAGAAGATATTGTGATGTGTTGCTAGCCGATTATTTATAGAATGCACAAGGAAACATTACTTCCTTTTAGCTTTTCAGGTTACTTTAGTCCTTTTAGTGGAAGGGAAAGGGTGATTGTTATTTATCTCCAACCATTGTGTTGCTTTATGTTATCAATTTATCATTACTCAGTAAATCTATGCTGAGTTTTTTTCTCATGCCATTTTTAAGTTCATATTGCATAACTCGAGATACTTTATATGTTATAATGATGTCATATGGCTCTAAAATAACTATAGCACCGATGGAAAATTACTAGCAGACGTGAATATTATTTCTCTTCCATGCTATGACATGGTGCCCAAGGCCATGTTTGTTCAAGTTCAAGCCCATCTCATCCTGCAAGGTTGGCAGTTTTGGGTCAGATATTACCTGTGAGCAGGTGGTATGCTGGAATTTATTGAACAGTTTATGAGAAGTTCGAATATTCAGAAGGAAAAAGAACTCAGACAAAAAGGATGAGATGTTGGACTGAGACTTAATAGAGTGAGTTATTCTTGATATATGTTTGCACTATACAGAGGAATCAGGCCGCTCTTTCACCCACACCTTCTAATGAAAATTTATTCACTGTTTACGATGTTTTGATGTCCACTATTGGAATGATCTAGAAGGATCTTTGTGTATCATGCAATGTTTCTTTGTTATAATGTCTATTTAACATAACGGGCTTCAAGTATGGCTTCTTTAATCAGCAGCTATGTTGACATTGCTTGACAGGAAGCGTCTATTTAGCTTGATCAATGATCTGCCCACCGTTTTTGAAGTTGTGACAGAGAGGAAGCCTATGAAAGACAAGCCCAGCATGGACAGTGGAAGCAAATCTCGGGGTAGCACAAAGGTTAGATATATTAACTTTTTTTTTATAATTTCTTACTTATCAAAAAACTTCTATAATTTCTTGATTTGTATCTTTGGTTGAATATCTCATACTTAAGTTAGGGAGTTTCAGCCTCTTTGTGTATACGCCCTGTTTACATAGGTTTCACCTATTTCATTCATTTGAATAAAATTGTCTTTCTTATCAAAAAAAGAAAAGAAACGTGAGTATCGGCCTCTGGTTATCCGATGTTCTGTTTTTTAGAATGATAGTCAAAAAATAAAAAAGAACTCTATTAGAACATCCTCTCTGATGATCTGTATTCGACAATGATGGCTTGCTTTTGTCAAAAATGCCATTCAAGTACTTATAAAGAAAATAAATAAATAAATAAATAAAATAATAAAAAATGCTATTCAAATAAGGGATACCCTGAGATGACTAAGGCCTTGTTTGGAAAAGTTCTTCAACATTTCTCAACCTTTCTCATAACTTCAGTCCCAAACATAGTATAAATTTTAAAAAAGATTTATATTTAAACTTTTCATACAATCATCACCCAAATACAAAAATCATTACAACTTTTAAAAACTTCACAAGAAAAATAATCTTAAAAAATTAAATTCAAACAACTTTTCAACTCTACCTATTCGCTTTTACAAGCTCCAATACAAAATTTATTTTCAAAAAACTTTTATTCTAAAATTTCTCTCTCCTTTCCAAAAACCCAATAAACAATACATGAAAAATAGTTGGAAATATTCTCTAAATCTTTCATAACTAACATACCTTGCAGAGCACTTTAATATAAACAATTGACTTCCTGCTAGAAGAAATTTTATTCTCCTTAGACCTAGTGACTTACTATTTCATATTAAAAATTCATGCTCAGATCTGTAATCATTACTGG
Organism: Carya cathayensis; assembly: GCA_011037825.1. NCBI lineage: Eukaryota > Viridiplantae > Streptophyta > Magnoliopsida > Fagales > Juglandaceae > Carya > Carya cathayensis. The sequence goes on from QGSO01000147.1 coordinate 312,358, forward strand.
ATTTGCTCTTTTGTAGAGATCAATTGATGGACAAGTTAAGAACAACCCTAAGCTTGCTGATGAGACTTATGAGGAGGAAGACGATGAGCATAGTGAAACCCTTTGTGGGAGCTGTGGTGGAAATTACAGTGCTGATGAGTTTTGGATTGGCTGCGACGTTTGTGAGAGGTGGTTCCATGGAAAGTGTGTGAAGATAACACCTGCTAAGGCGGAGAACATCAAGCAATACAAATGCCCGTCTTGTATGAAGAGGGGGAGGCAGTAGTAGTCACTATAAAGCCAATGTTGGTGGATGGATAGCATTGTTCCAGTGGCTGACAAAGTAGTGTAACAGTGTCACCTTTTAATGTTATGTAATGAGTTTGCTGTGATATTTCTCTTTAACAGAGCGTATTGAAGGGATTTAAGTTAGTCTTCCCCTGTGAATCCTTGGTTAAATATTTGCTTGTATAATGACAATGTTTATTTTATGAAAGAAGAAATCATGGATGATATGCATCTAGTTGATGTACGGATTTTGTTTTCTTTATCAAGAAAATTTTAGAAACGTACATGGAAAGTACCTAACTGTATTGTGATTGTAATGTCATGTGATTGTTCCAAGTAATCATACTATGATAGTTTTGTAGAAGGCATTTCTTTACACTGGCTTTCATTTGCATGGGCTCGAAGACAACACAACAAGGCCTAACTATTTAAAGCCTGGCCTGAGATTGATTGTATTTGTTCGCTTTTTTTCACTCTCCATGTTTCTAGGCGTTAATACCAATCCAACCATATTGTCCTCGCTTTCATACGTCCATGGTTTGTGTTAACTTGCGCGTAAAGAAGACTATTCCTTGGAACGTGAGGTCCTAACCTTAGAATTGCTCGTCAAGTCAGGTTTGAACAGCAAGTCTTTTCGACAGAGAGACAAGAAAAGGAAATTTTATGTTTGGATGGCTTTACTTAGTTAATTCCGACAACTAGAGACAGTTTGTGGCATCCAAAGCTCGATCTCAATCAACCCTAGTGCCTATCGCCGGCTTATATTTTTGTCCTTTTCCAGCCTACAACACGTTTTTTTGTCTCGATTCTTTTCACTATAATCCTCCTCTTTAACAGGCCAGTGCTCATGCAATTTTTTGGGCCCTCCTCCGCTCCCCACTTCGGATCGAAATGGGTTCGAGTCGCTCAGATGGCTCCGGGAAAGAACGCGCTGCGGTGGACACAAGAACTTCATGATCGGTTTGTACAGGCGGTTAATCAGCTTGGAGGCCCCGACAGTAAGTCTCGATCCGATGACAAAATTTGTTGGAAATTAAAGACAATTTTGAAGAAATTGTATTAGCTGATTTCATATGCATGAATTGGTTTTTATATATTGAGTTGGAACATTTTGTCAACCTCGGGCCTTAAGTTACGTTTATTTATTTTTTGGGTTGGCTGGCAGGGGCAACTCCAAAGGGTATTCTGAAGACTGGGCATTCCTGAGCTAAACATCTATCATGTCAAAAGCCATTTACAGGTCTCTCTCTCTCTCTCTCTCTCTCTCTCTCTCTCTCTCTCTCTCTCTATGTTTTCCGATGGATATACATAGCTATATATATACGTATGTATGAATATGTATATGTATATGGTGAAGGTCAGCACGTTTTAGGGTGGTGCATGTTGAGTCTTAGGTTAAAAAATTTGGTGTTTTTGGATCACTGAAAGAATCTATTAAGGAAGACTATGGTCAGGGCAGGCTTAATATGTTGTAGGGCCTAGGGTGAAAATTTTGAGCGAGTTTTTTCCATTAAAAAAAAAATTTTTTTAATTTAATTTTTACATTACTTTTTTATTTAAAAATAATTCCTATCCTTTTGCAAAGTAAATTACTAGAATTTTATATCACATTTTCAACTAATAATCGACTTAATCTTTGTTAGAAATTATTTGTTTAGAGAAGATTTGATCTAATTTAATTTTACAAGATGTGTTTTAAACTCTTAGGACTGTTTAGATTCAGAAATGAAATGAGATGGTTTTAGATGAAAGATAAAAGTTGAATAAAATATTGTTAGAATATTATTATTGTTTTGGGATTTGAAAAAGTTGAATTGTTTATTATATTTTATGCAGAAATTTGAAAAAATTGTATTGATGAGATAAGATAAGATGAAATACTTTTCAAATCTAAACGGGGCCTTAGAAGCAATTATAATCATTATTTTCAATAAAGTTCTATAAACAATGTACGCATTTGGGAAAGTTTTGGCCCTTGCCTCTTCAAAGGATAATACAAAAACTTTTTAAGAACACTCAAAAATTAGATTTTTTTATTTATAATTTTCACATTATATATTAAACTAATAATGACAAAGAAGAAATGTATTTTTATAAGGAGAGTATGAGAGATAATTATTATGTAGATATACTTTTAAAACTAGTAATGACATAATATCTATTTGATACTTTTGATATTTTTTCATTGAATTAATTAATTTATTTTTAATTAGATCTTTTTTTCTTTTTAGTTAATTTTACTTAAATTTTATTTTTTGGGCCTTCTTCCACTAGAGGCCTTAATCAATTGTCTAAGTTGCCTAATGGAATAGCCGGCCCTGACTATGGTGCAACTTCGGATAATTACAAGAGGAGCAGTTGCCTGTTACGGTGTTTTTCTCTTAGACCTTAAACTGACTGTTCCAGAATTCTTGTCTCGGGCATAGTACTACTTTTATATATTTAGAAAAAAAATACTAATATATATATATATGAATTTTTTTTTATTAATGTAAAAATCGTGAATTAATTTTATCCATGTAGGTTATGTTTATGTTTATAATCTTTTTGGGTTTTTTCTTTTTCCCAGAAATATATTCCAGAAACAACAGGTGGTAGTGGCATAGTACTACTTTTATATAAAATATTAATTAATATTCTAATTACGTTGTAATGAATACCTGATATCTACAGGGCTGCACAACTTAGTGAAGCGATACAAATGCAGATGGAAGTGCGAAGGCGAATGAGTGATCAACTTGAGGTAATCTTTATTAATTATACGTATATCTGCATTTGCAATAACTTCATGATCGTGATGAGGTCGAGCAAGAACTAAAAGAAGAAGATCAAGAAGAAACCAATTAAGGGAAAAAAGAGAGAAAAATTGCACGTAACTACTTAAGCTTTCTGAAGATCAATTTTAACATATTTTTACCTTTTCGGTTTATACATTAATGAAGGTTCAAAAGAGCTTGGAGCTTAAAATGGAAGCCCAATGGAGATTCCTTGACATAATTGCTGAGGAACGTCGAAACCGCACGACCAATAACATTACAAATCCGGGCAAGCCTTCTTCTCCAATATTGTTAATGAAATTCCTAACATATCCCTGTAAAATCACGAAATTGCCTATCAATTTCTTTGAACAAATTGATTAGATTTCAATATCTAGAATTTAAACAAATTAAAATACTTAAAGAGAATAAACAAATTTGTAAGACACAACGATTAGTTATGAAGGGAAATCCTTTAAAGAACTCTTTAAAGGTAAAACCTTACGGAGCAGCCAAACCCAGGAAAGTCAATCTTATTATTTGAAGAACAATTACAAGCAATCATTAATTACAAAACCTTTGTAATTCGACTATCTTACTTGCCAAGACAAACGACCTGTTTGTCTTCTACCGCAGTAGCAGCCAAAACCTCTGACGATTTTTAAATGTTGCATTTCCTCCTAAAACTCTAGGGGCTGAATTCCAATCACACAATCCTCCAAAACCAGAGCACGATCACACTTAAAGAGAGATCACAAATATGAAAATTCACTAAGGAATTTTTTTCACCAAAATATGCACTAGAAAGTACTTTAGAAAATATGTAGATCTGGATCTCTACAGTTTCTAACCAATAGGATTTCTTAAATAGACAATCTGGAAAGAGTCCCAGTTGAATTAGGATTCTGCTGACGGATAGAATCTGTCGCGAGAATGTCTATTGATGAATTGCTGACATTTCGCGATAATTCTCTTCTGCAGTGATTTATCTGTATTCAGCTTCAGGTCTTGATAATTACAGATTCTTATGAATTCGAAATTGATATAACTGACTTATCTAAACAACCTTATAATCCTCTAGATAAACTCAATGTTGTTAAAGATAAAGTCATCTCTTATTTTACATTCATCCAAATTTAATCAAATAATGATAAGATAAACCTTATCATTTAGTCATATAATCCTAGCCAATTTTTTTCTCTACAATCTCCACCTTTGGCGGATTGGTGACAAAACCAACATGATGAATGTCTTACATCTACAATCTTTCCCTTTGACAGATTGGTCACAAAACCAACTTGATGAATGTAGTGTGTACCTAAGACAAAAACAACCAGCAGACCAAGATCTCGTGAAGAAAATCTTAATACAGTAATGAGAAGAAATGACATAGAACATTCTTTGAAATTATTCTCAATAATAATCAAAGGTTAGACATAATGTAAACCTATAAAAAAAATTTTATAATCATAATCAATAACCATGTTCTGTATTTAGTTCTCCCTCTCCATATTCTGCAACTCCCCCTAAAGTATATAGTTCTCCCCCTCAATATTCTGCTTCTTCCCTTTTTTATTTTCCGCAAATTCATTAAACTCCCACTTACTCAAACTCCCCATAAATTTCACAATATCAAAATATTTCAATTTGCTCTTCCAATACTCCCCATTTTTGTCACTAATCTGACAAGACACAAAATGGAAAAAATATCACTTATGTGTGTCAAGATGAATACACTAAAAAAGACATGATGAACAACTCCTATGTATTTATTTTATATAAACCAAAATAAATAGAAATTAGAAAAAAATAACAAAAAATTTGAATTTTTTTTCTTTCTTTTTATATAAAAAAAAAATAGGTAATAGGACAAATAACATGCCTAGATGCATCTTAGTTCAAAACATAGTGTAACTCACAAAACAAATTCAATAGAGTACACTCTCTTATTTGCAACAATCACTATGGATGTTCATTCCTCATAAGATTATCAATGTCAAAGTTCATGTGAGTGTGTGAGTGAATATACTTATACCATAGCATATTTATGAACTATTTTTTTCAATATATTTTTTTATACCTTTATTCATAAATAATTGCTTCTTATAGATGCTCATAAGAGTTTGCTGCTTCACCTTAAAAGTCAAATTTTATGTTAGGGCTTAGATACATGAGCATCTCCTCCAAACACTAGTTTGTATATCCCATTTTTGTGTTCATGTTTGTTACTCATATTTTTCCATAATGATTAGAGCAACGATTTTTTCTGTAAGAACTTAAGGTGGTAGATCCGTGTAGGATGTTTATTTTTTTCCGCAATGAATTAACACCGACTTTTTCTATATGGATTAACTCTTTGTGTTTGGCAAGAGGAGAGCTCTTGATTGATGTACTAGGTTCAACTAGTATTAGTCAATTTAAGGCATGAACTCCCTCTTAGATGAGCATCTCATTAAAAAAAAAAAGTGAACTTCAATTATAAAATACATACATATAGGTTCCTCATTGTACATTGAAAATGAATTTTGTCAAGATAATCCATAGGGTTAGTATGCACAAAGTGAATCGTACAAAATAGAGAGATGCATAGGTTCAAAAATTTATTAAGTGAGAACACAAATATTCAAATTTTGACATATCAAGCATGCATTTTCCTTAAAGAAAAGTTTTGAAACAAGCCAAAAAGAAATTTATATTATATTTTTTTTTATTTAAAATTGCAAAACAGAAACATAAGCAAAACAGAAAAATAAAATGCATGTCCTAGACTAATGCAATAATATAAAGAATGCAAGAACATGCAAGTAGTCCTATCAATTAATATGACATAGCATCTTCTTTGACCACCCACTTTGTTTTAAATTTTGACCTATTCTTTTTATCAACATCACTTTGTATGATTTTTTTTTTTATTTTTTTATTTTGAAAGCAAAAATCTACTAGTTCACCAAGTTTGAGACTTAAAAAATTGATTTGTTGACTCATATCACAAACTTGATTCTCTAGAGTATTTCCTTTCCTTTTTGGATTTCTTTCACCTTCATTTTTCTTCACTTTATTCAAGTTAAAGCAATTTGGCCTTATATAACCAACAACACCACAATAATGACAAGTGGGAATAAACTTACTTTGGTTGGGCTTCTTTGTCATTAATCTATCATGTGAGGCTCTTGGAACATGAGTTTTAGACACGGCCTTCTTGAGAGCTTCCTCATCTTGATTTCCTTTAACAAAAATGATATCTTTTGATTAAGTGGTTGCGGATGATGAGCCTTTAAATTCCATACATTAGAAAGTCATATACCCCAAACCCGTGCAATCACAACTAGATTTTTGAAAACTCAACATCTCTTCTAACTTCTGTGTTGCTGTTTTTTCTTGGCACTGCTGAAACTTTTCCAATTCTTTTTCTAGTGCAGCCTTTTGATTGTTTAATATTGATACTTCAACACTATAATTTTTTAATGTCTCAGAAAGATTGTTTTTCTCATTCTCCACAGTAGTAAATCTATTGTACAGCTTCTTGTTGAGTTTATTTAATTTGATCACTTCCTCAAATAAATAATTATAGGCTTCTTGTAGACTTAACTCATGATCATCCACAACTAGAGCAACCTCTGAATCACTATCATCATCATCACTTTCAGATTTTGTTAGTCCAATATCAGAAAAATCATTAACAACAGTAGAAAAAGCCACAAAAGAATTGTCATCGTCAGATGATATACTTGAAATTTCAGATTCTGAACTGTCAGTAAGTGTAACATTCAATGCTTTTCCTTTATTTTTCTTGAAATTTAGACATTCAATTCTTATGTGACCATAATCACAGCATTCATAGCACTTTACTTTATCATTATTTTTAGATTTTTCCTTATTCCATTTTTCAGAATAATTTTAGTTTGCAGAAAATTTTTTACCTCTTTTTTGCTTTCCACTAGAATTTTTATTAAATATGAATTTTCTGAACTTTCTTGCTATGAGATCTATATCCTCATTGTTAAAATTTTCTTCATCTGAAAAATTCTCATGATTTTCTTTTATAGTTTTTAAAGCAATGGACTTACTTTTTCTTGTTTGAGGAAGCGAAGACTTATATGTTTGTAAAGAACCTACCAGCTCTTCTACTCTTATTGGATCCAGATATTTACTTTTTTCAATAGCAGTAACTTTGGATCGAAATCTTTCAGGTAAAGACCTCAGAATCTTCCTCACGACCCTTGAATCCTCCACTTTCTTGCCGAGATTAAACCTAGAATTCATAATATCATTTAGTTTTGCATAAAAATCATTAAAATTCTCATCTTCTAACATTTTAATCTCTTCAAATTTAGAAATTAGCATATGCAATTTTGAATTTTTTACTATTCTCGTGCCTTCATGTGTAACCTCCAAAATATTCGAAACTTATTTAGCAATCTCACACATGGAGATTCTTTTAAATTCTTTGGGGGATACCGCCATGAAAATAGTGTTAAGTCCTTTGCTATTCAAATTGCAATTGTTGATTTCATCTTTCGTCCAAGCATCTATAGATGTCTCGGGTTTAGTCCATCCTCGTTCAACCGTATGTCATACACGTTCATCCAAAGACTTGAGAAAAGCCCTCATACAAACTTTCCAATAAGCATAGTTTTCCCCATTGAAGTATGGTGGAATGTATAATGACGTCGACATGATCTATAAGGGCACGGATCACACTCGAATGAGTGAACCACGCTCTAATGCCAATTGAAATTCCCAACGTACTCTTGTAAAATCACGAAATTGTCTACCAATTTCCTTGAACAAATTGATTAAATCTCAATATCTAGAATTTAAACGAATCAAAATACTCAAAGAGAATAACAAATTTGTAAGACACAACGATTTGTTACGAAAGGAAACCCTTTAAAGAACTCTTTAAAGGTAAAATCCTACGGGGAGCCAAACCTAGGAAAGTCAATCTTATTATTTGAAGAACAATTACAAGCAATCATCAATTACAAAACTTTTGCAATTCGACTATCTTACTTGCCAAGACAAACGACCCATTTGTCTTCTACCGCAGTAGCAGCCAGAAGCTCTAGCGATATTCAAATGTTGCCTTTCCTCCTATAACTCTAGGGGCTGAATTCCAATCACACAATCCTCCAAAACTGGAGCACGATCACACTTAAAGAGAGATCACAAATATGAAAATTCACTAAGGAATTTTCTCACCAAAATATGCACTAGAAAGTGCTCTAGAAAATATGTAAATCTGGATCTCTACATATCATAATCAATAGGATCTCTTAAATAGACAATATGGAAAGAGTTCCAGTTGAACTAGGATTCTGCTGACGGATAGAATCTGTCATGAGAATGTTTCCTGACGAATTGCTGATATTTCGCGATAACTCTCTTCTGCAGTGATTTATCTGTGTTCAGTTTCAGGTCTTGATAATTACAGACTCTTATGAATTCAAAATTCATATAACTGACTTATCTAAACAACCTTATAATCCTCTAGATAAACTCAATATTGTTAAAGATAAAGTCATCTCTTATTTTACATTCATCCAAATTTAATCAAACAATGATAAGATAAATCTTATCATTAGTTAAATAATGATAAGATAAACCTTATCATTTAGTCATATAATCCTAATCAATTTTTTCCTCTACAGTTAATGCTGCCTTCCCTTTGCGAGGAGTCCGAGTCTAATGGAAAAGAATTCGATTTTGATTCAGAAGCTGACAAGATCAGTGAGATACATTATACTCCTGTGAAGAATACAGAGCTCCAAAGAGGCTTAGGGTTGAAGATCAGGATGATGTTTTGTCTCTGAGATTTAACGATATTGCTTCACTCGAAGTGGGATCTTACTTTCAAGCTGGCATGTTTGATCTTCAAAGGATCATCAAGCTCAAATTTCATATCCTGCCACCCATGATATCAACTTTGCATGGAATCAGCTCACAGCCTGCAGCCCATCCCCTTTGGTTCCCAGCTTTTTCTAGATTTCTCAAATATATATATATATATAGAGAGAGAGAGCAATAAATTAATTTGCTATATATAAATAAATACTCATCAGAGATATTATTGGTAAAGAAACAGGGCCGTAAGTATGAAGAATTAGGGGCTTCTAATTCAGCATATACATACATATATATATATACCAACTAAAATTATCTAATACACTCTGACTAGGAAAAAAAAAAAGCCCCTTTGATGTAATACACTCTGATTGAGCAGCTCAAACACAACTCAAACACAAGAGATCCCACAATAAGATTAAACCGCAAAACAGATTGCCATCCGTCAGTTTTAATATCAGAAAACTATGAAAGTACTAGCCTTCACAAAGGCAACCACTAATATTTTGGGTTGCAACGAACTCATGAAGGGGGGAAGATAAAGGCAATGACAAAAAAATATACCTCAACAGAGCCTCGATTTTGCCATACTATTCTGGCCAAAATCTTAGAAATACCTCGAAATGGATGGACAGAGTTTCAATTTGTAAGGGAAGCTGAAAATGGAGGGTCCCGATTGTGGAGATTTCAAGCGGAGAGAAGGCCGTGTGACCACTAGGGTTGCCGCGAGAGAAGGCCTTAGTTTCGGACTCCAAAAATGGAAAGGTTGCAAGGATGAAGGAGTTGGCGCCGTGCGAGTTTCCTGTTTACGGTGGCGCTTGCAAATAATGAAGGTGGCTGGAGTTTGTTGGTGAAATGGGTTTACCTCCAGATGGGTCCTCGCGCGTCCAAACAAGGGGGAAATAACAGTCAGTGTATATGTTTTGCGCCCTTATGCTAGATCCCGACGGAAATCACTGAGCCGCAATATGTTGTGTTATCTTGCGTCTTACAAAGTCGTCATAAAAACGACAATATTGCGACGCAACAAATTTCCTTCTAAAGTCGGTTTGTATGGGATTTAGAGGGCCGCAGCGAGTTCTCAATCGATGTAAAAAATAGTTAATTGCGTCAATATCTTTTCTATCGATTTTATGGTAGCTGGTAAATGGCAGTTTTGTTGTAGTGCTAGCTCACTAGATCGTATATTAATGGAGTGGGTAGCTCTATGCAGATCTGTTGGAAGCAACTATAGATATCTTCAATAACGAGTGTTTCCTAGCTAATATGAATATGCATGCATCGATCATGGCAACACTTATATATAGTTCTTGAAGCCATGATGTCTTTGATCTTTTATGTATATATATGTGTTGAGCATGCTTTGCTCGATTTGAGCTTGAAAATGAATAAAAATTATATTGTGTGCTACTTATGTACTGGAGGAGAATATCGATCTTCATATATAATTTATTTTTAAATTTATACTCTATTGATCTTTTTTGTGTGGAGCCTGATTTTGTTTGTGGAGATCTGGTTGATAACCTAACCTGATAAGGATCCGTTGCAATTTTTTTGAATTTTCAATGAAAAAAGAATTTGTTGGCCCGTTTTGGTTTAAGATCTTGACTTAGACCTGCTAATTAGGGTTTACTTATATTGTATTATACTTTCGTACGGCCAGCTTTGTCCTTTTTTGTTGTTATCTAAAATAAAAGATGTATGTAGTTTTGTGAACGTAGGCAGATTACCGAACCTTGTGTCTTATGTACTTTTATTTTTTTTCACTTTTTTTTGTTTTCATTTTTTTCTTATCATTCCTAACTGCATGTGCATGCCTTAAATATTTATGCATCGGAGTCTTAAGTGAGAAGCTGATCTCCCTGTGGTTTGGTTTCGACACTTGACTATTAGATTAATCTATTTATTTATACGTACGTCTTGAATCTTGGAGTCATTTTAATGATGGAGACAACCATTTTTAGCGAAAACTTGTGCGAGAAATTGGCAAGTTTACCTAGCTAGAGGGATCTGAATGATGGAGACAACCATTTTTTACAGCGCTAGCTTTTACAATTCGGTTTTGAAATTAATTAATGGAGAGCATTTTTATAAAATAATGATCATATTCATATTTACAAAAAGCTTTAATTAATTTAAAAATACATATATATATATAGTCGTAAAAAAATTGTTTCTCTATCATTACTTCATAAATAACTCTCAAAGTAGAGAACATCCTCTAATATTGAATGAATTTAGAAAGAGAAATGATAGTTGTAGTCGTGAGTATGTAAGTGCTGCACAATCACTTTGAAAAAAGTGAATAAATACGAAACCCACATTAAAGGAAATTAATTTTTTTAATAACAGACTCCACTCTTTTTCAAAGCGACTGCATATTGCTTGCGTACTCCACGACTATATATAATATTACTCATATAGAAATAAGTGTATATATGGATAGATTTTTATATATTCCAAATGCCAATCGACACATATTTCAATCATGTTACACAAGATGAATGGTTTGGTGTTTTCATGATCCTTAATTATAGCGTTCTTTTGCCTTAGCAGCTTCATGAAAACCTCTAATTATATTCAGAATTTTAATAGAATTAGTTACTTAAATGGTTAACAAAGTACTCATGTGCATGAACAACATAATTGAACTAATTATATTAGAATAATGCTACTCAACATTCCAATTCTCATAATCCTCTCATCATTTCATGATGTGGTATTAAATTATTGGAGACTATTTATTATATTTTACTTGTGAACCTATAATCTCATGCCATATCATGGGATGATAATAGAATGATGAGGAAATAGATTATGAATAGATTTTTTTCATTATATTAAGGAGCTAGCACAGAAAAGGATCAAGAATATTTGCACTATTTGTATGGCTTATTTTTCACAAGAATTCATGCATTTTTTATAAAGAGAAATACTGTTTATATTACATTTTATCATTTTCAGTTAAGATGTAGAAAATCATTAAAAAATTAATTAAATAAGAATGATAAAAGTTTCAAATGTAAAATAACATGGCTTGAATGCACATATCGCCCCCAACACCATAAGAAATCGATAAAGCGAAGTCGCGACGAATTGGGCTAAGCCCAAGCTTTCTCAAGCTGTCCATTAGTAAATATTTTGTTTGTTCTTTCGGGTAGGAGAGCAAACCCACCTGTAAGGACAAGCCTTACATTATTTATATGGGGTTTGGGCCGAATTTAAAACACTCAAGCCCAGGTTTTGTGACTTCTAAAAATGCCACACCATTTTATTTTCTGCATAACTGCAGGCAGCTTGTCAGCTTGTGCATTGTGCTGCTGACAGATTTAATTATTTATATTATTTTTTTATAGAACTTCATGTAACTTCTACCATCGTTATGGCTTAATATATTTTTACTTGACCCAAAAACAGTTGTTGACTGAAAATAAATTAGCTGATGTATTAAAAGATGAACAAAGTGATCATGATCTTACTATAACCATAAGTAATGAAACCAATCACGATCTACTTTTGAACTTGACATAAAAAATACTGAGTTTGTAATTTTTCACTCCAATTTGGAACATACAATTACAGCATATGCACTAGCGAAGATCTATTAATCATTAAGATAAACAAAAAATAAAATTGTGAATGGTGCACTAGCATTCTTGATGTCAAGCTGGTGGATGTCCCAACGATGAAATAGAGCTAAGGTAAGAACAAGTTGAATGGTGCTAGGTTTGATGACAGGAGAGAAGGTCTTTGTATAGTTGACCCCATCCGTTTGATGGAACCCTTTCGCAACAAGCCTAGCACTGGGTCGGTCAAGAGATCCATCAGCATTGATTTTGGTCTTGAAGACCCATTTGCAGCTAATGACATCTATGGATGTGGTGCGAGGAACGAGAGTCCATGTGTTGTCCTCAAGGGAGGGCTTGTATTTGATGTTGCATAGCCTTGTACCACCTGAGATGGTTGAGAGTAGAGCAAATAGTCTTGGGTTCCTGTGGAAGATCAACAAGAGGATGAATATTAGCATATTTTGGGTTGGGTTTGTGAATCCCAACCTTGGAGCGTGTAAGCATGTGGTGGCGAGGTGTAGAATGTGGGGAGTCAACTATAGGCATCAAGGGGGGTTTGTAGAAGTGTCATTGCACGCGGTAGGACTAGATGGCAAAGCAAGTGCGATAGGTGAGGCGGGTACAATCAATGTGTGAATGGGAATCTCATCATCAAGAGGAGGGACCTACAAGAGAGAATTACTAGTAGTGTTGGGGGGATTTTTGGTGGGGGTTGGCCCAGCCTAAACCAGCAGGAGCCTCCCAATGGCTTAGGAGGAACCCATGGTCCATGTAAATCGGGCGTAACTATCCGAGTCAAGATGGGACATTACAGGAGAAGCACATGAATGATCGAATCTTCCTGCTCAAACACTGGCACTCGGTATTTCCTTGTTTCCCCACTGCTTAGTAAGCTACTACTGACTTAGGCATCGGAGGGCATCTGAGCCACCCTAGAGCCACATTTCCTGATTCCTTCTTTGTTATTGTAGGCCTTGGAAACAAAAGATCCAGACCGCTGAGAGCTCGGCCCAAAGGTATACGAAACATGTCGTTAACAAACAGCACCCATAGTGTTAGTGTTGGATATAGAATAGCGCTATTCGTGAAACATAGATAATACCTGAGTAGCAGAAGATGGTATATGGAGGTTTCCAGGTTATTTAAATAGGAAGGTGGATTTATAAAAAATGACATGTTGGGAAATGAAGGTTCCCTGAGAGGGAGGGTGGTAACATTTGTAACCTTGATGGCGACCACTACAGTCGATGAAGGTACATGGTAGAGTTTTGAGATCAAACTTGTTATGTTTAGTGTCCCATGCGTAAGTATAACACTTGGAGCCAAAAACACGAAGTGAGGTGTAGTCAAGAAAATGACAATAAAGGATAGAGAATTGAAGGTCAATGGCGGTGGAAGGGAGGCGATTAATTAAAAAGATAGCAGTAGTAAATGCTTCTACCGACAATTGTTTTGGGCCACTACTATGAGAAAATATAATCCTACCTAATTCCTGAATGATGCGCTGTCGGCATTCTACCGAACCAAATTGTTCAGAAGAATGGGGACAAGAGTATTGATGTAAGATTCCTTGTTGTTGGAAATGTGTGTCTAATTGGTGGTTAGCGAATTCACCAACCATCGTAAGATTGATAAATTTTGATTTTTTTGTTTGTTAAATTGATGTTCAATGTACTTTTCAAATAAGAGAAAAGCATTAAAAAAGTCATATTTTTTGTGAAGAGGAATAAACCACATGTACTTGGAAAAACCATCAACTAAGCAAGCATAAAATTAAAATTTTCCAATAGATAAAATAGGGGCAGGGCCCCACAAGTCACAATAGATTTTATCAAATACATGAAGATAAGGATGAGAGGAGGGCAAAAATGATAATTTGATCATTTTTTCGAGTTCGCAGCTCTCACAAATAGAGGTGCCAGTATTCTTGCAGATGACTTTAATAAGAGCTTTGGAGCGAAGAACTTTAAAAGTAAAGGCTTGATGATGGCCCAACCGTTGATGCCACATTTCTTTGGGGACTGATTGAAATCGAGTGGAGAAATGAGCTTCAACAAGAAGGAATAAGACATATAGATTACCCTTTCCTAGGCCTTCAGGATTGTGCAATAGGTCGCCATGTCCTTAATAGAGAAACCAATGCCGTAAAGTTTACAAAGGTAAGAATAATCAGGCGTTAATTGACTAACAAATAAAAGATTTTGGGCAAGATCGGAAACTAATAAAACATCTTTTAATCTAATTTGAGATGCACCAGACACAATAATAGTATCACCAATATGGGTTATTTTATGTAATGTACCGTCTCCAACAATAATAGTGTCATTACCAAAATAACGACAAAGATTTTCAAGCATATCTGAATTACCTGTCATGTGGGTAGTAGCCCCTGTGTCGGCAGTCCATTCAATGTTGGGAACATTTTTATTAAGAGTGAGTGGAGCCAAGGCTTGTGGGACATCATCTGGTTGAAGAGCATGATCGAAACAATGCTAACATTTAAGTGCCATGTGTCTTCCATTTTTCCACAAATTTGACAAATTTCACTTCTGTGAATATCATGTGTAGAAGTTGAGCCAACAGATGCATGACCTTGAGATCCACCAGATTGTGCGGAGGGCTTAGATGGATGAGTGGGCTAGGGCGAAGCCACGCCGCTTGGATGAGAAATTTCGATCAGATTGCTGCCAATCATTAGGCCTTATTTTTTGTCCATAAAAAGCCACATATGGGTTAGAGAAAGAATCGTGGAGATGGGAACAAAGCTCATACCCTTGAAGGAGCGACACGAGTTCGGTGTAAGTTGGCATTGATGGCTTGAGCATAGAGGTGATGAACAATTCATACTTTGGTCCAAGGTTGCTTAAGAGAAAAAAAAAACTTTTGTCCTCCATTGGTCGACTGATTACTGCAAGATTATCACATGAGCTTTTGAATTGCCACATGTGTTCCGCAAGAGACGAGTTCGGCTCCTTCCTTAGGTTCGAGATTTGCTTTGTGAAATGAAATTCTCTCTGTTGGGAGACTTGAGCATATGCTGCTTTGAGGGCTTCACACACTTGATTCGAGGTGTCAAGGCCAACCACCAAGCCGAGGGCTTCTTCGGATAAAGTCCCAATTATCCACCCATGGAGGCGACGATCGACCTTGCTCTATTGAAGGTATAGATGAGTTAATTCTTGCGTTGGAGTGAGGGAGTCACCATTGGAGGGCTTGGGTGGTGGAGGGGAGTCGGTTGTGAGGTGGTTGACGAGTTTTGGGCTTTCTGCCAAGGCCAATAGTTGCTCCCTCCATAAAGGATAATCCCCTTGGTTAAGTCTGAGAGTAACAAAATTGTTTTTTTTTTTCTAAGTATAGAGTAACATAATTGTTAGCACTCAGTGAAATGGATGCCATGGTTAACGTGAGGAAGACTCTATTACACTCTTACATGGCTCTTAATATCATAAAGACAAATGGAGTCTAAGTGTTTGTGTAAATATTTCACACACAATGAGAACATGCATGAGAGCCTTCCAATATATATAGAGTATGTACAAAGGTGTAAATGTAAAATACAAGAATATAGAAAATAAAAGAGCGTTATAGAGGTAATTAGGGACAGAGGATTTTGTGCTAAGTTTCCATATATACATATGTAGCCGTTGGGTCTGTGGTGATGGTGTGTGGTTCGGTTTCCATAGGGGTGTTTGTAGCCATTGGGTATGTGGTAGTGTTGTGTGGCTAGGTTTCCACATGTATTTGGAGCTGTTGGTTCCTTGTGTGCCGTGTGGGTATCTTCATGCCATCCATTGCACCCAAGGCTTGGCCCTCCACTCTCATCTTCCTCAATTTTCTTGATCTTCTTCTTTGCCTTATGATCATTCCAATTTCTAGTTTGTTATTCCATTTCTTTGATTAGTATTGATCTTTGTTTTGATTTTTGTTTGATTGTTTTGCAATTTCATTGATTTGTGGTTTCATTATTTCGAGTTCTTTTTGGGTTGTGATGAATTGAGTCGTGGGCAAATGGGGAAAAAAAATCCTAAATTAGTAATTAGTTATATATATATTTTAATGAAAAATGCTAGAGGTAACTGGCTGGTGATATTGCAGGAAAATCGAGTCCCATGTGGCATAAATGAATTGGCACCGTTTCATTCAACTTGTCAAAATGCCTTTGTCTTATCACAAAACCACAAAACTCTTCTTCTCCACGAAGCCACAAAACTCTTCTTCTCCAGAACATTTCTTCTCCACAAAGCCACATAGCCACAAAAAGAAGCCCCCTTCATCTTCTCCACGAACCTATGAAGCCACAAAGCGAAGCCCCATTTGTCTTCTCCATGAACCCACAAAGCGAAGCCCCCTTCATCTTCTCCATTCAAAGTTGAAATCACCCTTCCCATAAACACACAAAACTTTGGATCACAGCCTTTTACAGTTTTTCCTAGCTTCGTAGCTATTGTATGGATAAGAGGTGTAATCTTCAAGCATACCTTTACGGCTGTTAGCAAATATGGAGAAAGGGTGATTTGCCATGTTCATGTTGTAGACTAGAATAATTATTTTTAATTTTTTTGGAAGAACCAAATTTTGGGGCTTTAGGATTAGAAAACTTTTCCACACTTTCCAATTTTTTTCTTGAAAAACTTTTACATCATCCTCGGTAGTCTTTCACAACTTCCCCAACTTGTTTCGGTGTCTTCAAATTCATTGTCTCACCATTAGTTTTAATGACCTTTGCGGTTTTCTTAGCTCCCAAGCTATTTTCCATGGAGCGTAGTTTTTTCTCATTAGCCAATAATGGCTTCTCTAGCTCTGAGTTTAAAATGAAAACAAAAGGGAGGTAGCTTGATCTTCTTGGTTGATAAGGTTGACAAAAAGAAAATCGAAGTTGGGTGGGAGAGACAAAGACAACGTTTTATTGGAAGTTATTTGTTGGGAGTCATTGGTCAAACAAAGAAGCCAAATTTAAAAATCGGCTCTCAGTTTTGACAAAAACAAGATGTACGTACTCTGCTTCAATCTACTTAAACAACTAAACCAAACTTTTTTTTCCCCTACCTTTCAATAAGGTTGTGCTGTCTATAGTAATGTCAACAACCATATGATCTCCTCTTCTTAAGACAAAAAGAATGTGATTTGTGGGGGAAGATGACCTCTCTCTGGTTGAAGACCCACGCTGACTTGCATACACTTCTCTCTATTTCAATTTCGCCTACGTACCCACAACGACTTACACATACCTCTCTTTGCTTCAGTTTCTCCTACTGACGACGATGACGACGACTCTTTCTGCTTTTTCTCCTACACACAAAGATGACAACAAATCTATTTCTTAGCTCGTGTTATTTCCTTATGTTTGTAATTTTTTTTAATATATATATATATCGGCTGACGAGGTCAGCTGATTCCCCCACGGTTCCCCACCCCAGTTGTAAGTAGAAAAACTATATTTTGATATGGGAATTAAATGAATATGTACATATGTGAATAGTTAATTAAGCATCAGTCATTGTAGTCCAATAATCCTCTAGGCTATAAGATTAGCCTTATGCAGGAGACATACGAAAAAGTAGTATTTGCGACTACTTTTATTTCGGCGAGTAAAAAATAGTTGCAAAAAGCCTACTTCGACTGTTTGGGTGGGAACCACTTCAACAGTTTGGCTA
Organism: Carya cathayensis; assembly: GCA_011037825.1. Lineage (NCBI taxonomy): Eukaryota > Viridiplantae > Streptophyta > Magnoliopsida > Fagales > Juglandaceae > Carya > Carya cathayensis. The sequence continues at coordinate 330,448 of QGSO01000147.1, forward strand.
TTTCCTACCAATTTAGCTCTTTGGATCAAATAATATTGTTCTCAATAAGGTCTTTTTCTGGAGATAAAACTAACACAAACAGTTCATTTGCGGCGCTTTTTGTCCTTGAAAAAAATGTTCTGCATCAAGAAAAATCACCAAAAATGGTTTACTGCAACAATTAACCATGGTTTGCCTTTTTTTGAGGGGTGGGTGGGGGAAATGTGTTACTTTTTCTGATAAGATAAATCGCCAGAAAAACCTTATTATTTGCAATGTTTTACAAAAGCGACAACGCATTGACGATCCAAAATTGTCGCAAATGTGCAATTCTAGCGACCTTTGGTGCTGTTTCCGCACGCTAGTCGGAAATAGCCTTTTCTTTCTAGAAGTAAGCACCTCCAATTTGACTTCCTCCTCCAAATGATGATGATCATCTTACCCATTTTATTTCTATTTGATTAATTTGTTGCATGATTTGATATGTCTATAATGTCGGCCTCTAACCTCTGGTCTCCTAATTCTTCCTTCTTTCTCAATTTATGTTTATCTAGAAAATATAAAAAAGGAAAAAACTTAAGAAATTTTGTCCTGAATGACCAGTAGTACCAGAATAGAGTTGTTATGGTGTCAAGTACTCCGCACGTCAAAAAGGTAATATCATGGAGTTGGTTTTACTTTTAATACTAAAGTACTTGCTTATTAGAAACGTGTGGATTAATTATCGATGAGGGCCCGGTGGTAGTGGGAATGCATAATGCTTTGAAAATTATGAGCTGATTGATCGCGATGGCTATATATTAATTATTCCCCCAAATTAATTAATTAATTCATTTCCAAGATTACGATCACTTGGACTACATATTTCTTATGGGTGATTGGACCGATCAACCCACTAATACGTATAATTAAGGAAAATGTTTAGTACACCGACAAAGTGCACTGATCAGCCGTATTTTTTTTTAAAAATTATTTGTATTTGTTTTTTACTATTTTTTTTTAAAATACCTATACAAATAAAAAGAAGAGTAATGCTACTGATCATCATCTTCTTATTTTTTATGATGTAGCATTAGATGATTGGAGATAAACCTCTTATTTAATATCATATCATGAGATTATAATTTATGAGATAACAATAAAAAAATAGATAATAAATAAACTTTTTCTAAAGAAACATTGATCGATACCTTTCACTATATCGACAGTGGGTGTAGCACCACTATATCGTTAAAGTGGCTCAATTAGGTATAGTTTGTCGTTTTTAATTGTAATTTGGCAGCCCGATCAGTCTATTAACAATTTCGAAAAATATTTGATTAGCTGGCCTGATTTTTAAAAATACATCTCATCACATTTTAAAGTTTGTAGATTCTTTTATTTTTATTGATGCTTTTATTTAAAAGAGTTTTTTTCCAACACGTTTTTTATTTTATAATCAATAGATTCATAAATTTTATTCAAAGTAAAAGACCCTTATAACTATATCATATGTTGATTCTAATTTATAACCAAATTAGTCATGTTTCGGAACAATATATATATAAAGAACTTTTGCAACCTCTCTTCAATTAAACAAAATTTGTGAAGTTTCTTGTCATATTTGCTAGCTAGTATTATAGAAGCAAACGAGAGTAAGGTCAAAGAGAGATTAATGTCCTTAAGCAAGTTATTGAGATGAAGAGGTTAATAATTAATATTAGTAGGAAAATTCTACAAACTACTCATGAATAACTTCTTTAAGATTTATATAAAAGAAATGATATTTACAATCTTAGAGTATGCAAGTTTGCATATTTCATTTGAAAAAAATAGGTAAATCTAGGACCAAAATGAAAAAATAATTTTTTTAATGGTGAATTCCACTTTTTTCAAATAGATTGCGTGAAATTTGTATACTTTAAAACTGTAATGACATTACTCTTATATTAATTATTGAATTGTTTAAAATAAACAATTTTATATAAAATATTTTTCATTGAGCTTAATTTGCTACTCATTATTCCCACACACCTGCCACACATTACACTTATTTATTTTTATTTTTTATTTTGGTTTTATTCTTCTTGAACTAATTGAATTTTTCTACTCATCATCTATATATAACACATTTGATAAGAGAAAAAAAATAAATGTGGTGTGTGGGGATGATGAGTAAAAAAAATTTTTTTTTCATTTAATAAATTTACAATACATGCCTTTCTTTTATATATCCACCAAAGGCTGGTGCAACTGTACTGCAAGTCTATATCTGTCAATTAATATATTATCAGTAGTGTTATATGTACTTACACATTTATTTATAAGATTTTTTTTGTTAAGTTATTTTAAAATTTAAATTTTAAATTTTAAATTTCATAATTTTTACGTTGAGAAGTAAGCTAGGATTATTCATATATTATATATGTATAGGCTGTGTGTGTGAGAGAGAATCAGTAAAAACTTGCTAAAACGTTTTATTAATAATTATTATATATAATATGATTGCTTTTGGTTGCCGACTTGATATTTCTGGCAACTCATGAGGCTCTGAAAAATCATGTTGCCCCAATGACATAGTTGGATATCAGTCTATGATTGGATTTTCTTTCCCGAATTAACAAAGAAAAAAGTTTCCCACGCAACTTGAAAAGACATTGGTTCATATAAAAATTCATTCCATCATTGGATCATGGATTCGTTTTCTTGTCGGACGAATATACAATTAACAGAACCAATCAAATCACCTCACCAAGTTCTCAAGAAAAACAAAGAAAAAGCTTTACTATATATATATATATATATATAGTGATCTATATATAGCATTCAAAAGCAATGTTAATATATATAAGAGTAAAGTTGGCATGCGCCACAAGTTGACCGCTACAGTATATCGTTGGTTCATTATTATTTTTATTTAGTGATTAAGAAAAAGATTTTAAATGTATTGGAGTATTTGTTTTATTTTTTAAAAATATTTAAAAATATTAAAAAAATATTAAATATATTTTTCAAGGGCGGCAGAGTGGCGTTGCCCTAAATATAAATGTCCCAAAGATGATTCATTCTGTTTTCTTACAGCTTGATTGACACGAGAAAGTCATGTACGTACTTCATTAAAAGTAAAAGTAGGGCACCTTTTCCGATGAAAAGTGCATCACTGTGACTCATATTTTCTGATGATCTGACTAAATTGTCTCATGCAATTCATCTAGTCTTTATACATAAACCCACGATTTACAAAGGAAAGGAATATTATTCATGATCATCATAACAACATAATATATATGCATGTTGTATTCATAATAATTTATCTGGGAGATTTTAAGGATTCAACTTGAGCCTTGCCACATGGACCGTTTGTCCTGATATAAAGTCTGTATTCGTCAAATGTCATTGGTGGATAAAGTGCTGGTCGATCCTCTGTCACCAGATGCTTGGCAGGTTCAATCAGTAAATCACTCTTTGGGTTATAAAATAAGGCAAGAGATACCCTGTCTTTCACTGCATTCACGATCACCCGGTGCTCCACACTCTTGTAAATTGCATTACTCAGTACCTATATTATATCAAATATATATATAAAACTACAACATGAGAAGAAAGAAAAAGTGGTTTCAATCCACTAGCAAGGAAGAGAGACAGACCTGAATTTGATCCCCTACGTTGACAATGAAGGCATTTGGAACAGGCTTAACAGTAACCCAGTCATTGCATTTGCGGACTTGAAGTCCGGACACGTCATCATCAGGCAGAAGAAGGGTCAAGCCACCTGGATCCGAGTGTGGGGACAGACCAAGTGTAAGGTCAGGTTGTGGACATTTAGGGTAAAAGTTCACCCTTAAGCATGCACCTATGTTCTCACCTCCAAATTCATTTTGGAGGTATTCCTTCCCAAGCCCAAGATTTATGGACAATATCTCCATCAATCTTCCACATAGCTTTACCGTTTCTTCGCCATATTCCGCAATCACTTTCCTAAATCCCACGCAAAAAGAGATAAAATTTATCAAAATAATATATATAATCGATCAAATTCATCAAAATAAGTGCATGTAAACCAGATCATGAGAAGACTGACCAATCTTTTTCACTGCTTTCACCGAATAATAGTTTTAAGTTATGAGTTTTGTTACGTATAAAGAAAGTCGCGTACTAATCTATATATTAATATTGATTATTTTATATTTAAAATTTAAATTAATATTACTTTTAATAAAATCTATTTTTTAATTAATCACATTAAATTAACATACATATTAATACACAATTATAACTAGATTTTTTGTTAAGTTATATGCGTGCAAAAGTCATGCCGATAATTTCATCATTCCACTTTCAAGTACTCCACGTGAACAAAAGTGAACCATATATATATATATAATATCGTTGCCAGCTGGGTGGTTGGGCATCAGAGGCGACCGGCGTCTTTTCAAAGATAATTATTTGTCCTCTATATGCAATAATGTTCCGACAACGTTCGCAACCGCGCGATCCAGAGCAAAAAGTCACATCCGCGCACATGATCCTTAACATGATCGGGTCAACAACGTGGTTGTAATGCGTTTACATGATATCCTTAATTAGATCGATCAGGAATACTTTTTTCTTTTTTAAATAAATTAGGGATCATATGAAAACCTGAAGAATCTAGTAAAAGAATTAGCTGCATGGGTTTACATTGATACGGCATGTTAATTAGGAATGGTTGGTAGTACTAGTCAATATAATAAATAATTGTTGAAAATGTGAAGGCGCATCCGAACTTTTGAAAAAGTTTTTATGCATGCAATACAAATCACCAGAAGATCAAACCAATAGTGCCATAGGCCAACTACAAGAAAATTATTTAGTTATGATTAGTTATTTTTTGTCAAAATAAGTCTGTTTTGAGCGTAAATAATCATTTTCATCTTATATAATTCGTCATAAATACTCATTTTTTTTTTGTAGTAAGTTAGGCAAAAACTCACTAGCTAGACTGTACGCTATTGGTAATTCAGTATATCTATATGCAAAGATCGAGTTTATCATATATAAATAGAAGGAATTCGTATATTCAATGTATCTTAATGCATGTATAATATTCATATTTCTAGGATTTTTCAATTATTTAGAATAGAAATATATGGTGTCTATTTGTATTGATCCATGTTATAATTGTGTCAATATTTAAATTAAATATGAAAAGTTTATATATTATATATGTCTACTTTTATGATTTCCGACAGAGGATCTCATTAACTGTTTTTTCAACAATGAAATTTAAAAAAAAAAAATTTGATTTTTTAAATATCTTCTACAGTTAAAATGACAGTATTTTCCACTCGAGAAAAGTAGTACACGAGGGAGAGGGAATAATAATATCCATGGCGCGTTAATTCGAAGGCAGAAAAAGGTAGGACTACTGTTGTTTGAGTGATATAAAAAAGAGATATTGAACTACTTGCATGGGAGCGTGTTATAATTTTCAACGCGAATCGAGAGATCAACCGCAGACATGCAAACAAACAATCAGACTGCATACCTGCAAGATGGTGGAAGTTGAGGCCACTTGCTCTCATTCCTCTGCGACCGAGGCATGTAATGGAGGAAGAAATAGTCGCTCCAGTCAAGAATCGCCCCCTTCTGCACTCCCAAACGGCTGCCATACCCTTCGTACGTGGTCGGAGAGTTGGCATATTCCTGCTTCACATCGAGCGGGAGGCTAAAGAACTCGCGCCAGGTCTTTCTCGCACTCTTCATCAGCTCAGGGCTGACACCGTGGTTTACAATCTGAAAGAAACCCCACTCGCGGCAAGCGTGGGATACCAGACTCAGAGTCTTGTCGCAGAGGCTCTGATCGTTGCTAAAAAGGTTTTGCAGGTCAATGACCGGGATGTTAATGAGAGGAGACGTCTCTGAATTCTTCTTGGCGGTGACGGCGGCGGAAGTGTCCGGCCAGTTAGGCCTATCGGAGAGGGGCTTGATGTAGCGCTCTGGGATTGCTCTTATCCCACTCTCTGATAAGGCTTGGACTCGGACAATTGGCTCAGGCCAACTACTTTGCAAGCAACTCATCATTTTTGTTTAGCTGAAAACAGATAAGAATACTGGGTTTATAATATTTATGGTGGGCGTTAGATATATAGGCTTGCGAGGTCGACAGGAATGTCTTGGAGTTGATATAGACACACACATACAATGAAAAGATAGACGTATAAGAAGAATCGGCTAGTTTCGGCGCCGTGACAAACTTGATTTCTTCCCTACCATGTCTAAATATAAGACTAGTAACGCGAAATATATTTTAATTTATAAAATATTTTGCAAAATTTATATATTTGAGACTTCTATAAATAGAATACTAAATCTAAATTTAGTGTACCAATATGTTGTTTTTTTAAAAAAATAATACTATTCATTATTTTAATTCTTATCATTTTATAATATAATATTAAATAATTAATATATATTTTATTTATATAACTATCATCTAATATTTCATCGTAAAATAATTAAAAGATAATAATAAATAAATTTTTTCTTTTAAAAATTATATTGGATGTTGAAGTTGACACTACAATTTCCAGACAAGTGGTTCTGCAGGGACAGGAGCCGGTGGTCAGTTGTATCCACGGGACCGCGTCTTTTATTAAAGGCCAAAAGCTATTACAGATACACGTGTCAGGCTCAGGTTAAATCCCCCATACAGCTGCAAGTCTGCAGCCAGTGGCACAGCGCATTTATACCAGTGTTGATAAAAAGTGAACTAGATTTCTGCGTCTTATTATTATTTTTTTTCTGGTTCAGGAATCATCGACCTTTTTACTCAATTACCTTTTTCTTGAAAACTTTATTAAAAAATAAAGAAAAAAAAAATCATTGTTTAGTTTAGGGATGTAACAGTTCAGTTATTTTGAAAATATTTTAGAGCTGAATTGTTGTATACTGATTTTAAAATTTGAAGAATTAATATTGTATAGATTATATTTATAAATTGACACTTCTAATTTTACTGATTCTGATCCAGTTCGATCCAATTTTTTCAATATATTATACATATACATAATATATATAATATAATATATTATAATATATAATATTATAATAATAATATATTATAATTATATTATAGACTACAGTGATATGTTATAATATATAATATAATAATCATATATTATAGTATATTATAATATATAGTGATATACACTACAACAAAAAACCTTTTTTGAGACGAAAATTTTCGTCCCAAAATGTATAGATTTTGTTCCAAAAAATTTTTTGGGACAAAAAAATTTCGTCCCAAGGTTGTCCCAACATCACTGTCCCAGAAGATATCTTGAGACTAAAATCACCATTTCGTCCCAAAATATATCTTTTGGAACGATTTTGAAATTGACTGTTCGATACCGTTCGAACGATGTTGTTTTTTTCTCACGGTTAAAATTCGTTCCAGAATGACGTTCGAATGTTTGGTAGTTACTGTTCGAACATTAGTGTATCTTTTGATGACTTGTTCACGTGGGCTTGACTTCATCTATTCATTATGCTGCGCACCTACGCAAGTGGGGGCGCCTGGCGTTTCAATTAAAGCAAAATTTGTTTTGCAGTCGGCCGGTCGGGGTAATTCACTGCATGCATTCATGGTTCATCATATCACAAAACTAAACGATCCAAACATTCAAATCTGGATGGATAATAGTTTTGAGTAGATCCAAATTAATGCAAATATAAAAAACTTGTTGAGGATTGAAGTACTGCAATATTATGAGAATTATCATGAGATCGGTATTCCTAACATGATGATGCTTATATGATGAATTATTATCAAAGCTTCTGAATATCTTAAAAAGAGATCAATGAGGTATAATTGGTTTGCATTATATAACAAAATATGCAAAAAATTAGTGAGTTTCATATATAATTTATAAGCTGTCAATTAAGGAAATGTTTAGAGTTTTATACCTCCTGACTGTAGGTTTTAGAACCAACAGTACTGGATATATATATACACTGATCCTGACCCATTATTTAGGCCGGTTTTCTATTCCTAATGAGCGTTTTTTTTAGAACAAAAGCTGAAAACATTGACTCAGCTTTAGAAAAGAAAACTTACAAACCTAAAATCATCTAAAAATTACTATTTATTAGATTAACAAAAAATAAAATAAATATGAGAAGCAAGATGAATTTAGGAGATCAAAACTCGTGGGTGGCCGAGGCCTTGGCCAAACAATATATATATATATATATATATATATTAATATTTCAGTTGTTTTAGTGATTATCTTAAAAGAGGTCAATGCTTCATCTGAGAATTTTATTAATTCATTATGTTTTTAAATAATCTTATACATCTAGCTAATAATTAATAAATAATTATTTATAATTGAAGAGAGAAGCCTTGAAAAGGAAATTCCGTAATGCTCTCAAACATGCTGTTGTAATATTCTTCTGCTCTAATTTCTCTACATGATTTCATTATACAGCTGGTAGGTTAGCTGTGCATAATTGTTCTTTCGGATAATTCTACTATAATTTTTATATAAATAAACAGAATGCTCACGCATGTTAGTTTTCCTTGCAAAAATAATCATGTTATATCAATATGTAACTAAGGATGATATATTAAATTAAAATGGATATAAGAACTTCTCAAGAAAAGTCTAAAGGAACGTCCTTTATACGTTTGTGTAATTTTTCTGAAAAAGCAACTATTCCCTGGCCTATTATTCATATCCGGGGTCAGTGATGAGATGAAAGGACGTGAACATCAGTATGTGGATGATGTCAGTCGATCTCATGCCACAAAATATAAAAGTATATATAGTCGACCAAAAGAAAATGTTTGGCCGACACCATGACTGAATCACATCCACCAGATCGATGAGTGTACGTATGGCCAGGCCAGGCCAGCCTTTAGATATTTCATCACGTGGTAAACATGTTTTGGCGGCGTAGCTCCTAAAAAGCTATATGGCACGTGACATATTGAGATCGACCCCACGAACAGCCCACCATCGAGCTATATAGTCTTCTACATGTCCCAAAGACTTTTTTAGCCCTTTTGTTTTCTAACACTTTTTCTTCCCTTTTTTTTTTTTTTTTAATAAATCATGTCCTATTATCTGTCGGATCAACTGGTTTTCCATGCATGCTTTATTACAAGACAAAAATGAATTTGTCAGCACGAGAAAAGAAAGAAAGCGAGTGAAGAAAAAAAGATAAAGAAAAGGAAAGGAATTAAAGCACGAGATAAACGTGCCCGTATGAAATACTTTCGAATATGGACATCCGCTACTAGTACTGTTGATCATACTCTTAAAAAATATTTAGTATTTAATTGGTGGATACATATGATTAATTAGCATTAATCTAGATACATAATTAGAATATATAATTCCAACCAGCCCAAGGCGTGGCCGGTCAAACGCTAGATTAATTAAGAGGGTGGTTGGGGGTGGTGGAGTGCACTAATTTTTTGTTATTTTATTAAAAATTAATGTGAAAATTTTATATTAGAAGGTGTAAAGGATTTCGTTTATTAAATAGTTTTATTTAGATTATTAGTCTCTCACAATATTATAGAGAAGGCTTAAGTGTTACAATTGTACGTGTTATACATAAAATAACTCTAATATTATTTAAGAAACAACTAATTGAAACATAACATATGCTAATTATAGTTTACCTACCACCTTATACTTGTTTTCTTTAATTTTCCCATTTTCCAAAGGTAGAAAAACTACTTTAAACTTCTTAATTATTTCACAATGCTAGAAGAAAACTATTCAATTATGGTCAGTTATTTTCTGTGAAAATGATTATTTTATATCAAAATGAGTATTTTTGTCGTGACTAGTCATTCTCGTCTATATATAATTCGTCACAAATGCTCATTTTTCTTGTAGTGATGTATGTGGTAATTAAGTAAAAGTTAAAATGACTAATTGTGGTGCAAAAATCTCATATCTAAAACATATATATATTTCTATTTATATGTATTCTACATACTTTTCAAGGTAAATAGGAACTAATAATTTGATCCTGTGAAAATTAATTAGTTCTTTCTAGAAGAATAATACACCTCTCTAATATATTGTATTAATATCAAATGAAAATCGATTTATATATGATATTAAGTTAAACACATTCAATGAAAAATAATTTATATTTCATTATTTTAAACTGGTATATATATATATATATTCTATTAATTTTCATAGCTTAAGCACGCAATTAGTCTTTTTAGTTTATTAACTTATTTCTTGTTTAGTTATTTAACTATATGGTTCATTAATATAAATATTTTTGTATTTGAAATGAAATTAAAGAGAAAAAGGAACTTGAAAAAGAGTACAGCTAATTAGAGTCTAAGAGACATATGGCTTATATATCTCATTCCTTGATATTGCAGTGAAAGAAATTTAATTTACAAAAAAAAAAAAAAAAAAAAGAAGGGGTTTCTCGATCATTCGGTTTTTTCTTGATTTAAAATTATATATAAAATCTAAAAAATTATATATATATATATATATATATATATATATATATTTATAAAATCTCAAAACATATTAAACAACTATATATATATATATATGATCTGTTGTTTTTAATTAAATCATGTATTAAACTATTTTCACGCAATATCGTGTGGGTCTACAACTAGCTACAAGAAAAACGGTCATTTTGGTTGCGAATACTATTTTCGCCGCAATAAATTAGCCACAAAAGATCTTTTTCTTGTAGTGTATATATGTACTTTCGCATCGCAAGAAACCAATTAATCTCGGACCAAATAAATGTATATAAATATATATATATATATATATATATATATATATATATATATATATTTATATATTAAATGCACCTATATTGGTGTTCAATTATCAGGAGAGAAAACATGCGGATAATATGGTCACGACTTTCTACCTCATGACTAATTGCATGTAAGATATTTTTGCTTATATAATTGTCAATCATGACAGGCAACGTACGTCATATACATACAATATGGCAGGTGAAGAAGTTGTGCACGTAATATGTAGACTTAATTACTTCATATGTCCATTTCTCTTGATCGATCCCTTTGAAATCTTTAATATATATATATATATATATGGACCATTGATCATCATGGCATGAATCACGACTATATATATATATATATCAATATGATGGTGGTATAGCATGCAGTACTACTGCCTGTGATAAAAAGAGAAAGTAGTACAGTTTCCCACGTGCTTAAACCAAATAGCTCCATATATATACGTACATCGATCATGCAGGGAAATGAGACAAACGATTAAGCAGGAGGTAGCTAGCTAGGTCGTTATTATAATATATATGAACAACATATAATATAAAATAATAATATTGATTATTAATGTAATTTGATTATCACTCACATATATATATATATATATATATATATATATATATAGGTTCTTCATGATCATTCTTATAATTACGCAGACAAGTTTGTCACAATTAGGAGTATTCTATTTATACATGTTTGTCACGAACATGAACAACCGAATGTTCTCCTATGTCCTTGATCTTGATCTTCTTTTTATATAGTTTACGTACGTATAGCTTATACTATTTGCTAATTAAAATGATAGATATATTGGTAATTAAATTATAGGAAAATATATCCTCTCATCATGATCAAGTTCTTATTCGAAGTTGAAGGCTTGAAATAGTAGAGAAAAATAGACATAAATTTTAATAAGAAATTCAGGGATATTGGATCCAAGTCCGTAAAATAAAAAATCATAATTTTCAACTCTTCATTTCCACCAAAGATATATAATTTAGTTCCATATACCTTCTAGATGGACGGACACACAAACAGCTTTCACGTGTAGATGATATTGATGACTTATGCCGAGATTTTCCAAGACCATATGGATAAGCTTGTTGAATAAAGAGCAAGTGTGAATTAAGTAATGAGGAAGTTAATTTGTAATGGACGTTCAAGGTCATGACTTTAATTAAGAGAGAATAGATGGCTGTGATATTTATTTATAGAGTTCGAACTCAAAATCTCTTCTATGATAATATATATATATATATATATATATATAATTATTAATATTTGTTCCAAAAAATCAAGCTTATGAAAATAGTTATATTTAAATATTTAAATTATGTCCTTGACCAAATATCTGAGAACATAAAGGAGTTTGATGTTGTTGCAGTACAACATGAATCATGATATATAAATGTATACAAGAATTTGTACAAAAATCTAGATCGTAGGCTGAAAGAGTTGGTTCGGTTTGGTTAGTCAAAATTTTCATCTCAAATCTAAAATTTTCATATCATGATTATTACAACTTTCTTAAATTCTTATACAAATATAATAAACAATTCAATTTTTTTAAATTTTAATTTAACTTTTATAAATTTTAATATAATAATAATATTAAAATAGAATATTTTAATCTTTTATCTTAAAATTTCAGTGGCCATACCGAACGTAGTTAATTGGGATAGAGATAATTGGGATAGAGATAAGAAGAAGGTGTGGATGCCATGCATGTAATGAAAGGGAAGTGTGAACGTAAAGATCGGTGGAAATGACAATAGAAAAACACGTGATAATATAAATAGTGGCTCATGAGAAGGATCTATCCACCCTGTCCTCTAAAATTAAAGAATATTTCTCCGACGACTTTTTGCATATAATATATAATATAATAATAGGAGAAATAGAGGTCACTTTTTTGCATAATTGTGATAGCTAGCTAGAATCTATATATTCAGCTAGAAAAATAGTAACGTCTATTTTTCAAATCATTCACATATAAAGTTGCTATATATGCCCAAGTTTCAATGTTGAATTAAGAATTAATGATGCGGCCTACGATGCACGTTTTCAATGCGCGCTGAATATCAAGGCAATGATGATCTCCATAGATAAATGCCAATTGCTTTTGGTAGTACTATTATTATGTCCTTCAATTTGCTCATTGGATGTGCCTAATGTAAATTATTTATTTTATTTCTTATATGTTTTAAATATATTTTTTAAAAAAAGTTATCAATATAACAATAATTACTTTCATAATAAATAAGCAAACAAATATATAAATAAATAAATATACGAGCGATCAAAATAAAGAGTAGAATAAGAAGACATACTACCATTATTCATTACTTTAGGAGTCTTTTTGTTGTCCCTTGTTTAAAAATAATGTTAAATATAATTTTAAGACATGCAAGTATTTACGTGTACTTTCCTTAAAAAAACGTAGGGTCTCATAAAAATGTTATTTTTCATATAAGTCCGGAATTTTTTTACTTTATTTTAAAAGAGGTGCACGAGACTTATTCCATGACTATGCAAATAATTTTCATTGTTTAATTTTATTTTTTATTTTTATTTTTTTGTCTTTTGTCTGTGGAAAAGAGGTAGCTACGGAGCGACTTCCAATAGGAATCGTGGGTATATTCCTCACAACATCATTTGAGTATTGTTAATTAGCCGATCGAGATGATTCAAATCCTTTGACCGGTTGATGAGGAACAGCTAGCCCTTGAGTTTTCAACTTCTAGTACTTGTACAGCGACATTATGGGCGCAACACTTAATTTTTTTTTTTTTTTGATATTGAAAATTTGGAGAGGGGATCGAACTGATAACCTCATTTATAGAAACTAGATCTCATGTCATCTAAATTACATGTTCTTGACGATGTAGCACTTAATTAATTAATGGTGTATGGTCAATTTTTCCTTTATAAGAAAACGGGGGAGAAGTGGATCTAATAATCTATATTGCATGTGGCTTGCAAGAACCCACTCATATTCAAATAAATACAAAGATATATACAAATTAGTGAACTCATATATGGCATTGATTTATATTTCTATTGGACATGAAAACAAATTGATAAGGTTGATCAGGGCCACCTGATCATTGGCTGTAAGGATCTTACGAAAGTGTTAGCTAGTTATATAATATTAAACAAAATTAATTATGAAGTCCAAATTGACCTAATAATTAATAATGGGGAATTCTTGGCCGCTAAAACCAAATCGTATAAAAAAAAATTTTAAAAATTGATATAATTTGATATGTTACGTCAGATTATAAATTAAAATATTTTTTTTATAAAATAAATTTGATATATTACATTAAATCATAATTATTATATTAATTTATAAAATTATTTATGAAAGATCTTTAGATAGAGTGAACACTTATCATAAATGATTTATTATAAATATAAAATCTAACATTTATAATTACCTTTATGACCTAAACCAGCTTGCAAGGCCGGAGTCTGTACGTTATATTGGGCCATTGGCACTTGCAGAAAGATGCGATGCTTTTGATGATGATGAAAAGAAGTATTTGGCCCAAAGAGTCCCGTACGTAGAAAAGTGGAGGTCGGAAATGCATGATATGATGTGCACAAGTCCTACAAGTAATGTCAGCCGCGCGCACATTTTACTCTCACTGTAATCATTCTTTTTCTTTTCGGCCGGCCCCTCCACAGACGTACGTTAATGTTGGTGCTTTTTACCAACTAAAGCTAACTACGACGTTTCCTGACCTAATTATTAGTTAATTAAAGGCAGCGCCACTCTTTATATATATAAAATATAAAATTACAACATGTCATGATGTATGTGTTTCGGTACGATTAATTTGATCTACTTGAGTTGTGATATAAAGAGTGCAGCAAGCAAGACAATTTAATTATAATATATATACTTTGAGGCTCGCGCGCGCGCGCTCATGTTGGTGCATGGCAGCATGAAACTACGTACGTACATCCATCTGTTCAACATTTTTCATCGCGATCGACGTTATATAATTAGCTGCTTAATTCCCCAATGGCAATAATGGCTGTTAGCGTGAGCTGTAAATTAGAATCAATTTGTGCAGTATTTTAAGATAGAATTAAAATAAAATTCTTTTATTTACAAACTATCTGTAATTTTAGCTATAAAATCTGGGTAGTCGGTACTAGGTTTGACCTATTGTATTGTATATATAGTTTGTATAAGATGAATGAAAGAATATACACAAGAATTCTTTTTGACATGGTATTAGTCCCAGACTTGATCCTGATTCTTGTGCCCCTCCTGTAAACCTACTCACCCACTGCTCCCTTCTTTGTTTCTGGCAATCATATCGGACTCTAAATCTGAAAACCAGTCTGGTTCCACCCAGACGAACACCCTCCTCACTGACTTTACTACAAAAATAACCAAAGCACTCACCAAAGTGCAGAACCCTACCCTTACAGCTGAACCTTCCACTACTCTTATTGGCATCAAGTTGGACGGCACTAACTATGCTCTCTAGTTTCAAGTCGTCGAGATGTACATCTCTGGCAATGATAAATTGGGATATATCAATGGCGATATTCTCCAACTCCCCCAAACTGATTTGTCCTTTCGAAATTGGCGCACTAACAATGCTATTGTCAATGGCTAGCTTATCAATTCCTTGGATTCTTCCTTGATTGGAAATTTTATTAGGTTTCCCACTGCCAAACTGGTTTGGGATTCCATTGCAACTACATATTTTGATGGTAGCGACACATCCCAAGTTTATGATCTTCGACGTCGTATAGCACAACAGAAGCAAGCAAGAGGACCTCTTGAAAAATACTACAATGATCTCCAAGGGTTGTGGCGAGAGATAGAATTTCAGCATCCAAACCCCATGGAACCACATGTACGTGTTCCTAGATGGGCTTGATGATTGTCTAGATAATATTCAAGGGGATGTGCTCCAAATGAGGCTGTTCCCTACACTTGAACAAGCCTACTTGCATGTTCGTCGAGAAGCCTTTGCCAAGCTGTGATGGTGACTGGAAGCACAGAACCCATTCATGGTGCGGTTCTGGCTGCTATGGGTCTAAAGTTGAACTCTCCCTCTCACCAAAGTGCACTCACTGTGGAAATACCAAACATATACGTGAAAGCTGTTTCAAGCTACACAGATACCCTGATTGGTGGGAGGAGTTTCAGGAAAAGAAACGGCATGATGCTGCAGGTTCTGATGACTTCAAAATAAAGTTGGCTGTGGTGACTGCTGAACCCCATCTCTCCCTTGCCTCACTGAGTCCAACACCCTAGGATTTTTCGGCCAATGCTGACCCGGGTAATCTTGGCCATGCACTCTATATCTCTCACCGCGGCATAGATTGCGGATCATGGCTTCTTAACTCTGGCACCACGGACCATATGACCTTCACCGCTCAAGATTTTTCCTCTTCATCTCCACCTAGACGTACTAGTATTGCAAATGCCAATGGGATGGTGTCCCCTGTTACTAGCGCGGGCACTGTGACACTCTCTCAATCACTACAACTCTCTCATACCCTGCTTTTTCCCTCTCTATCGCATAAACTGCTATCTATTAGTCAAGTTACTGTTGATTTGAATTGTGTTGTCTTAATGTATCCAAACTTTTGTTTTCTCTAGGATATTCTCACCAAGGAGATAATTGGGCGTGGTACTAAGACTAGGGGGACTTTACTACATGGACGATTTCAGTATGGGTCAGGCGCATAATGTACATCAATCCGGTGGTATTCAAGAATGACAATTTTGGCTTTGGCATCGTCGATTGGGGCATCCCTCATTTAGCTATATGAAATATTTATTTCCTACATTATGCTCTAAATTACCGAATATTGACTTCAAATGTGAGATCTGTATTTTGGCCAAAAGCCATCGTGCTACTTATTCATTGATTTCCAATAAAAGCGACATTCCTTTTTCCTTGATCCGTTCGGATGTTTGGGGCCCTTCCCCTATGGCTAACTTGTTTGGTATTCATTGGTTTGTATTGTTTGTGGATGATTGCACCCGCATGATATGACTCTATTTACTCAAACATAAAGATGAAGTTTTTAGTGCATTCTAGTCTTTTAAAATGATGGTTCAAACACAATATTTTGCCCCAATTAAAGTGTTGAGATCAGATAATGGTGGTGAATATGTTAATCACAGATTTCGAGGATATTTTCAACTGCATGGCATTCTTCATGAAACCTCGTGTCCCCAAACCCCTCAACAAAACGGGGTTTCCAAAAGGAAGAATAGGCATGTTCTTGAGGCTGCTCGTGCCTTACTACACTGAACGAATCCATGTTATGATGGATGTTACATTTGTGGAGTCAGACATGTTTTATTCACCCAATTCTATGCTTCATGGGGAGACATGAAATGAAGCACACAATTGGTTGATATTGGAGTGGCTGAATTCCATTGAAGTTAATGAGGAAAGGGCTTATGAGGAAGACACGGCACACACAGGAGAGGATAATGGACTTGAGCTAGAGACAGAGACTTCCCCCCCTTACACGTACATGTCCCATCTCCTGAGAATACTCCTGAGGTAAACTCTTTTTCTCCTCTAGATACAAATAACAACAATACTCCTGATAGTTATATCTTACCTTTTAGGCATAATCGTGGCAAGCCACCAAATAGATATTCTCCTGATATTGAAGTAAGGAGATCAAAGTATCCAATTGCAAATTTTGTATCCACAAAGCATCTATCCAAACCACTCAAGAAGTTTGTGCAAGAAGTCTCTATTGAAAAAATTCCCATGGATGTTCAGGAAGCTCTAACTGATCCACAGTGGACTAAAGCAATAGAAGAAGAAATCAAGGCTTTATTGAAGAACAACACGTGGAGTCTGGTTCCACTACCTATAGGAAAAAGAACTGTGGGTTGCAAATGGGTGTTCTCTATCAAGCACAAAATCGATGGATCTATTGAGCGGTACAAAGCGAAATTGGTGGCAAAGGGATACACACAAACATATGGTATAGATTATGAGGAGACATTCTTACTAGTAGCCAAATTGAATACTGTTAGAGTTCTATTGTCACTTGCAGCCAACCTAGATTGGCCCCTACATTAGTTTGACGTAAAGAATGCACTTCTCCACAATGATCTTGAAGAGGAGGTCCACATGGATATCCCACCAGGCTACACAGCCTCCACAGATGTAGTTTGTAAGTTGCAATGTGCATTATATGGCTTGAAACAATCTCCCAAAGCTTGGTTTGGGAGACTCAGCTTGGCAATGAAGAAGTATGGTTTCCAACAAAGCAACTCAGATCATACTCTATTTATAAA
The DNA here is from genome assembly GCA_011037825.1 of Carya cathayensis. Classification (NCBI taxonomy): domain Eukaryota; kingdom Viridiplantae; phylum Streptophyta; class Magnoliopsida; order Fagales; family Juglandaceae; genus Carya; species Carya cathayensis. The sequence goes on from QGSO01000147.1 coordinate 348,513, forward strand.
GCACCAAAAGGGCAAAGTAATGGCTCTGATTGTTTACGTTGATGATATGATAATTACAGGAAATGACATAGAGGAGATAGCTCAACTTCAACAACAGCTTGCAACTGAATTTGAAATGAAGAACTTGGGGGAACTAAAATACTTTCTGGGAATAGAAGTGGCGAGATCAAAATAAGACATCTTTCTCTCTCAACGGAAATATATACTTGATTTGCTATCAGAAGTTGGACTATTGGAGTGTAAGCCCGCAGACACCCCAATAGTTCAAAATCACAGACTTAGTATATACACTGACCAAGTACTCACGGATAAAGGGAGATATCAACGATTGGTTGGTAAGTTAATCTATCTCTCTCACACTCGTCCTGACATTGCCTATGCCGTAAGTGTTGTAAGTCAATTTATGCATTGCCCGAGTGAGGATCACATGGTTGCCGTGACTAGAATACTGAGATATCTGAAATCATCTCCTAGGAAAGGACTCATGTTCTCAAAGAATGATCACTTGAGAGTCAATGGCTACACCGACGTTGATTGGGTAGGGAATCTCTCGGATAGGAAGTCAACGTTAGGTTATTTCATGTTTGTGGGAGGCAACCTGGTCACATGGAGAAGCAAGAAACGAAAGGTCGTGGCACTATCAAGCGTAGAAGCTGAGTTCTGTGGCATGGCTAAGGGGTTATGTGAACTCCTTTGGCTGAGAAGATTGCTAACCGAGATAGGCTTCCCTCCTACAATTGAGATGAATTTGTCTTGTGATGACAAGGCAGCTATTGATATCTCGCATAATCTAGTTCAACATGACTGCACAAAACATGTGGAAGTGGATTGGCATTTTATCAAGCAAAATCTCGAAGCCAAGATAATCAAATTTCCATTTGTTAAATAAGATGATCAATTAGCAGATATACTCACAAAGGCAATATCAAGCAAGGTTTTTTTACAACTCACTTGTCAAGTTGCGCATTTAAGATCTGTATGCATCAACTTGAGGGGGAGTGTTGGCATGAGCTGTAAATTAGAATGAATCTGTGAAGTATTTTAGGATAGAATTAAAGTAGAATTCTTTCCTTTCCGAGCTATCCGAAACTGTAGCCATAAAATCTGGGTAATCGATACTAGGTTTCTATTGTATTGCATGTATAGTTTGTATACAATGAGTGAAAGAATATTCACGGGAATTCTGTTTTACAATGGCTAGGGCTGTCCATATCCACTTTGAAACTTCAGGTAATTAACTCTAATAGCAGCAGCTTAATTCATCAAAGCTGTGTTGGGGTTAAACCGGCCACTTTTCGGCAGGCAATATTTATATATTTATATATATTAATTACAAATTAATTAAAACTTGAACTCACAAAAGAAAAGAAAAGAAAAAGATAAAACTACTAGTATTGTTTGAATATTATAAATTAACCACTGTTGTTGATCATCGGGGGTGTTTGCTGTCCAATGATCATTTGCATATTCATCATTATAAATTAAATATTATATATTATAGTTTAAGATTTATCTTTTAAATTAAATTATATCTCCTAAATAACCAAAACGTAGCGTAAAGATCTTAAAATAAATTATTATATATAAATATAAATATGTTGTAATTAGACCTTTCGATCAGGAAGAAACATGATAACAACATTATTGAATAATATTTATACTGACCTCTTTATTGGTTGCTTTGACAGCTTTGGGTTTAGGCAAGCGATACCGGACTTTCTCACTACAACAAGAATAGGTTTTAGTGACAGATGAAATTGTCACAAGAAATGGGAAAAATGTCACGAAATACATTTGGTGACGGTTCCTGACTGTCACCACCACTGTCACGTAATGTGCGTCACCGATTACATTTGGTGACAGTTTACTGTACAAGCGTCACAGAAAATATTTTTAGTGACGGTTGGGGATTTGCCGTTTGAAATAACGTTCGAACGTAGAATTTTCTGTGACGGTTAGAATCTGTCACAGAAAATAACGTTCGAACGTAAAATATTAAGTTCGAACGTAAAGAAGACGAGATGACATCTGAACGATAAAAGGCAACGTTTGTTGATTATCGTTTGGACGTATAATGTAAACGTTCGAACGTTACTACGTGCGAACGCTACGTTCGAAATTCGAATCGAACGAAAATGGAATAATGTCCAAACGTTTGTGTCATAACGTTCGGATGTTAATTCGAATGTTAAGAGAGAAGAGTTCGAACGTAAATTGTACGTTCGGATGTTTGGAACGTTAAAATTTTTTGACATTCGAACGCATTTTTATGTTGGTTTAAACGTTTGAACGTTTTATTACTATTTTGTACAGTTACGTTCGAACGTATTTTAGAACGTGTGATACTGTTGAAACGTAAATTATGTACATTCGAACGTACATATCAGAAATGCTAAACTCATCTACTTAATAAACAAACCAATTTGTTTCATATTATAGTACATATTTCACAACCAGCATTGTTTGGAACTGTTTTCAAATTAGATGTTAAAAACGTAATACAGAAATAAAATTCATTTCTTTTTCTTTCCTCGCCCAGCACGATCCTGTTGCAATGACATAACACGCTCCATTTGCAGCATCATCTCCCGTTGCACTTGCTCTTGGACCTCAGTACGGATTCTTTCCTCCTGATCTCTTTGTTGGTCCTGCAAACGCGTCTCTAAATAAGACTGTCGCTCTAAGAGAGACTCCAACTTTTGCTGTCTAGACCTCATATACTCATTCTCGCGTCGTGCAGCTTCTAAATCTTTAGTAAGATTATTAATTTGTGATGTCGATGAAGTTGAGGAAGATGAACCGGAATGCTTGAAAGATCGTCCCAAACCTCTTGTCATACTAGAGTTGGGCCCAAGCACTTGTGTAAAAATGTCCAAGTCACTAGGAGAGGAGTCCCCAGAAGCTGACTGCATCTCGATCATTTTTCCTGTAGTTTGAAAGATCAAAACACACAATAAGTAACATATTAAAAGAAATACAAATAAAAAATAATTTAATCACATGTTACATAATTTAGTTAACAAAAGGAACACCGCTTACATAATTAATTGCAGCTGCAGGATCCATCCACTCACTATGCTCATTAGTGTGAGCAGCAGCATAGACATCAACGAGGGAAAAGTTTTCAGGATCATCACGTTTCTAAGAAAACGACATTAGCAATTTGAAAAAGACAGATAAGGATGACGAAGAAGAGCTTGATGATGATGACGAAGATGTTATACAGAGAGAATCTGAAACAAACATGGAAAATACATCCGAAGATGAAGACTAAAAGTACTAAAAATAAGTATTCATATACAGCCATTATAGAATTTTATAATAAATATAAATTTATTCTAATTATATATATTTTTTTATATATAATCATTTCCAAGTATGCCGCCAAAAAGACAACGGAGAAATGTGCCTCCTCCACCGAGTCCAAGTCCTGAACCTATTGATGACTCCCACCTGAGGAGTCCGTTCCCGAAGATGAAGTTGACATTATAGAGAACGATGCACAGTTGACATCTACTGGTAAGGAATGTTTACGTTAATACACTATATAATTAATACTTTTGTTTCAAGAAATAATATATATAACCTTCAAAATTATACTATCATCTATTAGTTGAAGCATCTGCTCGTCGTGGTCGTGGCTATACACGCGGCATTTCACTTGAGAAAAATCGAAGGCATGGTAAACTGAAAATAACAATTCCTGATAATTCCACTGGAGGAGTGAATGATAGTGCAGCAGCGCTTTCATCCTATATTGGCACAGTAGTTCGAGCTTACGCTCCATTTTATGTGCGCTCCTGGAGAGATGTGCCGAATGAGATTAAGGAACACATTCGAAGTCGTGTGCTGGTGAGTTTACTTATTATATCATTTATTTCACCTACATAAGTTTATCATATTTTTAACGTAATTAATTTATAATTAGGATGAATTTGACCTCGACTTTGGTCGTAGCGAGGATTTGAGAACTGTGAATGAGTTAATGGCTACACTATTCCGACGTCACAAGGGACGATGTCACGATCATTTCAAGAAATTTGAGACGTTTGAAGAGGCTGCACAGTGCCCTTTCCAGCAGATGAAATTAGACGACTGGATAAAGTGTTGTGATCTTTTTGCCTCTCCAGAATATCAGGTATTCTACATTTATTTTCTATAATTATTTACATTTATATTTGTTGTTTATATTATATGTATGTACATATATTACAATTAACGGTGGGAATTATTTTTGTAGCACTTAAGTTCTACAAATGCAAATAATAGATCTGCTCTGACTATTCACCATCGTGCTGGTTCAAGATCATTCCATCGTCTTGCTGAAAAAATGGTAATTAATAAACGCAATAATTCATATTTTTTTATTAATATTTTTTTAAAGTACTAACACTGTCTTTTTCAAATTGCTAATGTCGTTTTCTTAGAAACGTGATGATCCTGAAAACTTTTCCCTCGTTCATGTCTATGCTGCTGCTCACACTAATGAGCATAGTGAGTGGATGGATCCTGCAGCTGCAATTAATTATGTAAG